>OZ029918.1:10917667-11026844 GCA_964023275.1 Norana najaformis | reverse complement strand
ATTTTTAAAGCATTTTTAGTCCAACTAAAGTTGTTTCTGCTGATTGCTTCTCCTACTTATTAATTTGTACACCTTTGAGAGGCTATGAAAAGGTGTTATACATACTGTATATCCAGATAAATGCATACATGTGCATTCTTACCACTACCTAATGAAAAGGCATCAATCAATTATGCTAAACAAATTTTGCATTATGGATGCGGTCCTTACACAATGACCTGTCTCATTCGTGACTTGCACATGCTCAACCAGTCAGGAACTGTGTGATGACAGAGGACTTGCGTTGGTGTTTGTTGCTTATGTTTGTCTTGCATGGTTCACAGTTTTGTTCTCAAGTTTGGAGACCT
Organism: Norana najaformis; assembly: GCA_964023275.1. NCBI lineage: Eukaryota > Metazoa > Annelida > Clitellata > Crassiclitellata > Hormogastridae > Norana > Norana najaformis. Next base: position 11,026,497 of record OZ029918.1, on the reverse strand, counting down.
TGACTCTTGATTAAAGCGAGATTGTTCACCATATGGTTCAGTCTCTTACCTATCTCCACCACCAGACACCAGTTGGAGAAGGTAACATATCCATTAATGCATTAGCCATGTAATCACGATGCTCAGCTGCTTTGCCATTTCAAATAACCTACCAAAACAAGTTCCCAATTTAGTATCCTGGATTCGAACTTTGAAGCGTGACTTGAAATGACCATTTAGTTTTTGAACCCTACTAGTAAAGGGTGTCCTGGTGAAGTTCTTGGGCTTGTGCTTCAGGCAAAAGTTCCTTGTCCGACTGTATTTGAGAGGTTCTTGGAGGGCATTTGTACAAACAAACTAATTCAGAGGAATATATTTATCTGCAGAGACACTTAGTAAGTGAGTCATTAACCTTACCTTACTGAATAGTCGTAAAGGGAGGAGAGGGCAGAGGAAGGGGAGAGATCTCATTTGCCTAAAACTGTCTTGATCTCACTAGCAAATGCCTTGGTTTTGAGCAGATTTTGACCACTGTAACTCACTTCTCAGTGGTATTACTAAGGGAGATCTACACAAACTACATATGTTTCAAAACTTTCTGGCCAGAGCCATAACAAAGACCCCTAAATACAGCATATTATGCCAATATTTTACACAGTACACTGGCTGCCCATTGAACAAAGAATCCAGTTTAAATTCTGTCTTATAGTTTACTCAGCTGACATATATATCTGTTCCATGCTTACCCATCATGCCAACAAATACTACAGTCCGTCAGAGGACACTGACTTTTATGCGCCTTGTATCAAGATGGTGTTGGGTTCTCAGGCATTCTTGGTACTGGTTACAAGCTTTGGAAGTCGCTGCCTAGTTCTGCTCATTCTGTGAGTTCTTTGATGTCATTTAGGTCTAAATTCGTCTGCATAAATTCAGTTACCCATCTTTGCCTAGAGTCTGCTTTTTCACTGACCTTTTGGAATTCGACCTGGTTTTTCCTAAGGGTTCTGATTTTTGATTATGATTTCACTTGAGGCAACCATCGATTGATGCTTTTGGGCATTATGATAATGGTGCCATGGAAGTCATTAGATTAGACTACAGATAGAGCAGTGGGATCAACAAGGAATTTTCTGTTGAAAAGGGTCATTTTCCCACACTAGCATGCAGATGCTCTGTGTGAGATTAGCTAGTTGTTATATATTACTTTTGGGTCTTCTTGATTTCTGTAAAATCTCTGTAAAAGGAAGTAAGTAAATAGTCAGAGCTTTTGTTGCATTATTTTTTCTGTTGGTTGTTCAGTAAGGTGGAATGTTGGTGTTGGTTTTTAGAGCTAGTTCTGATTCTGCTCTACATTCGACGGTCCAAGGTGGAGCTGTAAATCTCTCCAGTTCTGGAGTAGTAATGACAAATGGACAAAGTAAGACATGTACTGTGTTATTTGGTGAGTAAGGTAACCAGTTTTGGAAAGGGAAATGGACAGAGGAAGGGATGGATGAGTGGTGGAGTTTATCACAGTAGGGTGGGTGGTATGTGGGTTAGTGGGTTGGTGAGTTAATGGATGGTTGGGTGGATGGATGCATGGATGTTGGATTTTGGAGTGGATTGCAGTAGAATAGGTAGTATGTGAGTGGGGGGGGGGGTGAGTGGATGGATGGCTGGTTGAATGGTCAGATGGTTGAATGGATTTATGAGAAGCATGACAGTTTTTCTTTGGAAAAACATTACTGTGAATTTGCTTTCCTGCTTCAGACGATGGCAGTTTACTTCAAGTGAGTCATGTGGCTGGAATGGAGGGAGGTCAGATGTGGGACCCAAGAGGGGTAAGTCACTCGTAATTAAATAATTAACCAATGAGTTTAATTAGTCTGGCCTAGATTTTGTGTAATTAGCTCATGTGACAGGAATGGGTATTCCTAATATATTACATGTTTCATTGAAAAGCAGACTGGTTGGTAAATGCAAAAACAAGGGCATGGTGAAAGACCAACTGATGGCCTATCTCACACTAAACTATATGTATGTATATATATATGTATATAATATAAATATAATATAAATATAATATATATATATATGAAATATGTAGCATATATTATACATATGATACTTCAATATCTATAATATTGTTAAGCTTATACATTGTTTATTGTTAACGTAAGCAGCAAACTTACCTTTGTCAGGATGTTAGTGATGACAAGGATGATGATGATGATGATAGTTTTGATGCTGTCTATAGGAATTTAAGATGTTTAGTAGTGTGAAAGACGAAGAGAGTATGAATCAGGATGTTGCTTAAGATCCTAAGAAATTTAAAGGCATGATTAAGATTTATGATAAACAAATATGTGCAAACACTGTAAAATAATGTGTGTGTGTGTGTGTCTGTGTATTATATTTGTCAATTATTTAATGCTTTTTACAGAACAAACTACTTGAAGTGCTTCCTGCATGAGTAGTTTGTTCTGTAAGACATGTTTATGTATCTATACACTTAATACAGCTGTACATCTTAAAAGCACTGCACTTGCTCGTCTAGACAGTTTAGCAAATAATGCTGAGGTAACTTGACAAGTTACGACTGGTGGGCTGTCTCACATACATAGAGCCCAGCCAGTGGAGCCCCTGTCCAAATGCATATGCTGTGAAATAACCAGAAATACTCAATTTTTACAAGTTTTGCCAATTTTAGTGTGGAAATGGTTGTACAAGAGGTTGTTTGTTATGTTATTATTGCTGTTTTTGTGTTTGTGATGTTGTTTATTATTGTTTGTGCATTTACAGATGAGACCAAGATCTTGTGACGTTCCTGGCATTAAGTAAGTGATCATGGTTCACCACAGTCAGTGTTTGCATTTTGTATGAAGATGCTTTTACGATGATTATGCTTTTATTCCAGTGCAGTGGCCTTGCTGCCACTTGAAAGGCAGTTGTTCATTTATTTACTTATTGCACTTACTATGCATGCTAGGTCAGTCATTCTGAAACTGAGGTATGAGGCGAATATGAACAGACAACTTTATGTGGATTCTGCTTAGCAGGCTTGAACCTGCAAATGTTGGATTACAGACTTATAGTGTACTGCCAAACAGATCTGAGAATATTCTGGCAGTCACCTGGACCTCTGGTTCAGAGGAACTTGTAGCAGTGTTAAGTTATTAGTTATGTATTGTATTTTCAGTGTTGCTTGTTGCCTGGAGACTTATTTATTGTATTAATAAACTTATGTAGTCCAGTTTGAGACCTTTGCAGAAATAGGTGAACGATCAACCATTGCAAATTCTCTCTGCTACATTGCAGAAGTCATACTGCAGTAATCACATGCTAGGTATCAGTTGATGTTTCCACCTGCTCCTTAATGCAGCGTATGGAAAAGAACTTGTTTGCTGACTTCATTTAATGTGGTCGTGTTTTTGTAGCATATATCCATCTCCAGATCCTGGTTCCACAACAACTAGCATACTGATATCGAACAACACTGGTTCCCTGCCTGACTTGGCAAACCTTAACTTTCCCTCTCCGCTGTTGTCGCCTCTCGATGCCGAGGGGTCGTCGACCCAGCAGTGTTCAAGCCAAGACAGTGGAATCCTCGAGAACTATGTTTCACCCTCAATGAACATTGCACTGCAGTTATACCAGCAGCAGATGTCAAAACAACAGCAGCAGCAGGGTCTTCCAATGGCATCTGCAGGAATTCAGCGCCATATGGTTCCAGCACCTCTTGTCCTGCATGGCAGCAACAGCTTCTTTATGGGAGGAAACACTGTGTTGGCTCAGGTAGGTGGCGCTAGGATCAATCCTGGATGTTGTCGTTAGCTGGATGTAGTTTTTTCGTTGTCGTTGTTGTGGTCTGGGCTTCTTCTCTGCAGAGAAGCGTTTGGGTTTCAGCAACAGATTTGACTAAGGAATCTGCATGTTGAGAAATATTTAGCACAAGATTTTTATGTGTGTCTGTGTCGCTTTTGTTAACGAATTCACCGTTTTCGTTTTCTTTGAAATTTAAACATCAGCTTTGGTTCTAAACAGGAAAAAATTTGCATCAAATTAAGTAATTGGATCTTCTTAACTTCTTGGATTTGATTGCTTAAAAAATTTGTGTGTATTTTTGTGCAGATGTTTTGTTTAAAATATTTTGACCTATTTTGTTCACTGAGTTTTGATCTTACATAAATTAAATTTAAGTTCTTTGAATGACTAACTGATGTGCCATTTATGTTGTCGGAACATTTTGTTGTTGATGTTGTTGTGCAATATTTAAAGGTAGTTGCTTGCTAACTTGGCACTGGCACAGCCAGCAAACATAGGCTTAATCTATAATGCCATTGTCTGAACTCTTAGGTCATTAAGTGTTTGGACCAAACCAAACATAGCAGGAATTCTGACATGGCAGAGTCTGTAGTATGGTTCCCTAATTTAATTCAGCCTTATAATGAGACGTCATCAACCTAATTATTATCCAACCCTATTACAACAGTAATATATATGGCTCCACACTTGAGTTTTCTATGTACTCAATTACACTAGCATGCATTGCCTCAGTTTCTGGACGGCAATTTGGGGCATTTGGTTTGCTCTGGTTCCTTTGCTGGTTGTGCCAATGCTGTATCAAGTGTCTAGAGTGTTAGTTGGTGTTTAAATGGTTTTGCTTCTGGTTGTTGTGACGTTGTTAGGATAGCATTTATCCTTCGCTCCCTTGTAAGTCTTTTCCCGATTCCCGATCTCCGCCTCCGTATTCATCCTTCGCACCACCCAAGTCCTCTCCGCTTTCTCCGCCGCTCATAACCCTGACAGACGTGACACAGAACGGACACGAAGAGAAGATCCTCTTCTCTGAGTATGAGAGGGAAAATGGTTGGCACCAGACGAATGGGTGGTCAAACCACATGCAGATGCAGTTTCCAAAGTCTTCCTGTCGTTCCGATGCCCCAATGGACTATGTTTCGACGCCCCTTTCACCAGTTGACTATCGCAGCCATCAGACGCTCCGACAGACTGCAGCAAAATCGAGCACAAGGAACATGAACAGATGTGGCCAGTCATCCGCAAACAGTAGGAAATCTGGCGATGGCAGTTTTGAGATGAAAAATGGGGATGTAGCAACAAAATGTGAAAAGATCAAAGTTGAAGATATCAAAGTGGAAGATGAGGTAAGTTAGATGAAACATGTATAGAATTGAAGAATGTGTTCTTTCTTTTAAATAATCCTAACTGAATTGACTCTTTTGTTGGTCACATAAGATGTAAACAGAATTGATTTTTTACTTGTGGGCTGCTATTTGTTTTCAATGTCTGCACTACTTCTGTTCAACCCTTGGCAGATGATGTTTCAGATTCATGCCTTCTCATGTCATGATGCCTCCAAGATCATGAGCCCTGGTATAATGTAGCTTGTTGAAGTCGTTGTGGTCGTTGTCTTTTGCCAGACATTGATCAAGCATATCCTGCTGCAAGTTGTGTGTTGCCTACAAGACCTGTGTTGTTATTGTTGTCTTTCTCTGTTGCATGTGCTGTCTGTGCATGTCATGTTTAGAAATCATTGTCTTTGGAAACTGATTTCTTGCTTGTCTAATTTAGTTATGCAGTGTGTTTATTTTGTTCTTTTTGGCAATTCATGCTGTTCACAGGAACCATTATTAATCATTAATTAATATTTAGACAGAAGTGAGAATGGGGAAGAGAGAGGAGAGAGAGAGCAAAGGGAGGGGGTGAGAGAGCAAGGGTAGGACCATCCCTGTCACTCAGTACCTTAAGAGCTTCATATTTTATCCTCGCCAGATATCAAAGAGACCCCATAGAGAAATGTTAGATTATTTATTCCTGAGTACATGAAAAAGAGAACGCAATTTCACATATTATGCTCGTGAAAGGCACACTGAAGGTCCTGTAAAAAGTCAAGACTGAAGCATGCAGAGACTATGAATATCTTGTTACCTACCTCTTGAAAAGCTGGACTTACCTGTTTATAGTGGGCTTGGGTGACACTTACTGGGTCTGTGCATTCTCTGTATTCAAACTCAGACTGACCAATGTCTATCAGTAAATTGAGGTTTCATTCAAGATTTTACAGTCAAAGGATCAGAGTGGAACCCAGAAGGGACAATTGGTCCTGCCACTGGAGCCCCAGTTACTAATACAACGTTCCATTTTGATGCTGGAGGACAGTGTTACTGTATTTTTTTTTTAGTTTTTGTGTTTCTTGTGATCAGAAATTTGTATGGCCGGTTTCATGAGACTCTAATCAGAGGGGTTGCATTAAATAACAGGAGTGGTTAACAGAAATTTGAAACAAACAGCAGAGGAAGATGTAAGTGCAGATGCTTGATCCTAAAACATTCATAAATTTATTAAATTCCAATATTCATTTTAGACATAGGTAGGTAACAAGATATTCATAGTCTGTGTGCTCCAGTCTTCACTTTTTTATAGGACCGTCAGTGTTCCTTTCACGAGCATAATGTATCATATGACATCTTCTTTTTCATGTACTGAGGAATAAATAATCTGACATTTGTCTACTTGGTCTCCTTGATATCTGGTCCAGGGTTTGTCGATGGCTCAGTACAGGGCTGGTTCATCGGACGGTCCCCAGTCTCCTGTTTCTCCACTCTCTCAGCCTTCATCATCCTATTCACCATCTCAGTCACCTGGAACCTCGGCGTCGATGGCCAGCAGCCCCCAGATGGTCGATGTCACCTACCAGCCAGACATACCCGCATCCCAGCTGCAGCAACAGTATGCTAATGTTACGTCACAGCTCGGTCAGCAGCAGCAGCAGCAGCTGACGCGGTTGGTTCAGAAGCCACTAATGCCGCCAGCTGTGGAGAATCTTCCACAGAAGTTTCAGCAAATCAAGGTCAGGCTATGCATTGTTTTCTCACACTGCAGTATTGAGTTTAGGATTGCATGCGTAACCTTTAAAGCTCAGAATACCAGCCTTCCATCATATCATTCTACTTTGCTAACACCATATTGTCCTTCAAGACTGTTGTGTCCTTCTGATACTGTTTGTTGCTAGAACCTAAGTTTAGGATAAATGTAGGCTCACTGCTTTCAGCTGGTGTGCTCCTCGTTTTTGGAATCGTCTGACGCAAAAGCCCCAACTTGCCAACTCACTATAATCATTTAAATAACTTGTCAAGACTCACTATTTTACTTCGGCATTTGCTTAAGTATGTCTTGGCCCCCTAGAGATCATACATCCATGCCTCAGATTCTGTAAGTGCTTTAAATAAATAAATAATATGATTAGGACGATAACAGTCTTAATGAATTCTGTGCAGCAGAGTCAGAATTGAGTGACATGAATCTCTTCTTTAGGTTGCCGACAGTGGAAATACACCGACTGACCTTGGCTTGTGTACAGCTGTGCAACAGCAGCTGCAGCAGCAGCAGCTGCAACAACAGCTGCAACAACAGCAGCTGCTGAGCCAGCACCAGCAGCAGCAGGCGGCAGCTGCGGCTCTCATGTCTTCAGGTAACGTTGTGTTCATGCAGACAGTTCTTGACCATCAGCCTCCGATTCTCATCTCATCGATTGCACCAAACAGCTTCTACCAGCAGCAGCAGCCGATGACTCTGCAGTCGATCGTATCGCAACAACAGCAGCCACAACAACCGAGGCAACAGCTATTCCAGAATCCATATGTTTCCAGCCAAAGTCTCGTATCAAACCCCGAACAGCAACACGTTCAGTATCTTCCTAATGTGCAGCAATCGCCGGCATCCAGTACCATACCAGACATAGTACTCACAGGTATTTCAGTCCACTTTTAATACCATAAGATTATGGTTATCTTGAACCATTCCTTGTCCGAGACCTCATCGCTGACAGCATACGGACTTCCTTTCATTCATGCCGTCAGGTATTTTCCATTTGATGCCTTGATGGCTGCTGCTTCATCATTCAGCCACTTTAGGCTGAACAGGGCATAAAAGATGAAGTACTGGATAGTACCACCTGCAATGCCATATTGGACATTGTTCACTGGTGTTTCAGTCCACCTCAGGTAGATACTATAGAACATTTAATAGTAAATATTCAGTCCAATTTCCTATTTATGCTGTAGTAACTGTCTTTTTCCATGTGTTTCAGATGACTTATGTCATGTTGCAACTTGGGTATCTGTTGTGATAGAATATGGTTTGTTTTCTTTGTAACCGCAGCTGCTGATCTGTCTCTGTATGCTAACCAAGCCATAATGGATATAAAAAATACAGGTGAGTTTCAGGTAATTGGATTGTTGCTGGGTTGGTTGTCTTAGAAACAGTTTTTTGCTGTTGAATCTGTTGCAATGGATGTCATGTCTTGTGCTGGTAGGTAAAATTTCTTATTAGAAATAGTGGACTTGCTGACTGGTAAACTAACAATCCATCCATCCATCCATCCAGCTATTCACTCATTACACCTCTTCAAGACTTCTACTCAGAAGCGTTGCTTCTGAGGTTAGATTGCTGGTACATTACATTAAATTGTTAAGTTACAGCAACAGTGCAATGTGTAAAGAAAGGTGACCACCAGTGGTGATATTGATGCTATCGTGTGAGTGACCAGTGGTGATATTGATGCTATCATGTGCGTGACCAGTGGTGATATTGATGCTATCATGTGAGTGACCAGTGGTGATATTGATGTTATCATGTGAGTGACCAGTGGTGATATTGATGCTATCATGTGAGTGACCAGTGGTGATATTGATGCTATCATGTGAGTGACCAGTGGTGATATTGATGCTATCATGTGAGTGACCAGTGGTGATATTGATGTTATCATGTGAGTGACCAGTGGTGATATTGATGCTATCATGTGAGTGACCAGTGGTGATATTGATGCTATCATGTGAGTGACCAGTGGTGATATTGATGCTATCATGTGAGTGACCAGTGGTGATATTGATGCTATCATGTGAGTGACCAGTGGTGATATTGATGTTATCATGTGAGTGACCAGTGGTTATATTGATGCTATCATGTGAGTGACCAGTGGTGATACTGATGCTATCATGTGAGTGTTTCAGTGAAAGATCCTGAGGGACCAGGACTTATCGTTCTGAGAGAACGTGATATATCAGTTGGTCATCTTACTAGGACTGCTCTGAATGACTCTTATCTTACTCAAGCCGCATACATTTAGAGTGTCAGTGAATTTTGTCTGTAGTGAATTATCACTTGTACCTATCCTCTTATGCTTATCACTTGAGTATTGCCTATCCTTCTGTGCTCAACAGTTTATTATCATGTTTAACCTTTTGTGCTGATCATACTGGTTTTATCATTTTAATTTTACTTGTGTGGCATTACCTATCCTGTTGTTTTAATCAGTTAGGCATTACCTATCCCTTGATGCTGACCATTCTAAAGCTGATTTCTGTGGACTTTGGCTTTGAATTTTTTCTCTTGTAGGTTGCGATCTGGTCATGACCTCACCGCAGACTGACGCATTGTCACGGGAAGGTGTCAACTTGCTGTCTTACCTTGGTGACTCTTTCGATGGTGAAATGCTTACGACAGATGACTTCCTGAAACTAGGGCTCGATCCTTTAGAACTGGAGGAAATCCGAATGCTTTCCGACGTGAACATCGTCACAGATCCAGCGACAGAGGACTCGTTCCGGATGGATCGAATGTGAATTCTGTGTGGACCACCCATTGTTTAACAACTCTCCTCTTGTCTTATTCACTGCCTGTGTGTGTGCGTGTGTGTTCTCAACTGTTTGGTTTATGTCAAAAGATGTGCCGGCAGTTTGTTGGTGTCTGGCAGACAATTTGTTATGGATCAGGCACTGAATGTTGATTTGGGTTTTGGAAAAAGCAGAAGGCTGCTTTACATCTTGTCTCTTGGATGTTTTGAAGCGTTTTTATGGGTCCTTTAGGAGCTATGATGAAAGAAGCAGAGGCACTGAAACCAAGTTAGGCTGCATCAGTTATCAAAGCACATGGTGCCAAATTGCATGGGCTCACAGTACCTTGGAGAATGGTTATACTGGAGTGATTATGTTCAAGAGCTGTTAAGTAAATATGACAACGTTGACACAGATGCTGTAGCCCTCTTCAGCTAGTTGCTGGAATGGAAATTGTTTGATTTACTGTTGGCAAACGAAAAGAGCTATGATGCTAGACAAACTGGGATTGCTAGATTGTAATTGGCAGTGAAGTATTGTAAGCTACTTGATAAAACAGATAATGAATATAGGAAGCAGACAGCAACCAATATCGTGATTTTATATATACAAGATATATTTTAATATTTTATATATACAAGATATATATAGATATAGATATATATATATATATACGTGTATATATATACGTACTTATTGCGATCCAGAAATTTAAGGCAGGAATTATCAAGACGTTTGACAGTGTAGTGTCCTGCAACCTGGAAAATGAAGAACTGAGTGAGTTTGTGCAGCTTGTATAGTGAAGTGCAAGCCTTGTGTATGTATTGAAGACTGAACTGTGTAATGGACTCCAAGTTGACCACCTGGGATGTCAGTAAGCAAGACATTTATTAATTGTGGTCAAACAATCAACATAGATCATAGCTTATGTATTCTTGTTGGCAATCAAATAAAGACAAATGAGAGACACTCCAAAAGATTTGCTTGTCCTTTGTTTCTCTCTGTGTACAAGGCAGTTTTATAGCCTTTTAATTTAGGCTTAATGGATGTGCAATCTTGCATGGATTAGAGCTAAGGTCCCCAATGTTACTGCCCATGCAGTAGGCCAGTGCACACACGGTGAAAGAAAGTGATAGAGGAAACACTGGTTCCTATTCAAGTGGTGTGATGCCTGAGTGAGAATTGAAGCAGTGATTGGATGTTTGTGCAGCTCAACCATGTATCTTTTCATGTTGAAACCTTCACTGATGACCAGCAGAGAAAGCGGTGCAGTGCGTGATGTGGCACTGGTGACCATTGCAAATGTGCAGCTGAAACAGTCCGCAACATGGGAGCATACACAACAAACTGACCAATGCAAGAGAACGTTGGGTGCCCAAGGGACCTCGTATCCAGGTTAAACCAAACCAATGGACTGTAATGATGAAATGCCATAACTTTGAGAGAAGGAGCTGCTGATCTTCTCAAGAACTTGAAAACTCTGCAGTTTGATAACCAAGAACTGATATGCTACTGGAAGTCACTGTCTGCCAGTTACCTAAAAGCAGCAGTGATAAATTAAATGTCAGTGTTGTGCTGGGGATTGAAATGGAGTTGAACTGATGTTTCTGAAGTATACACGTTAAGAAGGTTACCGGCAGGACCTGGTTCGGTTTCGGGGCTGGTGATCTAATTGAGATCATCACTGCCTCAGTATCGTTGAAGCATGAAGCATTTTATAGAGGCTCAGCAACTGTTCACTCAGTGAAGCTGCTTGTTGTTAAGTGATGGCTGCTTAACCTTGTTCAGGATTGTAAGCACGAGCTATGATGGCATTGTTAGTTTGTTACTTTTACTTTGTGGACATTGTGAATGCATATTTGATGACAGTGTTACTGTTGGTGTGTGACGTCTGTGTCATTTTGTGATGACAGTGTTTCTGTTACATTGTGATCACGGCATGTCACTTTGTGATGGCAGTATTACGTTCTGTTTATAGTGCCAGTCTTACATCGTTTTATGATGGCTGTGTCATTTTTCCATGGCAGCATTACTGTTGGCGAGTGCTGATGGTGTCAGTTAATGCCAGTGTTGCTGTCAGTTTATAATGACAGTGTTGGTTTCTGAGGGCAGTGTGTCATTTATGATGGCAGTTTTACTGCCATTTTGTGTTGACAGGGTGTCGTTTTGTAAGGGCATTGTAACTTGTTCTTGATTATCGTGTGGTGATGGCATTGTTTAGTTTTATGAGAGTAATATTGGATTCAGTTTGTGATTGGCAGAGTGACTGTCACAGGCAACTTCACCCCAGCAGACTAAGCATGACAGATGATGGAATTAGTTCTGGCAGCTGCCGGCAGCCATGACGAATAATGTACAGTTTGATATAGATTGTTGTAGAGACAGAAATATGCGTGTGGTCTGAACCGTTCCTTGTATTATTCTGTATTTCATGGAATTCAGTCCTTAACTTAAGAATATAATGACGTCTGTTCAAATGAAGCTATTCACCGAGTTGTTGATGTCTTTGAATGATAGCTATTCATCATGGAGCAAATGTTGACCTCTGCTGTCAGTTTGCAAGAAACTCGTGACATTCTCATTTATGACCTTACACTTAAACACTGAGCCTACTGCTTAAACGAGAATTGCATGCTAAATGCATCTTTTTTCATTTACAGCATTCTTGCAAAACTTGCCACCAACTTCAGTATTTGGTCATGGATGACAGCTAGTTAGTTACTCTTTATTCTGCCTAAAACAGTTTCTGCTGCTTAGCAACCCACGTTAGACATAAAGTTTTGAAAATCATAGCCCCTTTCATTTAGAGTTGATTGACAAGTACACAAATGCAATTGCATGGGATCCTCAGCTGGGATCTGAATTTGTCTGCAGTGAGAATGCTTCTTTAGTTTTAATTTTAAATAAGAATTTGCACCATGAATATCCTACAGAATTAAAAAGTTAACCATGCAAGTAGCTTCTTTTACACAGTTCATACAATTTGATAATTGCATGTCTGTGGCTACCTGTCCTCTGTACAATACAAAAGGGAACTGTGCACACCGTACACAGGGGCCTCTGTGCATAGTTTGCATGGGTCACTCTAGTTGTTAAATAGTTAGACGAAGCATGGCTTCGTCTAAGCATTTTGTTGATTTAGCATACTGATTCTGCCGGCAATTTTTATTAGTATTAAGTTTTCTAACATCATTCAGTGACATTGACAGATCTAAGTGTGTACAGTGGGGGACAAGTTTTGTGTGTGCGCGTGTGTGTGTGTGTACAGTACATGTATGCATATGGTTTACAGTCACAGTATTCTACAGTGTCAAACCCGTATCACCTGTATCACAGACTTGGATAGAGAGGCACAGCTGCATTGCACCCTCGAGACATTGCCTCTGTTCAATGATTATGTAAACACCAATTATTTGCCATCCCAAAAACATCAACAACTGTGACATCAGTATTGTGACATTCTGCATAAGTCTGCAGAGTTTTGTTGGCAAATGCAGGATTTTCAGGCAAGGAAAATGTTTGTTGGTGAAGAAATAACTACCTAACATTGATCTTTTGAACCACTGAATACAGAGCTTAAGAACTTAGTCTTTATAATAGGCAAGGTTCACCTATCCATGGACTTCACCTACTAAGTCACATATGGGAAATGATCTTCAGATGGGATAAGGAAAACAGAATAGTTCATGCAAGTTTGCAACGTGTATTCTAATTTCTAACAAACACCAAAACTAAATTTCTTGGTTCAGAATTAGGCTACACATTTTAAACTAGCTTAGTTTTGGTGTGCGACTGAAACATCATGATTACATTCTTGCACTCTACGTGTACCCTGAATCAGATAATCTGAAAAATACCATTGGAAAGTACAGCTAAGTAGACCAGCGTTTCAGTTATAAAATAGTTCCAGTTCACCACTTTTGAATGGCAGATAGCTAGGTGCAAGAATCCATAATTTGACTCTGATTCAACTTTCACTTATTTTGACAGTGTGAATTAATCTAGAACGAGAGGTTTAATTAAATTACATGAAAAAAGTAAGTGAATGAATAAATTAAAGCGCTACAAAACTTAATCACTGTGTGGCGGAAGCCCGACTCACCTGAATGGACTGAGAGGTTGAAAGCTAAAAAGAACGACAAGGAATAAAATTCGTTTGTAAAAGCAAAAATCGCTAAGAATAAAAAATTAAGATTTTAAAATAACATATTTATTGTTACAATTAGTTTGACGATTAAGATGAGCGAACTTAGTGCGGATGAGGTATGTTTGTAAAAGAAATGTTCTTTTACGCAGCCGCTGGTTTGTCGAGTAACCGAAATTAAAAAAAAACAAAACTCCATCTGACCTTATACTAGATTAAAACTAGTCGTATTTTAAATACGTGAATGGATATCTACGCAAGTAACACTCAAATCTTCAATAAAATAAAATTACGCAGAGTACGGAAACGTGCACTGTACAATGAATCAGCTGATCGCTGCAACACTATGAGTTGCGTACGCGAAGAAACGTAGCAACAGATACAAAATTCATATCTGTAATCCATCTCTGTATGTTTTCGAAGTTTATGTTTATGATTTTTGACTTTGGTGAGAGCCCATTATTTTGCGGGTTTCGGGGACTGTTACAAAATATCATTAAATTTTACCTGGTTTCATAATTTCTTTCAAACAAAAGTTATTTGAAAAAAGTTATTGCATTCTTCATTGATTGATTACTTATTTATTGGACAATTGCTGCATGGAGCTTGCTGCTTTCTACTTGTTTTGCAATCTGGGGCATCTATATTGTTTATGAGTGACTGGCCTCATAACTGTAAAATTATAAAAATCGTAACATGGAAAACAGATATGAATCTGTATCTGTTGCGAGGTTTCTTTACATCATTTCCTCACCACATTTCTGATCTTTGCCCATTACTGTTTTTATCATTTTGCGACATTTTAACCAATTTGTTTAATTTTTGTCGTAGCACATCCTGCAGAGTCATGTAAAATTAGCAGCTGCCGTGAAAGTCAAAAACTCTTTCATTCGACTGAAAAGTTCTATTCAGTCTTTAAAGTACTTTGACTTGCTGTGATTAACCAAGAAGATGTTAGGTTTTCTTGGTGGCTGGTATTGAGATTTGCTCCCAACTTCTGTGACCCCTTTCATTCAGATCTAGACTTAAGACTTGCCTTTCCAGCAAACTGGGTGTCCAGTGCAAGTTCATTTCAAAGTGACACTTGATTGGTGCTTGTCCAGAGTAGTTTGGTAATGGCCATATTGAAGTCTTAAGATTATATTTGGTTATGTTACAATAGATCTTGTTCTGTTTATGCGTGTGATGGTTTGCAGTAATTATATTATTTTGCTTATCAGTCAGTTGCTTACTGTTATTTGTCTCTCATGTTCTGTCGATGTCTGCAAACTCTGTGAAACATGCTTTGCTGGCTTCATACTACTGATAGGACTCAATTTATCGTGGCCAGATCCTTTGTTATTGGGGCTATGCAGTACCTTGACAAGGCACCACTTTATCTGACTTTCTTTATCTGTAGTCTTCAAGTCTTCAGATTCTGTTGACCTTTTTATTCTGTGTGTTAAAATCACTGCCTGTCAAATAGATGGCCTTGTACAAGACTTTAAATTTTACCTAAATTTTAGCTATTTATCATTGACCAAAGTTCAGATTTTATCCAATTTTTACCTTCTAGCATTATGTATAATTGCTTACTCTGTTGTTTGTTTTTAAAAATGATGTCAGAGCCCAAGGCACCAAAGGTACTTTTGTGTTGGTGTTCTGTAAAACACAATAAATAACGTATCTGGGCTTCCATAAGGCAGCTTTAAGGTCTTGTAAACATATAGACTCTTGGATCTTGACATGGAACTGAACCCTTCTTGCCTATCGATTTTGTTTTGACTGAGCGCCTGTGAATAGGCTGGTTCCCGCAACTTAGCTTTCATTGGGCGCTATAGAAATCTTGCATTTATGATTACAATTAAATTGCTTCTATAAAACAGATGCGAAGGCGACGACTGGCTCGGCTTGGAACCGGCACAAATGAAGAGAAACAGTTACCAAAAGCTGTTGCATCACCAGTTCTCTCGTCCTCTATGGAGCCAGCACATGGCTTTTCAAAGAAACAACATGGAGAACCTGTACTAACAGGCAGAAGCAGTTTGAAGGACTTCTGTCCAGGTAAAAGTTTTACAGTTCATCCTCTGCTACTGTTCAGAGGTAAAATTTACATTGTGTTGTTGCTGTTCTTGTGGGAGACTTCCCATCAGACTGAGTGTTTAGTTTTGCAAATATATGATTGCTGTCCGGAGCTGGGTAGCTGCAAAGATCAGCCATTTGTAAATTACCTTCTGCTTTAGTTGGGTGGTTTTTTGGTTATTCTTGCACAGTTTCTTTGGTTGTTGATTTGTGATTAAGCTGAGACGGCCGCTGGCCACAACCATACTTCTTGGTACCATTGTTCGCAGAAGCATGTAATAAATTGACTATTACCTCACTTTTCCTTTTGGATATTCCATTTTTGAGTTAGAGATAAAAGTATTAATAACTTCATTTCTTAAATTTGAAGATATACTGAGGAACAGTTTGCATCTGTTTGCCTCTTCTTATTTCTTTAGATCCCAGGAACGTTGATGAACAGACAATGGAAGTGGATGAGTCAAGAAAAGAGAGCAGCAAGTGAGTAGTGCAGTGACTTGGGAAGGGTATCTTTCCACAACTGTATGACCTTCATTCAGCTCATCTCCTCCTTGATAATCAGAATATGTGTATCAGATTAAGAAGAACGTTGATCGTAAGATAAGGCTTCAGATCAAGAAGAGGAAAGATACAGCAATACTATTTACATATCACAAGCACAGAGTGTTGATTTACATGCTTGTGATTTATGCTAGCGTACAGTGGTTGCTGTAGTAAAAAATACGTAACGACAGAGCAGTCTACATTTCCTTTGTCACTGTTTAAATTATGTACATTAGAGTGACAGTGAATGACCAAATGTCTTTTTAAATCATTTAATGAAACTAGGATGTCTGTAGCTTCCGATTTCCATTAGCAATATATATATATATACACACACTAATTATATGTTATATATATATATATATATATCAGATCAGCACTTAAAAATCAGCTAAAACTGGATATTTACAAGTGAAACTTCATATTTTGAAATTTACTTTATATCAAACTTCTGCAGAAGAACTTTAGCAATATCACACTCATTAAAAATAACTCATAGTGCTGGTCCTGATGACATTGACCCATACTTGGCAGCACCTACTATTCACCTTATTGCTACACCACTAGCTCAATTAATAAATAGTTCTTTCCTCACTGGTATTGTCCCTAATAGAGTAAAAGTTGCAAAAGTGACCCCTATTTTTAAATCGGGGAATAAAGAAAGTGTGAATAACTACAGACCAATATCTGTTCTTCCATTCTTTTCAAAATATTTTGAAAAGCTGATGTATAAACGTTTATATGATTTTATTACAAAATTTAAATTGTTATATCCAAATCAATTTGGTTTTCAGTCTGACTATTCTACTTCTGTGGCTATACTAGATATACTTGACAAAATCTTCCAGGCTTTTGATGTAAATAAAATATCTTTAGGAATATTTTTTGACTTAGCAAAAGCCTTCGACACAGTAAATCACTTTATTTTACTACAAAAATTGGAGTTTTATGGTATACGAGGGATCCCATTATTATGGTTTGAAAGCTATCTCAGCAATAGGCAGCAGCAGGTTTTATGTAATGGTGCCCGGTCTGTCTTTAAGCCTATCCAATATGGAGTACCACAAGGATCAATTTTAGGCCAACTGTTGTTTCTAATTTATAGAAATGATCTCCCAAATCCTCTATGATATTCCATTTCATCTTATTTGCTGATGATACTAATATCTTCTTATCTCATAAATCTTTCGATATACTAATTAAAAGTGCAAATAATGAACTTGAATTAATAGCTGAGCGGTTTAAGGCAAATAGATTATCTCTTAACTTAAGCAAAACTTATTTTATTTTATTCTATTCTCATAGAAAAATTTTACCTACTGAAGAACAACACATCCTTATTGACAATCAACAAATCCAACAAGTTAATTCCTGTAAATTTCTTGGTGTTTTTATTGATAATCATCTTACGTGGAACATGCATATCTCCCAAATATTGATGAAAATTGCTAAAAGTTAGGGTATTTTATATCACATTAAACATGTATTACCTCAATCCATATTGTTAAACTTGTACTACTTATATATGCTTATCTTTCTTATTCTAATATTATCTGGGCAACAAATTATTCCTCTCGCCTCAAGGGTTTATTAATATTACAACGTCGTGCTATAAGAATAGTTGCTAAACAACATTGTGGAAAGGCACTAATAGCCTATTTTCAGTATTAAATATTTTAACGATAGATGATATAAATAAATTCAAATCATAGAATTCGTGTATCACTATGAATGAAGATTATTACCTTGTGTATTTGACAGCTATTTCATACACTCCTTTCAACTTCATAGCTATTCCACTAGATTTCAGGATAATTTTTATGGTACTTTTGCAAGAACTAACACTAGATACTTCAACATTAAATGTATTGGTCTGTCAATTTGGAATAAATTACCTTTAGAAATCTGTAACCTACCTAGTCTGTATTTGTTTGAAAAACATCTGCATTATTTCCTAATAGTGTCACTAGACTGTTGATTATAACGCTCATATCTGTTTAGTCTATAAGTTTTTATTTATGTTTCTGGAAGTCACAGTTATGACTCATTTTCAGTTTCATAGAGATCACAATGGTGATCCACTTTCTTAGTTTCTTTTTAGTTAAGTTTTAGTTAAGACTTTCTTTATAGTTCAGTTGTACCTAATATCACTTAAACATTTTTATCGCCATATGCGTCGTTCTGTAATAGGCGGCCCTAATTTAGCGGGACTTAGGTCCCTTTTGGTCTACCATTTGTATCCCAACAATCTATGCAATGGTCAGTGTATTTGTTCTTTTCTTTGTTCTTTTGGGAATCAATAAAGTTTCATTCATTCATGGCTCTAATATCTGATTATTATGTTCACTATGTTGTAAATTACTGCTTTTATTTTGTTTCAGTTTATCTCAGAGGGTTTTGGATTCAGGTATCGATACAATGGAAACAGAGGACGTTGAGCAACAGTCCTTGTCCGAAGAAGTAAATATTATTCTGACGTACAGTTGTGTTTTGACCTTGTCAGCCAGACAGCTAAGTGAAGACCGCTTCAGGGATCATTTCTAAAATTTTGCATCACTTGCCCTAGTGCTATGATGTATTTCATTTGCACTGCATTCTGGATTCCTTGCCCTAATTAACTTCTAGTCTGAGACACTGAGGCAAATGCATCAGTTATTTGCTAGATACCCATTTAGTGTCTAGAATTTAGTTAGATTTATTATGGGCTCTAAAACTTACTCTTAATATAAATTATTCTGGTAATTATGTTCTTTAAGCAGTAAGGTTGGAGGCTACGTTTGATTAGCAGCTCTCTCGAAACTGCTGCTGTAGTTACATTCTGCTATAGCTTCTCTTGGAGGCTACATTTGATTAGCAGCTCTATCTAAACTGTTGCTGTAGTCACATTCTGCTATAACTTCTCTTGGAGGCTACATTTGATTAGCAGCTCACTCTAAACTGTTGCTGTAGTCACATTCTGCTATAGCTTCTCTTGGAGGCTACATATGATTAGCAGCTTTCTCTAAACTGTTGCTGTAGTCACATTCTGCTATAGCTTCTCGTATGACACAAGCTCAAACGTTGTTGCAGCAGACAGACTGATGAATAAATATTTAAATCTGTTCAAATTTTCAGCCAAATCAGGATTTGGAAAACAGACACTGCCTTGATGTCATCTGTCGAATCTTTCGTGTTTCGCTGTCATCTGAAGATAATGCCAACTGCGTTTTTCTTCCAGACACTTCGTCTGTGCTGTCAGAGATGTCAAAAGGTTTCTTATAGCAAAAACGTTCTTAAAATGCTGTTCATTTGTCATTTACAGCTTCATAACTTTGATGTTTGAACTGCCAGTTGTTTGTAAGGCACCATAGAATTAGCTCACTGCTTAAAGTGCCCTGTGAATTTTCTGTTTTACATCACATTACCTAATATTTTATTGCATTACATTATATTACAATACATCTTACTTGGAAACTACTAGAAGTTCCTAAATTTCAACATGCTTCTGTAATTTGACTTAATAAATGTAAAGATTTATCAGCCTTTTATTATTAGTCTTCTGATGCTTTTAAAATGTGCAAGTAACTTTTGATGTTGTTTAGTTAAATGTTGTGTACCAAGTTCATTTCTCAGTTGGGTCAGGAATTTATTTCCAGTTTCATTTGGCTACCATGGTATTTGCTGCTTGAAATTAGTGGTTATGAATTATTTTATAATATTTTAATAATAATGGTAATAAGATTTATTATATTAATTATGTTTTGTTTTTCAGTTGATGTGAAGGATCTAGTAAATCAGGTGTTTATGGAAGTCTTGTTTATGTTCACCGATCCACAGAATTCAAAAGCAACAGAATGCTTATGGAAAAATAGTCAACGGGAGTCAAAGTATGAGTTTTATTCATTTAAAACTATTTCCTTATTCTTTTCCAGTCAATTTTTTGTCAAGGAAAATTCATTTCTAAATGTATTGGTTAATGATATCTTCTTTAATACTGTGGCTGATGATGCACAGTGTGAGTTCAGGTCTGCCATTACTTGATCGTTATTTAAAGACTAGAGAGGGCTCAAGAAACTTAATGATTTAACTTAATATATTTTACTGATATGCTGTATTTTTAGTCTTTCATTAGTTTTACTTTGTTAAATTGATTTGGTTTTGTGCGTGGAATTTTTATTGATAGTTTTGAGCCGATGTGTAGTCGTGAGTTTTCGTTTACCAAGTGTCTTCCAAGGGATTGTGTTGAGACACGAATGCTCAACTACTTGATTGAAACATACGAGAGAGCTGATCTGGAGCAACGAAAACAACCACAGGTGAATTCAATTTACTTGGAACTGCTCATGGATTCTGTGAGGACTGGTTCAGGTATCATTTCTTAAAATGTTGCATCACTTTCCCTATGGCCAATGTACTAGATGACACAATGTATGAACATTCAGCAGATCCAGAAGTCTCTGACTGTGACAGGGATACCTTAGATGATAGGGTATTTGATTATAAAGTTATTTCATGTTGATGTGTAGAAGAATTCCTTTTCCTATCATTGAGCAGTTATGTATTCTCTTTGTCAGAAGTCATTTTCAAAAAATCTCGCCAACGTATGTTCAGAAGTTCAATCTCAGGCGGTGGCTTATGCATCACGAGTGTTAGATGGTACACTTACACAATACAGGTAACTACTTACCTTGCAAGGTTTACCTTACACTATACATTCTGATAACATTGTTTTCTCTTTGATTTATCTTGGAGATTTGTTTCTAATTTTTCAGCTGTAAAAATGATACAGTAAAAGTCAGGTAGTGCTTGTTCCATTAACACACTGATTCACTTAACATGCTTTTATGTCAGGCATCCCCATGTTGCCACACTAACATGAAAGTCATTAATGTGTCGTATGTAGGCAGGCACCATGCATTCGAGGGCTCATTTACATAGAAAACAGCGGTATATGTACATGAAATGTTGTACTCTATAGGTATTTCCTTCTCCATTCTGATTGCTGATACTGTTGAGGTGTATTACATATATATTTTACTGTCATGCTTTTGCTATTGTATGTACATCTAAGTATTTAAGTGAATAGGCCTACAGTAAGGAGGATGCTGAAAATGCATATGAGGAAATGTAGATCGGTACAGAACATGTATTGTGCAGATTCTGAGATTTTCAGCATAATTCATTAGCACATGCAAATTTGATGGCATAACTCCTGTCATCCATGGATTTTTGCCGTTCCTTGCTTTGTTTCTTATCCTCTATGCTTTGTTGTCTTGTAGCATTTGATGAGATTTTATTTAATTTATTTATTTAAAACACTTGTAATGCACGCAGGGTCAGTACACATGCATCTGAGGTGCAGATGATTACTTATGAGTTATAATTTTGAAATTTCCTTTAATTTGTTCCTAAAGTTCTCATTTTATAATTTGAGTAAGATTCTGTAAACTATTTTGATATTCAATAAACTGTAAGTTTATTCATGCTGAAACTTGAAAATTTTAACTGCAAATAAATTGTTTGGTTGAATGAATTTATCGTAGGCATGGGGTTAACAATTCACTTCTACTGCCGTATCTTCTGAATCGGAAAGTCTTTCCATCGTTCTTGGAGGAGCTTATTGCCCTTTCGGAGTGTGACAACAGGACGTATAACATCTTTGAACCAGTTCTTTTGAACCTGAGTCATGTTGTTCGCTCACTGGCGCTGGATAAGGATGACAGTCGAGAGCCTCTCAACTTACTTGCTGAGCTCTGTGAAATGAAAATTGGCAACTTCCGTCCGATCTGTTCATTGGTAGGGTGCAGCTGATTGGTTGGACTGCCTTGGCTAGTTTTCTGACAGACTTGGCTGAATTGGCCAGTTTCTGACTGGTTTTGATTTGACTAGAGACTAGTTTATCAGGTGGTGTGGTGTAAGACTTATGCCTGTGCATCTAGAGTTCAAATCCCCATGAATCATGTGAACGTGACAATTCATTGCCATGCCATATCCCCAGTGAAGAAAGACTGTATGGTTGTTGGATTGCTGCAGCTGTGGTTGTGCTTTGGCAAAGAGATCCTTGAACCCCAGGACCACCATCAGTACTACTGTTGAAAGAGGTATGTGTCCCAATGAACCACTGCATTACCTTTGCAACCGTAACTGCACATTTATTCAGTGCTTCTGTCACTCCACATATCCTTTAGGCTGCACTACACAGTTGTAAGTGCAACTTATGGTCTTTTGTAAGACATAATGTGGCCTATTTCTACATAAAATTCGAATTTTGCTTTACTTTTCAGTCTTTATTAAATTTCTTCTGTTCCTGGATGTCAGGTGTCACTCATTAATGTGCAGCGTCTCCAATTTATACTTCACGGCAAACACAATGATTAACAGTAACCCTCATCCTGCAAGGCCTAACTTCAACTGACTAAATAGGCCTAGATGCAGTTATATCTTGCTTGCATTAAAATCTTGTCTGAATGAGTACAGGCATGTCTAGCCTATACGAGTATTACACACCGACACACCTAGTCAAACACAGATCACACTTGCTGAGCATGCCCATCAACTGTGCTAGCTGCAAATGAATTCAAATTTCCCATTCTTCATCCAATACAGCTTGTTCATAAAATGTGCTGACAGCCTCTTCTAGGGAAACTCCTCAAAGGCACTTCGGACCTGATGTTGCAATACCATGCTTGAACCGAATGGTTTTCACAAATGCAGACAGGAAAGAGGCAAAGAAAGAAGCTTGCCTTACTTGATTTTCTGTGTTTAGTTATTTGTTTTTGATTTGCCGATGATGGTTTCAGGATGGCTAAAGATTAGTGCTAATTAGAAAAGCGTTGTACCTAGTAGTTACTGTTTGATGTCATTAATGAATTATTCAGTTATAAGTTTAAGTGTTTTAGGTCACTTTAAAGCTATTGAACATCGGTTAATGCTTTGCATTTTATGAAGTTGACACTGAATAAGTCTTAGGATTACACAGTACTAAATTTGCTTCATTAGGAATCAGATTATTCCAACTGTATTTGACTGATTATATGATTGTTAAATTCTTTTGATTTCCCTGTTTTTTGATATATCGTAATTATTTAGATGGTTGGGTGTGCAGGTTGACTGATTTGTTGATTATAGTTGATCCAGCTGCCAAACTGGTTGCCAGAGGCAATCACTCGGAACAGTGGTCTTGAGTTGCAGAAGCTGTGCTTTCTTGGACCACTGGTCTCGCTTTCTGTCTTCGCTGAAGAAAGTGTAAGACAGATTTTCTGAATCTTCCATGTTTTGACTTACGAGTTACAAGTGGTATTTATAAATGTGTTGCTTTGCTTTCTGCTTGTGGCTGCTTGTTTGTCTTTGTCTATATTTCTGTTGATGACAGCAAGTTGGTTTGTACAAGTTTCAATGTTGTTGAAGTACAGTGAAAAAAATTGTTGCTGGAAAAGGGAAGAACATAGTATCTTTTCACTTGGATTCGTGAGGAAAGGAATATAACTTTGGGCAGATAATCTGACTGACTTTGTTGCCAACTGTTGTGTTTTTTCTGTGACAGACAAAGGTTGTTGACGCTTATTTCCCAGAGCCCAAAGTTTCTCCAACAGAAATGAAATTCATCTGTGATACTCTGCGAATGAGGCTCGAAGACACTAGAGTCAGTTACATTGCTATTAACGCTGTTTAGGCTTTTATGTGGATTTTTTATAAATGAAAGGTAATGTAAAAATAGGACATTTATATAGTTATTTTTAGAATCTGGGATAGCACTGTCAGAGGGGTCAAGAAAAAGACAGTGACTTTGCTACTAATTGGTTACTTATTCATGATTACGAGGTATCCAGAAATAACTGGGTAATGAGAAACTACCAAATGTACTGGTATTCAAAAGCAAGCTTCATAGTTGAAATATTTATTTAATAGTCACCTTGTCACCTTGTGCTGTCAGCTCTTTGAGCTCTAGCGACCGTCATGATCAATCTTCTCCATTTCTTTCTTTCCAATGTCGCGTCCCTTAGTTGTGCCAAGTTCATTCCAGTTGCTTCGTGTATCTTTTCCATCCATTTTTTCCTTGGTCTCCCTTGTTTCCTCTTTCCCTCTCCACAAGCCAGCATCATTTCTTTTTCTAATCCGTCTGATCTCATAACATGTCCAAAGAACCTCAGCTTTGATTTTAGCACTGTTTGTTGTAACGTCTCATCTTGCTCAATTCCTATCGCCATGCGTACCCATTCATTAGTCCTTTTCTCCATCCATGATGTTCTCAGCATCTTCCTCCATATCCACATTTAACAAGCATTGATTTTTTCTCCATTTTCTTGGTCATTGTCCACGTCTCACTGCCGTATGTTACTGTTGGTATAATCAAGGCCCTCACCAATCTTTTTTTCGTGTCTGTGCTCACATGTTTGTCTTTCCATAATTTTTCTAGTCCATTCATTGCGGCTTTTCCAATCGCCACCCTTCGATTTATTTCCATATCGCACTTTCCTTCCTTTCTACTACTGATCCCAAGAATGTAAAGCTGGTTACCGTCTCTAATTTCTCTCCATCCACCATAAAACTGCCCTCCTCAGCTGTTGTCATGATCTTCGTTTTCTTTATATTGAAGTATAGTCCTGCTTTCTCGCTCTCTCTCTTCAGCCTTCTTATCAGTTCTACCAGATCGGTTTTTTTACTTGCTAATAGTGTTGTGTCATCTGCGTATCTCAGATTATTCAGTGTTCTTCCCGCTATCTTTACTCCCTCATTTGCCCCATCCATTTCCGCCATCCTCATTATCCTTTCTGCATATAGGTTAAATAGGATTGGGGACAGAATGCATCCCTGCCTCACTCCTTTCTTTATTTTGATTCTTTCGGTATCTCCAAATTCAGTTCTTATTACCGCATTATTTAATAGAGTCCATTGAAAAAGATGTGTTGAAGTTTTCTTTGCAATGCATCAAAGAAAAGATTGCAGATTGTTATAATTTTATTTTATACTGTGTTATAGTTTTTATATTACTATTGATTTCTAGATTGCTTCTTTAAAAATGGTTAGATTTTTTGGTATAGGTGTCCTTAGTAGTAAGTTTTATTTGCATTTGACAGATGTAGTTGCATTAGACAGACAGGCATTGTGGATGTTAACAGTTTTAGTTTGTGTGATTTTTTCAGCAAAACCTCTATCGTATAATGTACAGCCTTTTGCTCAACAGTTCCTCCAAAGATTCAGCCTTGACATTCTTCAAAGCAGTCCTAGAACGAAACGCTAAGCGGAATCAGATGCAGGTTTGGTAGCAAGCCAAGTAAACTGTACTTCTTTTTTCCTTTAAATTACCATTTCCTCCCTTCTTGATGCAATTTTTCTGCATATTTGTTGCTTGTTTTCTTATTCCTGGGAATCCTTTCTTTTGATAAAACAAAAAAATTGTAGTACTATTATTAAGGTTCCTATCATGAAGCAGTGGAATTTGTTTTCAGATGGGAAGTTAAACAGAAGTTTTAGGCAACATATCTAGGACTTTGAGATTTGCCTTTTGAGCTATAATTTTATAGCCTTGGTGTTAAGAACAACTTCTGAAGACATTTTTCGCGCTGGTGTTTTATTTACTGGACTTCTCATATTTCTGTGTTTTATGTTTTTTCAATCATATTTTCTTCAGTTAAAAGTGATCATAATTATTACACCTGAGCCTTATTATGACCCATTTCATTATCATACCGATTCTGATACAACATGGTTGGATTATCACACTCACTGTTACACAGTTATCACACACTAATTCTGTTACACAGTATGGTTAGGCTCACTATCACACTAATTCTGATATAATATGGTTAGGTTCATTATCATACTAATTCTGATACAGTATGGTTGGGGATCTCCTTCCCAAATTTATCTTAGACTGTGACTTCCTAATTTCCAATGCATTATGATGTGATCATTATTGTGGCTTCCAAGGATGAATTGTAATGAGGTACTAGCGTTCAACAGTTAGTGGTTTCTTACTGATACTGATGAAGGATGTTTTTGTTCTGTGCATTAGGCAAATGTTCTGCTTGTCAGTGGAGATGGGTTCATGCTCAATCTGTTGTCAGTTCTTCAGCTTCTTGCAGTCAAAGTTGACGTTGACAAAGTTGATTCTTTCTATCCGCACAATCCAAAAGCCAAAATCAGTTTCACCGAATGCAGTCGTTTCAGAGCAAGTGCTCAAGACGTCAAAGACTGGACTGACACACTGGGTACACAGGCTAACACTGGCGCTATATAAATGTTTCTAATTAGCACTTTTATATTAATATTATTATATTGTAATAATACAAATTATAATTTAACTCAGATATCAAAATAAATCTGTGATTTTTGGCTTATTTAATTGAATTTAATGAGTAATTAATAATTATTGACCCTGAACACATTGTCAAGTGTCAGCTCAGTATGGGAATGCATTGGTTGGACTCTGTGGGTGTATGTAGGAGCTTGTCAGTGGTGACTCTTCCCTGTTAACTGAGCACTGTTTGCTTACTGATGAACTTACTGGTTTTAATGACTTTAACATCATTTAGGGTAAAGCAGGCAGCGCTTTTGTGAAGTGCTTATCAGGCACTATATGAAATATCTAGATAACTAATTAACCAAATGATAATTGGTTGCCCTCTGTTTAACGCTGTAGTCTTTCGTGTGCCATTATTTAAATGTCTGGCCATTGGAATTGATTAGATTGGATTAATTGTCTGTTCTGTGTTAAGAGAATAATCCGGGTCACAAGTGGCAGGATCCTAAATTCCCAACCGAGTGTTTCTTCCTGACGCTTCACTGGCACCACCTGTCGATCATTCCCATCGTTCACAAGTACCAGCGAGTGCTGCGTGCCGTCCGCGAGTACCAGCACCTGATCGATGAACTGGAAAAATCAGAATCTGTGTGGACTGGAACAGCAGCAGAAAGACAGAACCAAACACTCCTCAGGAGGTGGAAATTGGACGTTAAGGTATGATGACTAGTCACTTAAGTGCAGGGGTATTACTATGCTTAAATTGTGGGAGTTGTTGAAGCTTTAAGGAATTGTTGAATCTCATCACAGGGCATGAACAGCTTCTGAGGAGAAATCTTTTCAATGCAAAACATGACAACTGACACGATTCCTGTGAAAGGGAAAGTGTTCATCTTAGGCATATGTCTGAATATCAGTGGAATGGTATTTGTGGTAGGCAGATTGGAAGGGAAGGTACAGGTTCTGGAACAAATTCAGACGACTGGCAGCTACTTTTTCCAGAATTTTGTAAATTACATTAAGAACGGAGATGAGGTGATAGTTGATAGATCAGTAGCAGGGCGAGATGGCTTTTAGAGAAGAAGCTAAGCTGTGGCATGAGCGAATCTGGCAGGGAAGCAGCATTCACTGAGAGAGAGAGAGAGAGAAGAGAGAGAGAGAGAGAGAGAGAGAGAGAGAGAGAGAGAGAGAGAGAGAGAGAGAGAGAGAGAGAGAGAGAGAGGTTGTTGGTTGGAGCAAGCTGAGAACTGATGGAGGAGGTTTAGATTATGTAAGGACTTCAGATGAGGGAATGTTGGAAAAGTTGGCTCTTAGGGCAGGGATCTTGTCAGAAAAATGTGCAAGAACCTTGGAAGAGTGCAATGAAGATCTAAGTAATATACTGCATTTGTCACGGTGTAGGATCCTGTTTACTTCCAGCCATATGTACCTAAGAGAAGAGGAGCATCCAGAGACCAAATGAGACAAGTAGGTGGATTTCACAGCTGAGGCAGAGTTATGGACACAATGACCCTGGCACTTAAAATTGAGGAGACATAAAGGTATCTGGGAGTGTCGCCAACACCCGTTGAGCTGACTGTGCAACCTCCTAGCACCAGCAATGTCTGAATTGTACTAGGGCTGGGAAGGATGTGCAGCCCTGTTAGACTTAGCAGGAATGAGCTTATCCAGGATTTCAGAGAAAGTTGAATTTTATTGGGCAGCAAGTTTGATAGGCGTGTGTTGAGCACGACGAAAGGGGAGACAAAGATTATGGTAATTAATGATCACTGCAAAATAGAAGAGTTACAATTAGTGGGTGTACTTTTGCTAGGCTGATTGGTTGTGCACTTGCCTTATTATGCAAGTTCAAGTCTCAGATGAGATGAACACTGTGTAGGGACCTTATCATCAACTGCTTAGCACCTTTGTCATTTAACAATGGTTAGATAGCTATGTTGCAGCATATTTGAAGGGTGCATAAAGGTGCTCTATAAATGTTCAGATTTGTACACACAAGCAGTGGTGCTGTAAAAAATTTAACAAAGTTAAGAAAGTATTTAAAAATGTAGATGGTACAGATGACTGATTATGTGGTTGCTGAAACAGAGATATCAGAAGAGCAAGCTGTGCATGGATGTCGCGATTCTCGATCAGCTTTTACTCAACCGGTGTTTCAACTTCTACAACCAGGTCGCTCGGCTGATACTTGAAATTGTTGCGCCTGATATCAAAAGGTGAGCCACTTCACTAGTCCAGACAGACAGGTCAGAGTCTTAGCTCCTTGTATTTTTTATTCAGTAATTTAAAATTTTATTTATACACTGGAGCATCATTATAAAGACTTTTAATAATAATAATAATAATAAGACAATTTATATAGCGCCGTAGCACAGCCGAGGCCGAAGAAAAGGGCGCTGTACAAGGGTTCAAAAATCAACTGCAGTCATAAGATATCCTAAAAAGATGTGTCTTGAGTCGTGACTTGAATGTGTCCAGCGATGGGGCATTTGGCAGCAATAGCAGGTACTGTGTTATAATGACGTTTTGAATTAAGTTTTGGGATCCATGTTTCAGATGATTATACCTAGAATTGTATCAGTGTTAATGTTATAATGATGTGAGTCTAATAGGTGTTGGGTATATATTGTTTTCATTCATTGGCATATGCACGTATGCACCCAAATGCACCCATTTTGACTAAATGCACTAGTGTTTTGGTCGAGTTAATTGATGTTATAATGATGTTATGACATTATGAGGATGCAGAGCAGTAAGTAGTTGAGCTCAAGTCGGGCATAAGTTATTTTCTGACATTACTATTTGACCCAAAATGCACAAGTTCTTAATAAATGCGCTGTTACCTGTTTTAGTCTCCATTTTTTGTTGAATTAATTGATTGACTGAACCTCTTTATCTACCCTATGAAGGACCATCATGTAACAAGGTAGTTTTGTAGTAAAATTTTGTTCCAAAGTTGAATTCTGTTTCGAGTACATGTCCCCAACTGCTTTATATCAGAATTAGCATCATAAGGAACTGTATTGTAAGGAGTTTCTTGTATATTTGTTAACTGACTGTTAGTAAATGAAGTTTGTGCTGTGACTGTGTTAGAGGTATTATTCTGCCACTCCCTGAAGAGGTCCCAATGTTGTTTGCAACTTTCCCCGACTACTTCCTTGAAGACATCGCTGACTTCTGCCTCTTTGTCATACAGTAAGTGTTGTTCATTT
The DNA here is from genome assembly GCA_964023275.1 of Norana najaformis. Lineage (NCBI taxonomy): Eukaryota > Metazoa > Annelida > Clitellata > Crassiclitellata > Hormogastridae > Norana > Norana najaformis. The sequence goes on along the minus strand of OZ029918.1, from coordinate 10,996,722 downwards.
TGTGTTGTCATTTGCGTTGTCTGCTGTTTTCAGTCAGCTTTGGTTGGTCAGAGTTGTGTGAATTCAGTTGTAAAACTAGCATCCATAATCCATTCCTTCATTGGGAGCATTTCAGCTGTTGAGGAGCAAGATATGGTAGGTCTCCAAATAGATAGAATCTTTCACAGATTAATAAAAATGTGCTATAGAAAAGTCCAAATATGGGCATTGATATACTCATGCAAGGGGTGCATGATAGTCTAGTGGTTTACGTGCTGAACTGTCAGTCGGAAGATCGGGGGTTCAAATCCCCCAGGGCATTAATTTGTTTTTCGAGATTTCAGCTCCACTTGTGCCCCCTAGCTCTCAGTGACTACAAATACACTGACCGTACACTGTCAATGGGAGGATCAGGCGGTAAGGTAGAGAACTGGCCACCTGTCCTCGTATGCAGAGGCTAAAAAATGAAGTTGTCAATACATAGTACCCATAGCTGCTGTTCTTCTGTATTCAGGCATACACACACTTGTATAAATGCATGCATGCATGCATGCATACATCATACACACCCATACATAATCATACAGAAGTGGTGTTTAGTTTAATGTTAGTTACATAAGAGTACCTGAGCAAATAGATAATACTTTTTGGAGTACTTGTAACTGTGTATGGTCCAAACTGTTGGGGACAGATTCGTGTAGTTGATGATTTTAATGAAATCTTACTGATTGTGGTAATTCTGATTAGATTATTTTTAAAGAGAATTTGAAATTCTAATTTCTGTTGATGTTTTGTTTTAAGGTTCTATCCACCTGCTGCCAACAGTGCTTACCTGGATGACATTCTTGTTCTATTGATTGTTTTTACGTGCAACTCACATTACATCACAAATCGTTACCTGGTGGCAAAGCTCATCGAGGTGATGTACTTCGTTAATCCTCAGGTGCAGCAACTGACGCCAAAACTCAGCGATGCAATTCTCCATCACCCCTTGGCCTACGATCATCTTGTGCCGGGATTGATGAAATTCTACTCAGGTACTTCAAAACATCTGTTTTCTTCTACATGTGTTGTCATGTCGGTGAGAGCCTGTTTTCATCTAAGCTTAGGACTTCCATTGAGGGATTATCATTGTGCATAAGGCATCATTTGTTGGTCATTTCATGTGAAACTGTAGTCAAGAATCGTAGTTCATTGGAGGAAGCCAGAGAATTGGTGAGAAGAACTGTAGGCGAAGTTATAGTGGGTCAGCAAGTTCAAACAGATAATTGTGTGAGCATCAATCAAGTACAAATGAACTTCTGAATCTATCTGAGTGTATTGAGTGCCAGAAGTGCTCAGCGTAACAGCTGTTTTGACTTTTCCTAAATGAAAATGTAATGTAATGTAAGTAAGTAAGTAAGCACATATATTCTTTATTAACCAATAGCTAATCGCACATCGGTTTACAAGTATTTAAGAACACAAGAAATGGAGGTGATAATGGAGGTGCACTGGGTCCATAAGTCCGATTAACTTAATAATAGTGGTTGTAAGGGTAATGGAAGACAATTGTAATTCACTGTAATGACATATAAAGTCCTAAGAGGCCAAGTGTTGGGTTTTTAAGGTCATAGGTTGAACGCAAAAGTGCAACACAAATGCAGTAGTCAGACAACCAGGTTTCAAACCAGGACTTGGTACACTTTTAAATCTGTTAGACAGGCTCCATGTTTCAATATCTTTATGAGGCTTCTAAAGCGGTGCAACTTACGATATATGCTTGCATACATACATTGAATTGCCAATTTCACATGAGGCACCAAGTGTCTAACCCTAGTGGTAATACCTCTTGTTTGTCCTTCAATCGTCTTGGTTTTTACTGCAAACTGATACCGCCCAGTCCAGAAGCTTTGAATATGTTGACTCAAACTGCTAGAACTGTCTCTAGGCATACATACATTGTGTGTGTCTTGAGCTCCTCTGTCTTCCCCTCTGAGGGTTTTGCAGGCACCTGAAGACTACTGTTTAACAGTGATTTTACTTGTTTGGGTTGGGAGCACCCCTGTTGAGTTTATTCTCTAAGTGGTGCTTTATAAATCTTAAATTACAATTACGATTACCTCAGCTACATAAACAGTGGCTAAGGTATTACCACTTGGTATCAGAATGCTGTCTAATGGTCTGAGTGAAGTGGCTTTTGTACCACTTAGACGTTGAGACAACAGGAGCAAACAGTGAATTCTACGATAAGTTCAACATTCGGTATCACATCAGCATCATCTATAAGACGATCTGGGAAATTCCAGAACACCAAGGAAAGATCGTCGAAGAAGCAAGGTCAGTTGGAGAAAGATATTACAATGCTAGCTGAAGATTCAGTTCATCTGCATGTTTCTCTTTGACAGTGAAATGAATTGTAATGTAATTGAGAACAATGTAATCTATTAAAGCATTTGTTTGGCACCAGCTTAGTAAAATAGTTTTTAGGAAATTGAAGCTATGTAGTACTTCGTATGAAAAATTAAGTTGTAAGTGTTACTGATGCAGTTTTATAAATCAGCTGTTGTTAGGGGTGCATGTTTTTTCTTTATGGCATTTAGAAAGCATTTAATTTTGACAAAATTGATTTAAACAGTTCTATGAGTCAATTAGTTTTAGGTGATGGTCCATCTTCTCTGAATTCAGAGTGTTTTGATTTGCTGTCACAAGCAAGCTTCAGCTAAAACATTTTAGCTAAGGATGGAAATATATTGAAACCTAGCAGGCTGCTGGAAGACATATTGAAGTGAAGGTCATTTTCTGTTTTAGAAATGGAAGATACTTTGTCAAGTTTGTGAATATGTTGATGAATGACACGACGTACTTGCTGGATGAGAGCATGGAAACGCTGAAACGCATCCGTGAACTCCAAGATCTGATGGATAACCAGACAGAATGGGACAAACTCAACACGGTCTGCGTTTCAATACATTGAATCCCAGTGATTCCAGTATTTGTTACCAGATAACTGGAAATGAATGGCAGAGCATTTGCTTATCACCTCTGCATTTAGGGTTTGAATATCAAGTGGTGCTATTCATGCCATTACATTGTAACTTCAGTTTATCGATCTTCATGATTTCGAACTTCCAGTTATATTGAATAGCAGTCAATGGCCCAGCCACAAGAAATGCGAAATTATACAAGCATCAATCTGTTTTATGAAATTTGCATATATCAAACTTTTGCTTATTGCAAAGGCATTTTTCGGTCCTTATCAAACTGCCAGCTAGCAGATGTTTCGAAGCTGCAGGTCCACTATGTGACTCGATACTGTTGCCCTGCCTTGTTTTAGCTGACTGATAAACAACAGATGTTTAGTTTAATGACTGGCTCCAGGCATGAGACAAAGAATGATGCACATTTATGTCTGGGTCATTAGAGGGGTCAATTAAGGCTATGTGTACTCTGAAGTTACTTTTGTACCCTGTCCACATATTACGGACCCAAATCCTAGACCCTCTGGAAGGAGAGAGCTCCGTGGCCCCACTTTACAAAGACCGATCTTGCAACATGTACTTAGCCATCATTATTACCTTTAGAACAAGAGTGTAATTGAATAATGGGATCGCAAGACAGAGTCGATGCATTGCTGTGCATAGAAAATGGCAATCTAACATTAGCCCATGCTGCAGCTTAGCTTCTAGTTTTAGCAACTTTAGGTTCAGCTTTGTAGTCAGCAGGGATGTTTCAGAGTCTGTTTCGCAATTATAAAGTGAATACATGTAGGCTTGTAATGTTTTCAACTATTTTCTTTCATTTCTTAAAAATAGTTATAAAAACGGGCATTTGCAGTACATGTATTAGAAGTTTATGATGACATCAGTTCATACAGAGCTTGAGGTGAATATCTGGCTTATTTCCAACTTTGGGTATGTTAAACTATTGCTGATGGTCCATTCAACTTCAATATAACGAAGTTTTACTGTATAGTGGTGCCTTAAAAGTTTTAAAAAGATCAACATTGGTACTCCAGCGACTCATCACACGTGCGTGATTAAAACATGAATACTTACATAACACATTTGGGAACGTGGATCCCAAAATTAATTCATCTGTGGAAATGAATTCGTTATAACAGAACCTCATTATGAGGCACTTCTTGATATTGCTCCAAAAATGGTGTTATAACAAGTATCTGATGTACTTTTCTTTGTTTTATGCTGATATTGGATTCCAGCCATTGTGAAACTAAGAGGTAATAGGATAACTGTTTGCTGTATTTGTGTGGGTTTTTGCAACCACAACAGTGTGTCTTTGTCAGTGTTTTGTTGTTTTTGATAGAAGTCGCATGGTAGCAATAGTGTGGTATGTAATGATTGTGTTGTGCTAATTGTATTATTTCCAGGAGCAGAAACAGAGTAAGCAGAAGCAGTTGTCCCAAGAGGAACGCCAGTGCCGATCCTACCTAACACTGGCTTCGGAAACGGTTGAGATGTTCCACTACCTGACGGAAAAGATCCAGGAGCCATTCCTTATTCCGGTTAGATTCAGAGAAAACTGCTCATCCTATCTTCTCCTTTCTTCATCTTAGGACCTTCAGTACAAGCGTCTCTATACTGTCAGTGATTCAGATAACTGGGCTTTTGCTTTTTATGAGGTCGTTTCATCTCTTGCTATTGTGTCTTGTTCAATTTTCGGGTTGCTGTTTATCACCAGAAATAATGTTGAAAATTAAAACATTTTATTTGTTGACCCTTCATTCCCACCAATAACCCTGAGTGACTTGTGAAATGTTTAGGTTTTTTGCTGTTGCTAAGTTTGCATGTTGGAATTGATATTCATTTCCGACTCAGATTTCAAACATATTTCGATAATATTTTCTGCCTCATTGGATAGGATAAGATATCATTTTGGCATACTTGACTGCATGAAGAAGGATGGGGTTCCTGGTTTACTAGTATTATCTTGTACTGCAGACCCTACAACCTGTCATCACTTTACACCACTGATGCAGTTTGGTCCAGGAACTCTGAACATCATGTCTTTTGTGAACTAGCAGTCCATTGTTTGGGCTCCATATGATGGATCTTCTAGTTACCTGTGCATTGTTTCACTTGCTGATGCGCTTTCTTGATAACATTTGGCATCATTTAGACAAGCGTAGGCAGCACTTTGTGAGGTACTCAAAAGACGCTGTATCATATGCCTAGATTACTAACTAACTAATTAGCAATGGCTCTGTAGGAATTGTCTGATCGGTTGGCTGCCATGTTGAACTTCAACCTTCAGCAGCTCTGTGGCCCCAAGTGCAACAATCTGAGAGTGCGCAATCCAGAGAAGTATAACTGGGAGCCAAAGAAATTGCTCGACCACCTTACGGGAATTTATCTCCATCTCGACAACAGCGTCAACTTTGCAGAAGCCATTGCAAACGACGAGGTTTGAAACCACTCTCTTACGTGATGGACAGATGGATGGATGAATAACAGACATGGAGCTGATTAAGTGAATGGATTGAGCGGATGGGTGGGTGGGTGGATGGATGGATGGATGACAGAACAGCTGGATTTGGCTCATAACGTGTCTCATACGTAGCCAGGTAACTGACACAGAGACAACAGGTTAAGATGTGCCTGATAAAAAGCATTAGAAGCACTTGCTGTGAATTGTATGAGTAGATAATCTTATTGATTAAGATCCTTTTTTGCAGAGATCCTACAGGAAGGAGCTTTTTGATGATGCTGTCGCACGAATGACCAAGGCGTGCATCAAGACCCAGACCAAAATCGAGCAGTTTCTCAATCTTCAGGAACGAGTTGAGCAACTAGTTATTGAAAAGCAAAGGGCCGAGATCGATTATGGCGAAATTCCCGATGAATTCCGTGATCCATTGATGGATACTCTCATGACAGATCCAGTCCTTCTGCCAGGCGGAACGATCATGGATCGAAAAGTGATCCTACGTCACTTGTTGAACTCACAAACCGATCCCTTTAACAGGCAGCCGCTTACAGAATCACAGCTTGTAGCAAGTATGTTTGTAACAGTCGCTTTGTCAGGTTTATTTAATGTTTATTTGTCTTACTTGTCCAAGTTCTGATTTTTTTATCAACTGTTTTTCTCAGATGGTGGATTTGTAGGCAGCAAATTGCTAATGCTTATGCCTTGCACTTCTGTGCCTGGGGTGAAAGAATCTTGTACATGTATATACATGAGAAGTGACTACCGTCACTTCTATTTGTCCATCTCCTCTTGAGTTTCCCAGTTTGTCACAAAACAAGTTCTTTACCTTTCAAACTTTATTTAAAAGACCTTTTGTCTATTCACTGTGCAGATGTCAAAACTACCTTATTCACCCATCTTTGCATGAAGTCCTATTCTTCAGTCTGGCTTTTCAGTCCTCTCGTCTTCGCCTTTCACTTCGTAAGCCCCGATTCAACCTTATCCCCTTCTGTTTATAGCCTCCTTATACCTTCGACCATAAGTTTATCTCTTCCAGAAGCTTCTGTCTTAAGCTACGTTCACACTGTTCAGAATGTACAAGACTTGGAGACATCTGTTTGTGACACAGTTTAAGAGCCATCAAAACATGTCAGATGTAAAAGTTCACAAGGGTATGCCAGTTTGGTCATTGTTTTTTTTAAATTGATGGTAGGTCTATACAGGGTTTTTACACCATAACTTTTCCCTTGTGAATAAACTGATTTCTCTCACTTTTAAATAAACTGTTTTCTCACATGTCAATAAACTTGATCTTCGCTTGTGCATTAGCTTTTTAAAGAACTGCTTAATTAAGAATTATATTTACGACTAATTGTTTCTGTAAATATTTCTGTACAGCAATAAAAAAAGAGTAAGTAACTGTTGGTTCTGTACAGTCGTATATGTTTTGTTGGTTTTGCATCTGTTTCCAGAGCCAGATCTTCGTGAACGGATCAACGAATGGGTGACAAGACGTAGACAGCAGCTGGTCAAGCAGTAGCAGCAGCGATTTGTTTCATCCTGTTGCTTCTGCTGTTGACGTCTGCAGACAGTTAACCAGACAAAATGCGCTTGAATCTGGATGAAATTGATCTGTGTTTGCTTTGTCAGCCGTTGTATGTGTGTTCAGTTTGGATGCTGTTTGGTGTTGATGCTTGCTCGAAGTAAAGTTGGACTTATTTTAGAACATTTTTTGCATGCAATTTAGCAAAGAATGACAAACAACTGGACATTAAAATGTTGAATTTTTGTTGAGAATGACCTTTTCCTTTGAAATCTGGTTGTTTACTGGTGATTTCATTTATCTTAATTGTAGTTGTAAACTCGAGATTTGTACAGTGCCCAACGATAGCAAAGTCGCGGTTACCAGCTTATTCACAGGCAGGCAGTCAAAACAAATCAACCGGCAAGAAGGGTTCGGTTCCAGGTCAAGATCCAAGAGTCGGGCAGTCAGGTGGCTATGGTGGGTGGTGTTTGGAACTGGATCTTATTCAGAGTGAAGTTAAGATTCAGCATAAGTGAATGCAACACATGTTGTTCTTTGGAAAGGAATCCCAGTTTGTTGTCTGGTTTGTTGCTGATGCACATAACCATGCACTTGGACATCCGTTTGTAGCATACCCCGACATACCTCTAACAAACATTAAAGCATTGCATACATTACTCTCCCTCTCTGTTATTACACGTATATGTTTTTCGCCAGCATTTACCATCACAGCCTCTACAGCAGGACTGTGCATGCAAGCATCTAGGGCTATTGTTATGGAGATGACATAATATGGCTGCATTTTATTTTTGCATTCTCTAACCTGCTGCACAATCTTACGTCTGTATTTGTCTGGCCAACATGCCAAGAATCGAAACCCGAGCTCAGAGGTGAAATGTAGACGTGTTGCTATTAAGCAGCGTCTTACCTGTCATGATGGACCAGTCTGGTCTGTGTGGTCTTCAGACTAATCGTAAAAGGTGAATTACAATTACGTTCTCATCACAACAGTCATTTCAGTAGCACCTTTGTAATCCTACCTTACGAATACATGTATATCCACTGATGGCGCTGCAAAACGAACACTGCAAAGGATACGTTGGCTGAAACTCCTGGGGAATCAATGTCGCCGAGGACGGAATCGGTTTTAAGGGCTGGAATCTTTATCGCTCCAATAACGGAGTTGAAAGGATCAGTGCCTTAATTACACCAGCAGTCGGATTATCCATCTTTTATTTCGCTCTCCGGTAAAAGGAGATGGCGCGCCGCTGCCAATCGAACAGGTGCTCTGAATCGGCGTGTACGTGCCAAGAGGACGTAAGTGGCCACTAATAACCGGGTTCTGCGGATTCTGGAGCGCCGAAACAACGACTGAGGCACTGATCGATGGGGCGGATGTAGACCACTCCTGTAGGCCTCCATCGGAATATTTCATCCATTTTTTGGACAGCGATGATGTATGTAAATCGATGGAAATGAAAGAACGGAGTGATTTTAATGCTGGCAATTGATTCGAGTCATTATTGCATTCATTAGACCCGAAATAAACACCGCCGGACCTGTTATGATGGATCCGCGAACAATGCCAGGTCGTCTGCGGTCTTCACAATAAGATGACAAGAGGCGCCGATCGATTGAGTGCCACCCCACTCTCTTGCCCTCTGTCTGTCTCGTTGTTTGCTTCCCTCGATGTCCATCGTCGAAATCTTCCACTTAAGGAGCGACGCTAAATCTTCCGAAGCCCGCGAGAGGTCGTTGTTGGTCACGTTTTCACCTGACGCTGCAACCGGAATACAGATGAGGAGCGCAATCGATTCGGGAGCGAACCATCTGTCGTCAAACTTCTGCGAGACTGAAACAGCGGTGCCATCAGGTATAAAGCGGACTGCGGCTGCTAGACCGGCGTTCAAACGGCGAACGACGACTTCAGCAGAGCATCTTTCATCAGACGATTCAGCGACAGAAGAAACCTGCGGGACCCAAAGATGAACGCCAAGATCTTCGCACTTCTCGTTATCGTTCTGGTTGAATGCATTTACGCATCAGCGATTCCGGAAGAAAACATGATCGGTCTACACGAACAGGTAGCATTATCGGCTTGTAAAGTATCGGCGTAATGTAATTTAGAACTCCTTTCACATTCAGTAGTACTTTACAGCCGTAATTGTTGTAAATGAAAATCTCTGAAGTTTCTCAGCGCCAGACAAAAGTTGCGTAATCGTGATTAGGTCTAAGTCCCTTCGGTTAACAGAAATTTTAAAAACTGGTTCCAAAAGCAGGTAAGGTAAGCATAAGCGAAAACCTCCGAGAGAATGCTTAGTCACAGGCCAGCCTACTCATCATTTCCAAAAGACGTCCTAGCTTTTCAGCCTAACTACTGAGAACACCAACTCTGAGGATCGAGTTTCTATAGAAGCTTCTAACGAGTGTCTAACCTTTGTCGTTGCCTTTTCAGGAGTGGTGAATATTATTTGATAGGTGCCGGCCTAATAAGTACGCGAGGGCAGATCCAGGAGTCAATCTGGCCCTGTGGTTCCAACTGATTTTGGGGGAAGGGCACGCCATTAAGTTCTCCCAAACCGGTTTTGGCGAGAATTGTCCACAGAAATTGTAAAATAAAAAACCAGCTTTGATTAAACTGTTAAAGCAGACAAAGGAGGAAAAAACAGAAACGAGTCAGAATGTAGCGAAAATGGGCAAAAGTGAGACAAAGGTCAGGAAAGGTCGAGAAATCAAGGGAAAAGAGAGCTGTAAGTCAAACAAATGGAGAAAAAAGAACTACGGAAACGAATGTTAAACGCTTCGGAAAAGGCGGCTGGCTAAAAAAAGTCGACTTGAACTCGGTTTCAAAGGTGCCAATGACTAAAGTCATCAAAAATCTTTTGTTGTACAAGACATCGACCATGATAAAATTGGCCACTTCCATTTCTAAACTGCTGGATCCGTCAGATAATTGGCAATGTGACCGGCTGTTAATTCATTAGTAGGATAAGTAGATCACTATAGCCTAAGTAACTATGATTATAAAGGTTCAAGAATAATCCAGTCTCGATTGCAATGCGTGTCTATTGTGGACGGCATCGACTAGACCCCCCGGACTTTACCTTACACCATGGATTTAGACTGGTCCGATCTTTTGAGCTTTCGTTGGACTTGGACTGGATCAACCTATTGGACTAGGACTGGTTCGATCTATTTGACTAGCTGGAACGGTTGGGTCGGTTGGACATGGACGAGAATTATCAACTGGTCTTGCACTGGGACTGGTTCGACCAACTGAACCGTCGACCGAACAAGAGAGTAAATTTTCTTGTTAACAGTCAATTGGTTTGGCTTCGCAGATGGATGCCACTCGGGTTCGACTGCTCGAGAAGAAACTTCGAGAGGACATCCAGCGCGAGCTGCGGGACATCGTCGAACTGGAGCAGCAGCTGAACCGGAACCTAGACCTGATCCACGAGAAGAAGCGCCAGCTGGAGATCAAGCGCAGTCAGCCGGTCCAGTGCCTCGTCAACGCCGAGAGCTGCTTCCTCAACAAGTGATCTAACCATCTCTTCCTCGATACTCGTCCTCTGATCACCCCATCCAAATCGACCCAGCCCCGTGCTGCGCAGCCTCTGCAGTCGCCATCACTCATCACATCCATCGCCAGCAATCGAGGGAGGGAGGGAGCGGCCAAGGGTGAATAGATGGATGGATGAATATTACTAAGATTAAAAAGGAAGGAAGGATAGAACTCAAGATTGGGAGCGAATTTATCGGGGTTAAATTAGTGTCAGGGGTTATAGCCCTACTAGGCGTTGGGACACTGATCCGATAGGGGTCGAGGCTATGAGGGCAAAGGTTGATTCAGTATGGGGTAATCAGAAAACTGCCACTGACTGAGAGTGGGCGTCAGAAGATCAAACATCTGCTGTAACACTCTTTTTAATCGCTTCACGAGGATTTGAGGCATAATTGTGATTCGAATGTTTTTGCACAGTAATCATGTCACTTTATGACACAATAAATTTGATCTGACCAATAAGGCTAATCCAGTACAATTTCTTTTAGTCTAATCTGCTAGTCTAATTATAGCCTATTAAGATTAATTACTAAAACAGACCTGTGTTTTTGAATATATGTAGCCTAATTTGAAAGCAATGACTTTATATTCTAAGCTCCTGTTGTTATATAGCAATTCATACTGCTGATTGACTTTTACCAGACCTAGGACTCCCGTATATGATAACTGACAAAGTTTCAGGATAATTAATCCGATTGCTGTTCGTTAAATAAATCTGAGAATATCCCACAGAGTTGGTTTATTTTGGCTCCACACAGCAAATAAAACCGAAGCGAAGAATCTCAGCAATTAATTAAAAACAATTTCATTAATTTCATTTCAATTACTACAGAACCCCAAGGATATTTAGGCCTGTTTGCTGCAGGTCGAGTGGCGGCTCTAGGTTTGCCTAACGGGAAGGCCACAGAGGATCAAGCGACCGGTGGGAGGGGCAGCTGGATACTTTGGTTTGCCGAAAACTGAGATACTATAAAACGTTTACACACTCTCACAAGCTGACAAAGGTCTGAATTTTAGCGACACGATTCGTTGACCTCAACTACCTCTAGCTAAACACAACATTTGAAAGCACAATCACTTTCTTTTAACAAATATAAACCTAAACAAAGGCAAGTTGCATAGGGGCCTACACTTATGAAGCTCAAGTTTATGATATCCGTGCCTAAGTTCAAACTCGTCCACAAAACATCCTTATTAATCGACTCTGACAATGGCTAAAAAGGCTAACAAAAAAGACAAATGAATTTGGCTGGTTGGCCACATATGAGGGAGGATCCAAAGGTAATTGAACCACGGCCCCCATCGGGGCTTGGAGCCCTTGCAAGATATTGGTTTGGTCCCAAATTCGAATTTAGGATGATATATACGCAACTGTACAGTATAGGCTGACACCCGTGCTGTGGTTAAAGTACAGTAGGTTGGCACTGCAAACAATCATAATAACTATAACTATAGTGCAAAATCACACAAACTCGATATATTAGGCTACAGATGCATGTAATTTCAGTGAAATGTACAACATCCACGAATATAAGCCATTTGCGGTCTGTCAGCATGATATAAGTTAGGTTCTTGTACTGTAACGTTATACTCCTCCTCCTCCTCCTCCTCGTCCTCCTCCTCCTCGTCCTCCTCCTCGTCCTCCTCCTCCTCGTCCTCCTCCTCCTCGTCCTCCTCCTCCTCGTCCTCGTCCTCCTCCTCCTCCTCGTTGACGCACTCCGACTTTGCTCACTTTCCTTCATTCCCAAGAGAACTTGGTCAGCCCCTCTAGTAACCAGCTACTTACCAAACCTGCTCCTTACCAACCAGCTCTTTAACGACCAGCTCCCTAACGATCAGCCCCCTATGGAACCCAGCCTCCGTAGCAACCATCTCCATCGCCTGCCTATATTAGAAGCGATGTCGACAGTGGAAGAGAGAGTAGTAAAAGGAGTTAATCTATTGGTTTTAATACACGGGTTGGTACTGGATTTTAATCGTCCAATGCAGATTTCAGAACACATCAAAGTAAGGTTATGTTGTCGAACATTCTGGAACGCAGAGGAGGTGGATGAGGAAGAGGAGGAGGTGGTAGGGAAAGGGCGCGTTGGTGTAGGCTTGTCAGAAACTATGTGGAATGTAATTGTAAATGTAATCAGAAACTCAATAGCGCCGCTTCAAGAGACACTAACCAGAGGCGCCCTCTACATGCGCTAGCTTAGTTGATGCTAAACTTCATCAACAGCAAAAATTCTATCAATAGGTTGAGAAATATGTAATCTGTGTTAGAACTACTGTGTTGGGTATGACCAGTTCCATTTAATTTAGAGGACCACGAATTTTCTTTATTTCCTTTGCTTTTGCGGTATCATCATTGCTAAGACACGCTGTGGCAAACACGGAAACACACAAACTCAAACCAGTGTTTCTCTATAATAGGTTTCGAGGGGGCAAACTCAGTGGCGTAGGCCTACTTGGCACACTAAACAAATAAGGCGTGCCATGGTCTGGATTCGCCCTTGATTTTGCACAAAAGCTTTTGTAACGGAGCATGAACAACAACATTGAACTTAACTCTTATTTTGGTGACAATATTGCTCCTTAAAAAACATAGGCCCATATTTCAAATTACTGAGTAACTTAACAATGGAAACTGAGTGAAATTTCGCGGTAGGCGTATCCGTTTAGACATAGCGAAACTTTCTATTATTAGTTCGTCGCGGTTGGCTCTAGGCTGTGCAGGGAATGGGGATCAAGTTCGCTCAACGTACAGAATTTGCTGTTACAAACTGGTGTTATGAATAGATTTTTCTGGAGCCAAGTTGTTTTTCGGTAACTTCATATTTAAGAGTAATGGATGAAGACAAGTATTTTTGCATTTAATACACTCCATACGTTTTAAAAGCGTTGGACAAATGGCCCAAGGCCGAACTTCCCAGAAATTAACTGTTGGTCAATATTTTAAAATATTTCGATTTCTTGGACAAAGCCATTTATGCTGGCCTGCCTCTTTTTCGGATTATTCGACTTCAGCCCGTTTTATATGCAGCAGCTCTGCTAAATGGTGTGATTTCAAGGTTTGATGATATATCAAACTACATGCGGCACGCGTTTTTTCCGATTCCCACTCTAATACGAGGATGTCCAGTATAAGGATGTCAGTGGTTAGGGTTAAGGTTAGGGTTAGTCTTTGGGTTAGGATAAATACAGTAGGAATGGGAAATACGCCGCTAAACCCCATTCCTGACTCTCACGTTTACCATTGACATCCTTCTACAAGATGCCGCACAAGTTGCTTTGGTTGACTGCACGGAGACCCATTGAGTTTAAGATCCTTATGCTGATGCATTTACAACTGCTTGGCCGGTTGTGCTCCATCTGATCTTAGAGAGCGGTGCATTTCAGTGTCATCCTTACCTGGCTGCAGATCCTTTCAGTGTGCAATATACACTGACTTGGTTATTCCCCTCTCCTGTACTTCCACAATACAACATGGAAACTTCGCTGTGGTCGACCTCTCATGCTGGAAAAGCTTCCGTGCAAGCTAATACATGAACTCCTTTCGATGTGTCTATTTCACCAGGGGTCAAAGACCATTCTGTTCGTTCGTGTTTTTGTATTGTCAGGTCGGGATCACCTCTGATCAGTTTTCCTGAAGAGATGCTATATAAATGTACCCTTGCAAATTCACAAATTATGGTTACTGGATAGCTAATGAGAGTTTGGATTATTGGTCAGTTAGGGCAAAGCAAGGAACAAAATTACACATAGATTCCTTGGGGCAAATGACTGACGACGACGACGAATTACCTGCTGCTGACTAATATTTACTTGGGACTGTATGATGGGATGCTCATTATATTTGTTATAGTCTCACAAGTAGGCAGACGCATCTACATTATTCACCCACTAATTCTGAGTAATAACCGAAGAATTATTATAAAACCCCAGAGGGGCTTTGAGGTAAGTGACTTATAAAACTATCGGCATTCTTACATTGTGTGGCACAGACTGCACATTTTTAATTCTGGAAAGTTGAACTTTATATTGGTTTGTGTGCTATACTTTTCTGCCCTAACCAGAAGTTGTGCCTTATTTGCCGTCAGCTAATTACCAGCAGCCAAAGCTGTATCAGTCAAGAACTATTAATAGACATAACTAGTGACGCGAGACCACAACGCGTGATGAATGATCTTCATTCTTTTATCCTTGTAAATCATAATCATAAACTCGAGATTTCTGCAATGCCCAGCAAAAGCTAAGCTGCAGGAACCATCTTATTCACAGGCAGTCAGTCAAAACAAATCAATAGACAAGAAGGGTTTGGTTCAAGGTCAAGATCTAAGAGGCAGGCAGGCAGGCTGCTACAGTGGGTGATGTTTGGAATTGGATATGTAGGATAGATAAAGGGAAGAAAGCATCCAACAGACTATTGTTACTGCCCTTGCAGGGTCACCTTGTTGTCTAGGCATAGTTCTTGCTACTAGCAGATTAGGGTCTACTGGGATGCCATTTATACTTAGCAGCTGGTGTTAGAATTAACTTCCCACTCCTGATAGTCTGCCAGTTCTCCAGTGTTCAGAGCAAAATCTCGTCTGTTTGAACTATTTACCTAGCATAGCCTACCTTTTATTTGATATGACCTCTCGGATCTTGACTTAAAATCAAAACACAAAGGCCGATTTCTGGGGAGAATGAGGGGCTGGTTTTAGAATATGTCAAGTAACTGGGATATGAACACTGGCCAGACCCTACTTATAGCATGTGGCATTTTAAGAAGATTTCTGATACAGTGCGGTCTGGGACATAGACCTAAATTTAATTTCGACTGAGAATGTGACCTTACTATAATGTAACCTCATTTTAACGTGGCACAAATGTCTCCTAAGGATGACCTCATATAAAGAGCATCCAGTCTTTAATCTGAATCAGGAGGTGACTGTACTTGCTAATAAACTAAAAGAAAGGCACTGTATTCAGGTTTTAAAACAGTAGAGCTTTAGTCCATAAGTGAAATTCATTCTCCAGGGAAAGTGGCTTAGGAAGTTTTACTGCCTCGTGTAAGATATACAGTTAATGCTGGGAATGCTAGCTGAAATATTGGCTTTTGTTTTGTTTGTTTTAAAACAGGATGTAAAGTTTGTTCAGACAGTAACAGTCTGCAATGGCACAAGCCACTCCTCCAAGGTCAAAGCAGAATATGAAGCAAAGTTCTCTTGGCAATTCTTCAACAAGGCCCAATATACATACAAGGTCACCAAAATCAAACCAAGGTCAGATTGGAGGTCATGGTCGTGGTGGATGGCTAGGTCAGGGTGGAGGCCAAGGTCAGGGTGGAGGAAGCCAAGACCAATTTTTATATCCGCAGACTTTCAGAGGTCAAGGTGATGGAGGAGGCCAAGGTCGGGGCAGAGGTCATTGTCAGAGTGGAGGCCAAAACCGGGATGGAGGTCATGGTCAGAGCAAAGGTCGAGGCCAGGGTAGAGGTCAAGTAAACCAGCATCGAGTTGGAGGTCAAGGACAGAATGGGGGTCCAGTGTTCCATCCACCTTCACATCTTTCACAGTATTTATGTTCACAGACTTTCTTTCAACAGAATACTTTTCCTAGTGTCAGCCACATATCCTATAACTGGCCTGGTCCAACTGTTGGCCATGGGCATTCCATGGCACCACGGCCAGCACTTATTCGAGCACCAACACAAGTGTCACGTCCAACTTCTTCACAGCGGGGGGCAACCACCAAGCAACAGAACCAAAACACAGCCACCCACGCAGGTTATACAAGATGTCTTTCAGCTTCGAGTGGAGTGGGTGGTAGCATTCAGTCTCCTGGACATCCAGAAACACGGGTGGTGAGGGAGTTGAAGCAAGGGCATAACAGGCAGGCAGTCTGTGGAGAAAAATATGGTGCTGGAAGCAGGGTGGAAGGACAGCATGTTGGAGTTGCACGAGGTGGAAGAGGCAGAGGAGGATGGGCTGGAAGAGACAGAGGACAAAATAGTGGAAGAGCTGGTAAATCAAGTACAGGGAGGAGTCTGGTGGCTGGTCAGGTGGCAGGAACGAATAAACCAAAACAGATCTGTGTGCCTCTTGGTCAGACTGTGACTCAGGTGTCAGAGACTGTGAAAGGAAACAGTGGAGATGTGAGAAAAGAGGGTAAAGGAAATGATGCTGTGAGACGTAGAAGAAACAGAGGAAGGGGTAGATACAGAGTTAGAGGATATGGTAGTGGAAGAGGAAGTGTTCCAGCGACTTCTTTTGCAGATATTGCATCGACTATCGCACATGGTTTGGCCTCGCCAGTTATGAGTTCACTACAGAAATTCATGAGCAACTTGCTTCTCAAGGAAAAACAGGTTGGCGATCGCATCACTGCTGAAGATAGGTCAAAAGATTCAGAAGGTGGTAATGAGGTGCCGATGGAAATCAGTGGAGGAAGGTGTGTCAGGTCTAGGACTAATGAAGGAAAAGAAATTGATGGCAGAACTTTTCAGAGGCCTTTATTTGATAATCAATCAGGCGTTTGGTATGAAACTTCAGAGACCAATTCTGAAAATCAGCCAGGCAGCTGTGCAAAAGAAGAGGAAGAGGAGTTAGATGAGGAGGAAGAAGATGAGGATGAGTTAGAGGAACAGGAAATTTTCAGAAATAGAGAGATTGTTCCTGAAAGTATTGGTTTGACTTATGGTCGACAAACACGACGTGCTGGTCGCAGGAGATTTCGTTTGCATGGGGCATTGAGAGGAGTTCGAGGTGGTTTCAGGAGGACAGGTGTGCCACAGCCTTCTGGACAAAGCTGGACTGCAGCTGCATTACGAAGCGAGGAAGCGACAGTTGAAGTGTGTGATGACTCAGATGCAAGGAGTCAAGTGAGTGACTGCAGTGGAAGCCAGGTAGCAGCTTCAGATGTTGGAAGCTGGATAGACGTGGAAGAGGTGGATGAAATGTGCCTTGGGGGTGCCAGTACATATCAACAGACAAAAAGACTAACAATACACTCAAGAGGTCTTGGTAACGGCCACAGTAGAGGTCATGGTAGAGGGTTTGGGAGAGGCCGGGCAGTGCATCGCCAGCCTGGTTTTGCAACTCAGGATGTTCTGTATAGAACAGAAGTTGAACTGGACAATAGTCAGAAAGTATTAGATGACACAACTCAGCTGAACAGAACTGGTCGAATTGGAAGTTTGACAGAGGAAAAGATGGTTACAGTTGAACCAGAGCAGCAGAGGGACAGCAACCAAAGTGGAGGTCAAAGTGACACAGTTAAGAGCTCAAGGGGCAAGAAACGATCAAGGAAAACCAACAATAAAGCAGCTGTCAAGGGAGACTTAGCCAACTCCAGCTCACAACTGCCTTTCGAAGTTGAGCAGAATTTGGTGATCGAATATCTGGTTAGCCACCACAAAGGATTTTGCTCACTGTTTGATCTTCAAAACAACAGCGGGCTATTTCCCTGCATATTGCAGCCAGAAGCAGTTCTCCAATCTCTCAGGCACTGCTGTTTCGTTCGGGTTTTGGTTGATCCGTTGGACCTGGACAGTTCCACTGTGAAAGTCTACATGAAGAAACTCCGACTCTGCAATGAGTACAGGCCTCCAAAAGGATGTCCCCGTAATTACTGTCCGTATGTTCACTTGTGTAGAGATTTCATGATGGACTGTTGTAATGCACAGAAATGTGCTCTTGATCATGACGTGGAATCTGAGCACAATATGAAGCTCATGATCGATTGCGGGATTGAGATATTCAGTGCAGACCAAAAGCTGTCGTTGGTTCGCTGTGCAAACCTCTTGGTTTGTTGGAAACACAACAGTTCAGAGGGATGTCCGTTTCCAAGGTCCTGTTTCAAAATGCATGTCTGTAATTCATATATTCTGAACCGGTGTCTGATACCTGGTGACAGGTGCCTGCAAGGTCATGATCTATTCAGCGAGCCAAATATGAAGATTCTACGACTGTGTAAGTTGGATCAGGTTGATGTGAAATTTCTTTTGCGAATGGTTGTTGGCTTTCACCCTGAAGCATTTAGTGAAGACAGTTCTTCAGCAATGAGAAAACAACATAAGGCTTCCAAAGGAAAAGCAAAGCTAGAAGATAACGGCACAAGTTATGATGGAAGAGACTGGAGGAGTGGATGGGTGGCAAGTGAGCAAAAGGTAACAGATGCAACTGCCAGCTCAGACCAGAGTGCTGAAATTAACAAGTCAAAGAAACACAGTTTCAGCTCCAGTTTGCAACAAAATACAAATCTAAAAAACTTTTCAGGCACTTTGCAAGAGAAATCCATATTTTCTTCATCAAACAATGAAGAACCAGAAAGAGAAAAGTTGAGCCTTGAAGAGCGACAGAATGATGTCTGCGAGTGTTTCGAAGAACACACCTGTGATTTAATGGAGAAGTGCACCGAGCGACATGGGAGTCGAACTCCGTACCTCTGGAGAGTCCGAATGCATGCAGAGTGGTTTGATGTGGAGAATAACGAGTTGATTGAAGAAGAATTTTCGAATCCAGCTGCAGAAAAGTTCTGGGGAGCTGTGTGGGATACAGTAAGTACAAATTATACCATTAAATATAGGTAATTGTTGCTAAATGCATATGTAAGTAGTAAACTTATTAAGTAATGCATTGACATATTGGTCACCATTTTCTTTTGGTTCAAAATTAAATGAAATTAAATGTGCAAAAATCGATGCCGATCCATCTGACCTATTTGCTTGGAAATTTTCATGCATTCTGTGTGTATGTGTTTTCAGAGTTTGTTCTTTGAGTCTCTGTGGATTAATTTTGTGCAGTTTTGGATGATATTTGGAACTTTTGTGTCTTCTAGTTTACAAGCTCATTCACATTGGCCATTCAGCTTATCTGTTGTCTTTGCTCATCCTTTCATCTCACAAATGCTGCATTCATTCATTCACTTTCTGAACAAGAAAGGGTTTAATCACTGGAATTTGCCTCCGGTTTCTGTCTGCTGTGCGAGTACTGTGGTGTTGATTAGACAATTAATGTCTGTATGCATTCTGGCTACATTCATGTCTATGTCTGTGACACTGGTATAGCAAGACATTTCTAGAATATACAGTGTACATAGCCTCCATACTGTTTTAGGGTATTATGTTTGACCATAGTTAGGCCCTACATTGCATACTTTAGAAGAGGTCAGACAGGATGCAGTGTGTTCAGGTGCTTTGAAAATTCACCCGTAATTTGTCTTATGTTATAGAACACAGGTTTGAAAGACTACCATTTTCAGCTTTACATTTCCTTTTAATTCTTGTAGACATTTTGCATAGACTTCTTGTCAATGATGTCGGAAGTTGGAGCGATTCAGCGACTCTCGACGCCTTCGTACGCCATGTCTAGGGATAGAGCTGATGCCACCAGGTGGCTCTGGTACTGGTCTGACTCCCCTGGAAAATGGGTCCTGTACGGCCAGGTGTGATCAACAAAGCAACCTTCAAGCTATTTACTTATGATTTGTAGCATGAATTTGTGCTAGGATGTAATGTAGCTGATTGGTTGACACAGATACACCTGCAGATACACATACTGATACACATACAGGTACAAAAACACAGCTAAACATACAGTAACATTTGCAGATATGCATACAGATACATATTCAGATACACAAACACATACAGGTAAACTTGCAGGTACAGGTAAAGATACACATACAGTTGAACATGAAAGACCATTTCTAATGTGCCATTTACACCTACATTGACTCGCAGTATGTAACACTGTTTATATGCCCATGTGAGCACCCTGAGTAGTTTGTTTTGTTAGAGGTGTATACAGATTGATAAGTGTATTACAGTACAATACAATACAGTGCCTCTTAATCTGGCAGTTAAACCTTGTGACATTGGGTGAGCAGTTTGGTCATTTTGGTAGAGGTCTTGATGCCTACCATTAAATGCTCGGCACCAACCTCTTGTGGGTTTTTGGATTGGTGATGTAGCAATTTGTTGCTGTGTGGGCCCTGTGCATTCGGGGTTTGAGTCCCATGTGTCCTGGAAAATTAATTTGTTGCTGAGCCAAATCACCCATAAGGAAAGTTTGTGGAGCTACTGTTGTAAGAGGCTAGAACTGGTTATAAATGAGCAGTTACATTACCTTGTCTACCTGCTGACGCTGGACAGAGGAATAAGGTGTATATGTATGTTGGTATGTATGTTTGCTTTTATGTTTGCTTGTGTGCACATGTATACGTATGTATGTTGGTATGTATCTAGACACTTAATGTAGCGAATTTTAAGTATTTCTTAAAATGTAGTGCCTACTTGGCTAAAGTGAAACAGATTATTTTATTAATATAACAAGTTGCATACGTGTAAAAAGATGGATGCACAGATACCGGGGTACGAACAGACAGTGATGAAGGCAACACATTACTCATCCCTTCTGTTTCACTCTTACATTCCAGAATAATGAGCCGCCTTATCAGGATGTTCTAGAAGCGAAGTTCCTCAACGACCCGAGACACATCTACTGCTTTCAAATTAACGGTTGCAACTATGAGTTGGATTTTGCAAAGATGGAGCAGAGAAATCTGCAGACAAATTTCTGTCGTCCAATTCATCGCCGACCATTCTACAGAAACTCAGAAATGATGGAAATGCAAGTGACAGTATATTTCTTTGCTGGTGATTTTTACATTCTGTTTGGGTTCCAGTTTTCAGATTTTGGTAATTTGATGAGTTATTACTTTTTCAATCTTCTTTGCTAGCCGTTCTTGATGTTGGACAGTGAATTGGAAAATGAGTTATAACACTTTTAAATTCATACTTCTTCACTTTGCTGTTTACTAATTTAATGTGATTATTTAGATAGATTTATTTAAATGTTGTAAATGTTTTCCAGGCCCAGCATCGAGGATCGTTATTATGACCAGTCGAAGCTTCCTTTCGGTTGGGCTCCCATGGATACAGAATCCAAACATGGGACGGAACTGGTTCCCCTGCATGTGGAAGATGCAGACTATGAGACTGTCAAGTGCAGCTTCTTTGCCACTTTAAGACCAGCAAATATCGAAATACGAAGGATTTATCGGCTGCAAAACCTCGATCTTTGGCAGAGTTTTCAGATGTAAGGAACTTTTATTTATCTTGATACCATCTATATTTGATTTCATATTGTAAAGAATTACCTCAAAGTCTACCAAGGTGCTTTGTAAAGATGAATGTACATTAAATAAAGACCGATGCAGAGAAGTTGCAGTAAATATACGGTGCTAATAGCAATAATAGTTTGAAATTGGGGTAAAGTTATCTTGGTTATTGAGAGGAATCAGTTACTCTTTCCACTCTTCTACTATCTCTCCTTCCACTTTAGAGGTAAATGGGTTTTCTGGATGGCAAAGCTGTTCATTAGATAAAACTTCTGTCTCATGTATGGAGTTAACAGATGAAAGTGTTGATGTGGATTAGACCACAAATCCTTGTAAGTCTCCCATCTAAAAATGAGGAAATGAGCCTAGTGCCTTGTAATGAGGTTTAGGATATGTAGTTGTATGTGAAACTCTCTCATTAGAATAGTGCAACAGAATAGGGTGAAATTACTAGTGAGCTAATATTGGAAATAGCCTTTACTATTGTTATTTGCTTAAAAGGAAAAAAGTCACAATGGAAAACAAAACTGGAAACCTCGTGGAAGAAGTGAATGTCTACCACGGAACCCCAGAAGAGGAGACAATCCGCTGGATTTGCAGTTTAGGATTTGATCAGAGGATGCATGGAAGACATGGCGCTAAGTATGGCACTGGAGTGTACTTTGCCACGACTGCTAAATACAGTCACTGCTACACTCAGCTGTCTGAAAGAGGCCAGAGATACATGTTCTGCGCAAGAGTTTTGGTTGGGAGGACTGTGGAAGGCAAGGCCGAGTACAGGCGTCCTCCACCGATTGACCCTATGAAACCGTCAGAAGGACTGTATGACACATGTGTTGATAATGTTGCAAAACCCAGCATCTATGTTGTCTTCGATAACAGCCAATCATATCCTGAGTATCTGATTGAATATCAAGATGTAATGGCAGCATCAGAGGCTGCTGTTCATCAGTCGCATCCAGCATCTGCAACTACTATTTCTGATGCATCTCGATATACTAGGTCACCACCTCTTCGTGGTGCACCACCATCTGCAACTTACCCTCCACATTCTGATGCTACTTGGCGTCCAGCTTATGCCCCTGACATTTCATCCTCTGGTGACACGACACTTCCATCTCAGTTCCCTGGACAACCTTCACCTTTTATGACACACACCCCAGGAAATTACCCTCCATATGTTCACAGTGCTTCTTTATCTGGTTCAGAGACACGGTCTTCTGCCTACCAATCACAGTTTTCAGGGCATTATCCTTACGTCATTGCCATGCCATCTGCCCCTGATGCTTTTCAATATGGTCCATATGGCTCAGCAACTGCACCAATTCCTTCAAACCCTTTGTCTGTACCTACAGCTCAAAATGAACCATGTTCCTTTGTGTACCCATCAAATGACTCCCCTTCATATGATCCTTCATATTCCCATCAACAACCAAAAAACTGTTGCGTTATGTGAAAAGTTTCCTTTTTTCGATGTCTGACTTAAATTGATCTTGATCATATTTTAATATTTTTGTATTTCAATTTCTTATCCTTCGTCTGAATTTGACAAATTTGTGGTGGTATTGAAACTTTAATTTTTTACATATTTGGCAAATGTATTTATTTTATTATACTTTAAACTTTTTGTTTGATAGAGTTTTCTTTCAATCCTGGTTAAAGTGTTGGCAAAAATGTATTCATGGTGTAATTTATGATGCTCTTTTTGTTATCAAAGATATCACAAGTCTCTACTAAGTTACATTTTTGAATGTTTTACTCGGTGCAAATATTTTAGCATAATTGCATGATTGTTTTGGTTTTGCTCTTTCCCAGTAGTTCTGAACACTTATTTATAATTTGATTAATTTTATTGGTTTTTGGCTATCAACAAAGTAACTTTTACTTACAAAGTAACTTTTACTTTGTGTACTTACTTTTTACTTACTTGGTGCAGTGGAAATGGATGATGATGCTTTGCTGTTTAATTTTTCCCAAATAACGAATTTTATATATTCCGTAGTCAAAGCTATGTTAGTGTTTGCTGATGACTTTCAGATCGTAATTCTTTTTTTTCTGTGCAGACTCAGAAGGTAGTCATGAATTACTGAGTGAATTTCAGTTGGGGATTTCTGGTGTGTTTACATTTACCATTGCAATAGAATTTTATTGAGTAATTGTAGTGGAGTGTTATGCTCAGGTTGTCTATGTTTCAGTAACCTGCAGTTTTCAAACTGAAGCCTCGAAGAAGTTGGCATTTTACACTGTGAAGTTGGTGCTAAAGAGTTGGTGCTAGAGAGTAATTTTGAATGTGTCGCATTTTCGGATCGGATATCATCCAATGGCTGATACTTTGATAATTTTTGTTTATTGTTCATTTGCAGTTCTTCTGCAGTGTAGCTAGATCTCTGCTATTTAACTATTTGTTATCTTGTGTTTGATTAAATATTTGTTTTTTGCCTGAAATTTGGCATTTGTCAATTTACAGAATGTGCTATAGGACATGAATGGGAACTTAAATAAATCCGAATATATGCACGCAATCAGTACATAAAAATACTCCAAACTTAGTTATATTCCTGACTCTGCTAGCACCACAGAACTTGAGGTCTTGCCTTTATAAGCACATGCACCAATTCTCCGATCAATCGGTTAATTGGAATTTAACAAACAGAAGATTAAATAAACCTCATTGTCTGTGCTGCTTTACCTTTGGACTCGCTCTAAATTTACTGATCTGCTCTCGGTCACCGTCAATATCTTGATTACTTTTGCTATTTATGTTTATAATTCATTTCAATATGAAACCGGCGAGATACAGACACCGATATTGCATTTAGGTGCTACTAGCACATAGCTACTAGCAAAGTGTCCATTCTGGGGAAATCTTCGTTGCTCTCAGTTCTCCAATTTCCCAAAAACCTGATTCCCTCTTCTCTCAGTCTCAGCTTCGTCAACCATGTAGTTCCGTCGTTCACGCTTGGCTGATCATCTTGATAATAACGCAACCGGCGGCAGAAATGTATACGTGTTACCCGGCCTGGATTAAGTGCGGGTCTGCAGAAATGGCGTGGAGACGCGGCCCACTACTGGCTGGGAAACGAAAAGGTGTTCCAGCTGATGAGCAGATGAATCTGGAAGCTGCGGCAGAGGCGGCGGATACTAATGAAAAGTGGGGGTCAAGAGCAAGGCGCCCGAGCATCTGCGGCGCGAATCCCTCCAGTTTTTCTTAATAGGATGTAGTTGCTGCTTAATTACGCTGTGCCATAACAAAGATGACTAGCGGTTCAGGAGAACTTGATGTTCTCTGTCAACTCTAGTTGGGAATTCGTTGGTTGAGCACTGCGTGCCTGTGAGAACCTGCCACTCGTGACTAAAGTAAAGTATCCCATATCCCACAAATGATACATATGGGAGGTGCTCATCTGCTATTCTTGGTCCTTGAGCCGGCAATGAACGAATCCCAATGACCTGAACATGGGGCCAGCGCATCGCAGCCCTTGCCGTTTAGGCCCACTTAATCCAGCTTGCGCCGGTACCAAATTATACTGCTTGGTGACAGAGGGTCGATGTGCGCAAACAATTTGCCTATGGTCGTTAAACAGAGTTGAACCCACAACCGCTTGATCATTGACCAAACGCGTTATCGATAGACCACCAGGCTGCAGCACTGGTGATTTCTGGTTGTAGGAACACTGCTTGCTTATTAATGAACTTTTTGTTCTTAATGATGTTTAACATCGTTTAGGCTAGAGCTGATTAGCTTATGTTGAAGCGGCGCTATACAAATTTCCAGTTATAATTACAATAAAAAAATTTCCTAAGAATACTTAGGCCTATAAAGGAGCAGTTGTGCCAACAGTTGTACTTAAATCTTCGCCCTAGTCTTTTCGATCGGAAATTTTACGATCGGGGGCGATCTCGAGGGTGGTTGTGTCGGATCAGAGTTAGTGCCAGGCCGTACTCCGGAGCGATCAAGTCACGGGAATCAGCAGGATGCTAATCGTAATCGTAAACTTGAGATTTCTACAGCGCCCAACGTCAGCTAAGTTACGGGAGTTCACAGGCCCTCGGTCAAAACAAAATCGATAGCCATGAAGGATCGGTTAACAGGTCAAGATCTCTCAGGCAGGCAGATGGCTACGGTGGGTGGTGTTTGAAATTGGAATGGCTAAGGCTGAAAGAGTTTAAGGGCGCTTTAACATCGTGTCTTCGATAAAACAGGAATACTAATAAGAGTTTTAAGAGTCCCGTTTTTCGTGTTTGGAATGAAATACGCCCAAATTTAAGCAATGGAAAAAACAGATAAGGAGCGTTTGTAGATATATAGTTTAGTGAGCGCCTGTGAATAAGCTGGTCCCCGCGGCGCGGCTTTCGTTGGGCGCTGTAGAAATCTCGGAATTACGATTACGATTAAGATAGTGTCGCTTATTTTTGGCTTTCTTTAGGCACTGTAGAAATCTTTAAATCACAAATTACGATTATGCTTGCTAAGGCAAATTTCTTAACTTTAATTGTGAAAATGCTGTTTAATTTGTTCTCAAGTTATTGAAAAGAGATAAAACTTCTACGTGGGTCTATAAATTTACATTTGCCATCATTTAACAAGAAAACTTATTTCAGAACTCGGTGTGCAGCATGTCCTTTTGGCAAATGAGTGTAATATGGATATCGCCACAAAATTTCTTTGAACTGGGAAAACGAAACCGAAAGCTTTCAGATCCACCTGCATTTCTGCGTCGTGTATAATAGGTAATTTGGGTCAGTGCCCCTTTTAATTATAGGTTGATTGACGCGAGTTGTTTGCCGATTTTTCTTCATTCCAGGTGAATTGTCTTGCATTTAAAGTCTTGCAAGTCAAAAAGACAACGGTTGTAACATTTCAAATGACGATTCACGTGCGTGGTTCATGCTTATTAGTTCAATCTGTTGTTGTTTCTTAACACCTTTCAGAATGGGCTTTAAGTTTCGCATATAGGCATATGAGTAATTGGCGTCGTTAAGGCCTACGTATAAAGTTAGAAGCCAAAATGGCGGCCATTCACGTTATGTGATATTAAACTGTGTCATTTTAACCGCGATCCGCTCTACTTATTTAGTGGACGATAATCATAGTTATTATGGCGTAAAAATAAAAATAGTAGCAGTTAGGCCTATTAATATCAATATTATTAATGTTTTATATAATTCGTGCCATAATAACTGAAATGATCTATAACAAGCGTTATTTTGACTATCGAGTCTGTCGTGCAAGTGTAGCCTAAACTTCGCCTGTAGCTGGAAAACTGAGTCGTTTACTGTAGTTTAAGTAACTAAGTGAAGTAACTAGATGCAGTAAAATTACTTTTCCCCCAAAGTAATCACTACCTGTGAGTTGCTTTAATAAAGTAACATTAATACTTTATTGTTTAGAGACACGCAGTTGTGATGAGCTGTGACCAGACGATGCACTTTCCATAGATAATTTCTGATCCAGTGACTTCGAAATCCAGGAGCAGCCGTAGCGGAAACAGCGGCAGCACAATGGAAAACAAAGGAAAGTTGACGTTTGGAAGTGGAGGCTTGAAACGTAGAGAAGGCGGAGCAGATGGTGCGGTCGGCGGAGAAGTGAAACGTTCTCGGCAGGACGAAAGCAGCGACGGTTCTAGCAGAGACAGCAGTTTCCAGTTGATTCAACAGAATCAGCCTTTCACAGTCGTCAAGAGCTGGGACGAGGGAAGTGGAGGAAAAGCAGCAGAAGAAGGAATTGGAGGAGGGGTGGAAGAAGGAACAAGCGGGAGGTCTACAGAGGGATTGTTTGAAAAGCACAGTTACAATCTGATAGAGAACTGTACGAACCGACACCAGAGCCTGACTCCTTATCTGTGGAGAGTGAAGCTCAACAACCAATGGATCCGACTGGCTAAGGAAAACTCAACCATCGAAAAAGCATTCTGCGACCCAAATGTCGAAGAGTTCTGGGACGTCGAGTCAATCCCGGTGAGTCGTTCTGCAGTTCTGGAATCACAAACTTGGCCTTTACGATGCATTTTATCACATTCCCTTGGCTTCACAAAGCTGACTTATGATGATGATGATGATGATGATGATAATAATAATATGATAATGATAATAATAATAAATAATAATAAATAACAAGTAGGTAAGTAAGTTTTAAGCCCCGAGGAATCATGTGTAATAATAGGGCCGGCGCCAGAGTATTTGGCGCCCTATGCGAACCTTTCGCACTTACCGGCGGTAAGTGCGATAACTAATTAATATTAAATTAACTAAGTTAATATAACCTTCACACAGGAATGTAGCCGAATGTTGCATCTTTAATTTACTAGGCCTATCGTCTTCATTATAATCAACTACGAATCATTATTACTTCTAAATAAAACAAAAATATGACACTTAATAATTTTTAAATTTTCGTATAATTCATTTATTAATAAATGGTGGCAAAACTGCGACAATGTTTAAAAAATATTTATGTAGCTTTTCTGCCGCCACCCAGAAATGTGCCGCCCTAGGCGGCCGCCTAGTTCGCCTAGTGGATAAACCGGCCCTAAATAATAATAACAATAACAATAATAATAATAATTCATAGGCACGTATTTAGACGGCTGTGAAAACTACTGGGACGAAGCCTGATTTCTCAGAGATCAATCATTTCATATGCCTAGCATAATTTTTAGTTCCAGAGGGATCATTTCTATCTCGGGTAAATAATAAAAATATTGTTATGTACTGAATTTTTTACCCGAAGTAAATATATTTCCGAGGTATCGGGTAAAATAACGACTACCAATGGATGCAGATCTCACTCCGCATTCGAGATGGTGAATGGGTTTGAGCCTAACTGGACTCAGTTGCGACAACTAGGGAACTTTGCTCATTGGGGTAGCCATGTATATAAGCAGCGCTTTTGTGAAGTTCCTGAGAGGCGCTGCATTCTGTGATATACAGATGACATACGTCAGCTCATATATACAGACTGCATTTTAAAGGTTGCTATAAGAAGCCAGTAAACACTTGATGCAATCGATCAGGAATTGAAGTGGTATACTGGGTGTAGGCCGATATGCAAAGCACTAGTGATGCGTGCGTAAGAAATGCTCTGCTGGATTATCATTGGTATTGGACCAAATGGTATGGATAGGCACAATGACTAATTATGTGAATACACCTTTGCGAGAAGGTACTCAAAAATGCTACGAAATGCTCGATCAGATGCACATCATGAAATAAGCATGCAATGCATTGTATATATTGTATTGTACAATTCAGCCACTGTGAATATGTGGGGTGTATCTATTTTTGCGCCATCGTTTCATGCCTTGTGCATTTGGCACCGGCGTATTAGAAGTTACAAATTATTATATGCATATAGATGTGCATATGCAGTCTGCGTGCACACGATTAGTATAATTTGTATTTAATATGCATAATGGAGATTGAAGGCTGCATAATTATGTAACCTTTTATCGTAGGTAACATACGTCACGCAGTGAAGGTTTTGGCTTTTAAAACAATGTTAATCAGACAAGAAATATGAAACTGAATCAGTCACACAACGTTCAGCAGATAAGCACACAGAGGCACAGACAGACAGACAGACAGAGACAGACAGACGGACGGACGGACGGACGGACGGACAGTAGTGGTCGGTTGGTTTAATCGATACCGAACCGATATCGCGATATTCAGAAAAAGCGAAACCGACAGCGAACTCGGTATTTCGAAAACCGAAAACCGAATATAAAACCAACAAAACCGAATATAAAACCAACAAAACCGAATATAAAACCAACAAAACCGAATATAAAACCAACAAAACCGAATATAAAACCAACAAAACCGAATATAAAACCAACAAAACCGAATATAAAACCAACAAAACCGAATATAAAACCAACAAAACCGAATATAAAACCAACAAAACCGAATATAAAACCAACAAAACCGAATATAAAACCAACAAAACCGAATATAAAACCAACAAAACCGAAAAGTCGCAGAATGCAAATATCAAAATATTATTTTTCCCTCACATATATTATTTTTCTTTCACTGACCATTCCTTAATATTGGTGGAAGTATTGACGTTGACTGACTGGTCTATTTTGTATCCCCGTTTAACGCGCCCCGTTATTGAAAGAAATAATAGTAACGTTCGTCCCATCCTTATGTTAGGGTAAACTTTGACGTAAGTCTACGCGTACTGCGTAGGCCTAAAATGAAGTTGTGGCATCGTGCGCTTGGGCCGTGGATGATTTTAGACTCACTGATTTCAGAGCAGTGTTTCTTTCGCAAAATTTGCCGGACGACAAATTTTAACCAAGGACTTAATAGTCAGATATTGGACATCCGTATTGTACCATAGTTGGCCTATTAAATTAAGATGACACTTCAAAAACATTGCTTAATTCCTTATGATACATCGTGCAGAGATCTGCAGACATCTTAAAAACTGTTAACACATATAGTAGCCTACTAGCTGAGCATAGGCTATAAATACAATTTTAATTTTTAACATACAATTTTTGTTATAGTAAAACAGCACTGCACACTGTATATTTGCGAAGTGTAAACTACACAACAGCTAAGCCGGAATACAAACTTAGAGCCGAAAGAATACATTTAAAAAACGAAAACCGATACAAATATCGCGATATTTTGAAAAGCCGAGAAAGCTTTGAATTTGAACAAAATACCGAGAAAAAATGAAAACCGATGCCGACCCAGCTGTAGTTTAGAAGACTACCGAATGACTGACTGATTGACTAAATGAGTGGCAGATAACAATAAGAACAGAAGCAACAAAAATTGGTCAAAATTATAATCTTACTTAGTACTTCGTACTTAGTCTTTCCTGTGCAGATCTGCACATCGCCAGTAAAAAATTGTCACTGACAGTCCAGTCAGGTGGGCCGTGCTCTGACAAGCCATCAACTTGAGTGCGATACCAGGTGTAGGCCAACCTCCACAGCAGGCAAAAATATAATCTAATCTAATATTATATAACCTAGTGACTTTTGTAGCGTCGCTATAAGAACGCACAAAACATTAATCGTGTAAATACGAACAAATAAAGAACTTAAATTTTTCTACCTCAGTTTTAATTCTTTGTTGAGCAGGGAGTGGCAGTCTGCCTAAACTTTTCAACGATGCAGGCCTTAGGCTTGGGTCCCATACAGCGACTATCAACGCCATCTTACGTCCAGCAACGCAATCAGCGGGACGCCACCAAATGGCAGTGGTACTGGCACGATGCCAAGATGCCAGAGCCGTGGAATCTGTATGGAAAGGTGGCATCCGTTCAACTGTCATTCCTCTGTTCAATTAATAATGATGTCGATTAAGAAACCCATAAAAATTAAATTAGGCCGAATGCTGATTAAAACGCGTTAATATTTAGGTCTTCTAGCTAATGCTACAGAAAAGCCGTGTTCTCAAGACATCCCAGTAAATTTTGTTCAACTTTAATCATCTATGTTCAACTATTTTTTTGCAATAATTTAGACTTCTGCATTGAACTTAACATAACTGCATTCGAACTCCCTTACTATAGTCTATGGATTCTGTGTTGGGCTGTACCGAATAGGTGATTATCACTATTCGGCCGATTACGAATAATTGGACCAACTATTCGGCCGAATAAGAATACGAATAGGCCTACTGACAACTGACCTGCTCAAGCCTCAAAGGCTGAACGTTAACGTTCAGTCACTGTACACAAAGAACGAGATACTGACACTGCGATACCGGGGTCCAGGCAGTAGGCAAAGCCTGGCTGCAACCAAACCATATATTATTTTAATGAGAGAGTCACTTCAGTCCACTCGCTATTATAGCAGCCACATATGCAGAAACGGATGTCACGTGACCACTATTCGTATTCGGTCCGACCGCTACTATTCGGCCGAATACCGAATAGCTTTTTGGCCCACTATTCGCCCCGAAGCGAATACGAAGCGAATGTTCGGTACAGCCCTAATTCTGTGTATTGTAAAGGGGCGCCATAGAAGTTATTCAGCCCTGTTATATGTAGTCCTGTTTCAGGTAGTTTGTTATCTGTCTTCCGTAGAACAAAGAGGTGCCTTATCAGGATGTTCTTGAGGCGAAATTCCTCCACGATCCAGGACGAATTTACCGCTTTGAAATCGATAAACAGAGTTATGAACTGGACTTTGCGAAAATGGAACAGCGAAATCGAAAAACCCATTTTAGACGCAGAATTCGACGTCGACCCATTTACTTTGAAGACATAAAAACCGAAAAGTAGGCTATTTATTTAATGCATTAATTGTTATTATTTATTTATTTAATGCATTTTATTATTTATTTATTTAATGAATTTTATTATTTATTTATTTAATGCATTTTATTATTTAATTATTTAATGCATTTTATTATTTATTTATTTAATGAATTTTATTATTTATTTATTTAATGCATTTTATTATTTATTTATTTAATGCATTTTATTATTTATTTATTTAATGCATTTTATTATTTATTTATTTAATGCATTTTATTATTTATTTATTTAATACATTTTATTATTTATTTATTTAATGCATTTTATTATTTATTTATTTAATGCATTTTATTATGCGCACAAGGTCAGTGAAGCTGAATCTGAATATTGACTGCTTAATTTTTGACGCCATATTTGAAGCCAGATATCATCAGGAACCGACTTGTTTATGTTTGTTATTTTCAATACTACATAAATACGCATGCATGTGTACGTATGTATATGTACGTATGTATATGTATGTATGCATATGTATGTATGCATATGTATGTATGCATATGTATGTATGCATATGTATGTATGCATATGTATGTAGGCATATGTATGTATGCATATGTATGTATATGTGTATGTGTGTTTTTCAATGTTTCCGTCAAATACACCTAGGGCCCAGATTTTTGAGTGGGAGGGCCATGACCCTCTGGCCCTGTTGCAAGAACATATTGAACTTTGTGTAGCGAACTGATCTGAACAGCACTTGGAAGAGACTGGATCTCTGTAGAAACAACCAATCTCACTAAACCTGTTCGTCTTTATTATTATATTTTTATAGTAAGAAGTCGCATTTCCTAAAAATCCACACCCCTATCATAACACATCGTCATACGAGTCTGGTCTCGCACCCTCGGTGTGCGACGTCATATATGGACGGCCTTCCGGTGCGGCCCTCTGAATCCGTTCTTGTTACAGGAATGCTGCTGATGCTGTCAGAATAGAATCTGGTCGGAATAGGCCTACAACTCCGGGAAGAGTTTATGTCTTAACAGATCAGAAGGAACCTAGGTTATCAAAAGGAAGAGAGGAGTTTTCATTGTTAGTCTTTTAATTTAGAGCTTTGGTATTGAAACATGGACAGGGTGAACAATTATTTCAGGACCTGGACTGAATACCACTGCGATCCAAAGAAACTTCCCTCCGGGTGGGTTCCGATGGACACGGAGTCTAAACACGGAACCGAGCTTGTTCCGCTTAAGCAAGACAGCAAAGTCTACAAGACAATCAGTCGCTATTTCTTTGCCACAATGGATGCAAAGCAGTTTGAAATCCAAGAGATCCTTCGACTGCAAAACCTCGAACTGTGGACGAATTTCCAGATGTAAGCAATATTTATAGTCAAAATCATTAAACCGATGCGTTGCTACTACAGACAGATTAATAAGATGATACTGAGTGTAGTAAACAAGACAGCACTTAAGTTCGCCCAAAAATTTGTGCAACCCTTTTCCTTTTTAATTGCTGTAGTCAAAAAATTTTATGGCCTTTCTTAGCAATAGATATTTTTCCGCTTTGTTCTTTCGCTCAGCTAAAGATCTTTTCTTCCTTGTTTCTCAAGGTTTCTCTACTTTTTCAGTTAATTTGGTAACTTTTTTATTAAGTCCCGAGATTTCGATTGTTTTTCTAGTTTTTCTGGATTTTTGATAACCAGTTTTAGTAGACAACCCTCGCCAAAACCGGTTTGGGGATAACTCAGTGGCGTGCTCCCTCCAAAAATCAAATGGAAGCATGGCCAGGTTGGCCTCTGGATGCACCCTTGATGATGATATGTCTCTGTGGTGAAGTAAGCAGACATAACGCCATAGTTCGTTTTGCAGAAGCGCCATTGAGTAAAACCAGTTGTTTACACTGTATGGTAAGTGTGAACCTAATATGCCGCAGCGTAGTCAGCAAGTTTTAAGCGAGCTTTTGTATAGGAACTTTTAATTGCTCGTCGGGTAGATTTGTATGTGCACGTGCGGATCATGTGCTGGCTGGCACGCACCAAACACGTGGCGCCCTGCGGGTAGGCGGGCTGATGCCATCAGTGATTCTGGCGCACATTTTATCACACGAGCTCTCGCGCGGGAAACGACGCTTCTACTCTATGAGGAGTCAGCGGATTTTTTTAAACATTCCATTGGTTGCGCAATATCGGGAGGCCTGTCTAAATCAGCTTGTAATGGTCTACTGTCTTGACGGGAAAGAGCCTGTATAAGCAGACGCAAATGCATTGTTAAAAGAGAGCGCGAAGATTTGTAGCACTGGTCTATCGTGTGCTAAGTTGAAAGTTTGAGTTACAAATGTCGTTGATAGATTCGTGCGTTTAGAAACTCTGACGATTGAAGTACTGTTATGATTGCACGGTTCGTTTAATTATAATTCTTAAAATCAAAGATTGGGTGTCTTTACTCGAGTGAACGCTACGCCACGAAATGAGCGAGTCGACGGTTCGAAGCCCTATCACTGACAACTCGGAAAGATCGTTGACAGTAGGCCTGTACGTAGACTGTATCTGTTATAGCATACAGTATATATGCAGCTACATGTAACATATTTTATAAGATATTAGCTA
Source organism: Norana najaformis (assembly GCA_964023275.1). Classification (NCBI taxonomy): domain Eukaryota; kingdom Metazoa; phylum Annelida; class Clitellata; order Crassiclitellata; family Hormogastridae; genus Norana; species Norana najaformis. The sequence goes on along the minus strand of OZ029918.1, from coordinate 10,962,323 downwards.
TCCACATGCCTGCTTATGACAAAGCGTGACTTACCACGTGGCTTACCACGTGACTTATAATACTGTAACAGATATCGGACACTTCGAGTAATAGCAATTGTACGTTTATGTAGAGCCTTTTCAAGGGAAACTCCTCATAGGCTTTGAGTACTGGAGACAAGCCTGACATGTCTGATGTCTGGTGGACATGATAGCAAACACTACTTTAAATCGTGAGTTTTGTGTGTCTGATTCAAAGGAAGAAGACGATCATGGAGAGATTCAGTGGACAGGCGGGCGAAGTGGGTCTCTTTCACGGAACTCCGAAAGAGGAGACAATCCACTGGATCTGCAGCTTGGGATTCGACCAGCGCATGAACGGTACTCACGGTACCAAGTACGGCAAGGGAGCGTACTTTGCCAGTGCAGCCAGGCGCAGTCACACTTACACGCTCCCTTCCGGTGTCGAAGGACTCAGGTACATGTTCTTCGCGAGGGTATTGGTCGGGCAGAAGGTGGAGGGCAAGAGCGAGTACAGGCGCCCCCCTCCGATCGACCCAAACAATCCGAAACGAGGACTTTACGACACGTGTGTTGACAACGTTGCTAATCCCAGCATCTTGGTTGTCTTCGACAACAACCAGTCGTATCCAGAATACTTGATTGAATATCGGGAATTAGCCTCTGAACTCGAAGTTTAAGAAAGTTAATAAATCAAAGTTAAATTGTCAAACCTAAGAAGTATATATCATAAAGACTACTACTATAAAGTACACACACTCACACAATATATATATAGATAGATAGATAGATAGATTCCACCATGGGTTCAACGCCCGTAGGTGCCGGTACTGATCTCCGGTTTCAATGCCATCAGTCCTTAGGTGGCCACTAGTGACCATACATCGGCGGTAGATGGCAAGTCTTACCCGCCGAACCCAAGGTTATCTACGCAGTGAAACTGCTACTCATTTTACTACTGCCCTCTGGCGAGTAGCGGCTGAGTCGACCTTTATGGGGCAAGCGGGATTCGATCCCGCTTCCTTCCGCTCTTCGTGCCAGCGTGTTACCAATCGGCCACCGAACCGCCCCTAATATATATATATAGGTTATATATATACATTTTTTTTGTCTGTGTCATTTTGTGTGTATATATATATATATAGGTTACACACGGTGGCCTGACAAAATGTCCTGAGACAAAATGTCACGGACAAAATGGCACAGACAAAATGTCATGACGAAAAAAATGGCATGAGACAAAATGTCACATGACAGAATATCCTGAGACAGAAATAAATGATACTAAATGTATGTAAAAAATCACTTGAAGGAAATAGTTAAAGTTGTTATTTTAACAAAAACTAACACTAACTAAGAAAGAGCATGAGCACAGAATGATCAGATAACACTGATATTTAAAACTCTGGCAATGTCCAAGTAGGTAATCGGATCTCTGTTACTGTAGTGAGTCACAACAGCGTGAATAGCTCCACTGATCTTCACATATGTCTTCTTCCTCTTTCCTGGCTGAACCCCAAGTTCAAGCGAGCGACGCAGAAGTTCTATACTGTGTTGTTCCTGCTGTAGCTTACGTGCAAGTTTGGTTGTAGTTGGATGGGCAAATCCAACAACGTTATTGAAGGCTTTATGCCAACCTTCGACGAAATTGTTGCTTGTTTGCATTTTGTCACGGAACCCTACACACATATAAATTAACATTTAGTAGGCCTATATATTCTGTAAAACTGAAGACTATCAACTTTAAAGTCTACATAACATAAAGACTTAGAAACTGAACACTTAAGTTTAAACCGTTCCTCAATGATTTGTAACCTACATGTGCTAAGAAACTTTAATAGAATGTAAAACTTATTCGCATCTGTCAATTCGTTAATTTGTTAATTCGTGGAAATTAAACGACGTTTGTCTTTAACTCCATTTAGTTATTGATTTTTTCCTATACAGTAGGCCTATTATGCGAAATTTCCACTGCAAGGTGGAAATGGTCGACCGCAGAAATTTATGCAGAAGGGGCAATTATACACGGAAGCTGCGAGACACCATCTATCGTCGTTCAAGAGAATTATTTTGTTCCCTTCTCGACATTAACGACGAAAGCGAAGGTCTAAGCAGTCCCAGAAAAGTAACATAGTGTTCTATTTCCATTGCAGGCAGTCAAGATGTCTAAATCGTTCCTTATTTTTGTTCTGTATTGGTGAACTCTGACATTTGACATAATTCCACCCCCTTCACCTCATCCTTGAAATTTGGAAATCGCTCAAAAGCCATAGCTGCCCCACGCCTCTGGAATAAACTCCCGCCAGAATTACAATTATTTGACCCATCCCACGAACTTTCCAACACTACACCCCTTGCAGTCTCTATGCAAGTCTTTCACCTTACCTATACTACAGCTCCAATTCCAAACACCGGCCACCATAGCGGTCTGATTATCTGCTTGCCTGACCCTTGGATCTTGACTAGGAACTGAATCTGAACCTTCCTGCCTATCGATTTTGTTTTGATTGAGCGCTTGTGAATAAGCCGATTCCTTGGACTTCGCCCTTAGGCCGCTGTAGAAATCTCAAGTTCACGATTACGATTTTGTTCTGTGTCACATGAAACATATTCCATCTGCCTCTGATACCTAAGACAAGAACTGTTCTTGGTGAACGAACACTTTCGCTTGCTGGGCCTGAATTGTGGAACTCTCTCCATACATGTGTTTGTTCTGCTCATTCGTTCGCGTCATTTCGTTCTCAGTTTAAGACTTACCTGTTTCGAATATCTTATGCAATATGGGCTGCCTCTCTGTATTAGTGTGTGGCGGAGCGGCCACAAGGCTAGATATACGAGATTCATACATAACAATAATTTTATTTAAATAATATAAGTGGTCTGACATTCTGGATAGTGACCTGATTGATGCTTGGTTTTGGTGCGTCATCGGTTGACATCTTGTGCATTAAACACCGTGCCATAGAAATTTCTAATTATTGATGATTAATAATCAATTAAGAAAGGAATGCAAAATCTAATTTATTATGCGTAGGTCTTTTTGTGACATCTAATATTATAACCTGTTCTTTGGAGCAAAATCTACGATATGGGCTAAGGAAAATTGAAATGCCTTGGATTTTAAATTATTTTTTCATGTCAAAACTTTAAAATCGATGTGTCTGTTGCAATTAAACGTTCTTGTGCTACAGCCAATTCCATACATTTTCATTATAAATATGATTCAGAAAATGTAAAATTGCGCTTGTCAGCATCATTTGTCTTGTATTTGTTAATTTACTCCTCTAGTATTGATGACGCCGAGCAACTGTGCGTGAAGGACTTGCACAGCAACCACCTCGGGGAGGTTCGATCCTGTACCCTCCGCGTTGCAAGCAGAGCGCAGTAACCCAATCGGCTATAGATGTAAGCTAGTAGGCCTACTATAGTCTACTAGTAGTTAATGACTGAATATACAGGCGGTAGAGCGCCTGTATATTCCATCATATTAAACTATAGTAAACTATCGTGTGCTAAATCTCAGTGTTTAACACCAATCATTAACATCAAACTTTGTCTGGTGAATAAAGACTGATATATATATATATATATATATATATATATATATATATATATATATATATATATTAGAATGATAGTGTAGCTGCCAGAGTAACTAGAATGACTGCTGGGCTCCAAAACCCAAACCGTATGCGGTGATATACGTTCGGCATTTAGGATTTTTAGCAAATTACAATTCTCTGCAAGTCGCGTTCGGATTTCCGATCCGAATAATGGATAGACTGATATGACACGAAAACGAGCCACGAAAACGAGCCACGAAAACGAGCCACGAAAACGAGCCACGAAAACGAGCCACGAAAACGAGCCACGAAAACGAGCCACGAAAACGAGCCACGAAAACGAGCCACGAAAACGAGCCACGAAAACGAGCCACGAAAACGAGCAGACATCACTGTCGATGATAAACATCATTGTAGTGTTTAGCTCATCAGTTTACAGTGTAGATCTTATAGAATAGCCTTGAAAGTCAGTATCTGAAGTCAGTGTCTTAGTTGTCGGAGGGGTTTGGGGTTCAAACCCTTAGCTTTTCTTCTAACCCCCTCAGCTAAGTCCCTGAGAAGATGTTGAGGGGACAGGTTTTGACACCCCAGCTCTTTCATGAAGTGCAGAAAAACTGAAAGTCCAATTATAGTGTGCTTTGAAGAAAATTAGTTACTTGCCAACCGATATTATGGTTACGAGAGCAGAGAGGCGGTATGCAGAATTAAAGATTTATCCAAGTTCTCTAAAGCGTCTCATTTTCCCCTCACGCTGTAGGTTGAAGCCGATTTTGGGCTAAAACCTGACAAATATTCCTTATTTGAAATCAGTTTCTCTCTGGGAAAAATTTCGGAGAATGAGTTTTTTAACGTTTGGATTTGAGAAAGCGAAGCGGAAATGGTTGAAAAGGATGGCGATGAACGCGAGAAAGAATTTTAAAAGCCTCGACATTCCCATAGGCCTATACCCAGCGAAGCCGGTCACAGGAGTAGGCCTGTATCAAAATTTTCTAAAAATTAAATGCATTATGTTAGCTTAAATTGCTGCTTTGATACTTGTAAACAGCAGTTTGCCTTTTCCTCTAAAGCTGAACAACGTTATGCATTTTGGCAAAAACGATGAATATAAAATTCCATCTTTAACACCAAAATGTGCAGAACTTCAAATGGCCGAAAATAGACTCCAATGACCAAGGCAACGGAAACCTTCTGAAAAATCTACCTCGAAGTCCTGAACCTAATAAAATTTAGCAGTTTCTATTTATTACAGTAAAGTTGCTAATCTTATATTAAGACCAGTGTCGACAAAATGCGGCTGGCGTTCGGCATGATGTTAATTAATATGGCCCAAGTTTCTAGTTGTTTGAATATCTGTTCAGTTCAAACTAGGCCTATTAAAATCGATATTACATTTATTGGAGGTTCACGAGTCATCGGACGCTTCTCCACCCTGCACTACAGGTGAAGAATGCGACCAGTGCGAAGAGCCATTCTCTAGTGTCAGCATTCCATCCTCACCTCTGGTTGCAGCATTTACGCATTCAAAGATCTGCGAAAACCGCAGTCAGTTTGGAGTATGGCAAACAAGTCGTCTTTGGCTATCACTGAACTCGGCAACAGGTAGCTTAAAATGCACATCGTGTGCACACATTTAAAACGTCTTGGTTTGCACCGTCATACAGGCCAACATTACGTGGGTGCATTTACTGATAGTACGGTTTGGGGAAACTGCAGATTCTTTTAAAGACAGTTGACAAACATCGTGACTCCATCTCACACAGCACATGTGAGAAAACACAAAATGACCGTAAAAATGACAAAATTGCTAATTTTATTCATGTTGCTCAATCAAAATTTGTGGAGCGCCATAAAGAGAATATTGAAGTAACTGCTAAGTTTTTCAGGACTGCTAATGAATGTGCAGATCTCATTTGCCATACGCAGAAGGCTGTCGTTTGATAGATTTTCAGACACTTAATGGCATAAACTGTGGAAACATTTGTATTCTATTAATTCTTGCAATAATATTATCAGTCATCATGTCGCTAGTGGAAGGCGTAAAGAACTTGTAAACCACATTTTAAATTCACAGTCAAAATTTTCTATTTTGGTTGATGAGAGTACGTCATTGGCAAATGTACAGTCAATGACTGCGTATATTCGCAACAGATTTGATGGTAAAACGTGTACATACTTTTAGGATTACTTGAACTGGCTGGTGCGACTGCTGCTGGTCTTCAAATCACGTCGCTAGTGAAATGCGTAAAGAACTTTTTTCACATTTTAGGATGTTTGTTGATCCGTTGTATAAACAGTATGTTATGTCGCCTAAACATCAGAGAGAGCTGTATTGAGTGGCTGACATGCTATCTATTGAGCAGATGGAGGTACAACGAATTTTTTATGTACGATGGGTTGGGTTTTCATCATTTATTTCTGTTAAAGCTGTTCTCCGTGATTATTCTGCCTTATACACCCGTTTGACGCAATGTGCTGACAATGATAAACCATCAAAAGAGAAAAGTAAGTACAAAGGTCTTGCAAAGAAACTTCAATTACTGTTTTTCTTGAGTGAGACATGCATGTTAAGGATGCTTTGCTATGCCTTAAACAGCTGTCTTTGTATTTGCAGAATAAAGCTGCAGTTGTTGTTAATGCTTTATACCACATTGATGAAATAAAGTTCAAGTTGCTCGCGTTAAGCTTGGGAATGACAGATTATCAGGCAAATTTTGTGCCAGGTACGATAGTGAACGAAGTTATAAAAGTGTTGAAATTTTTTAGGGAGATGATGATGGGGAAATATTTAAGGGCTTAAGAAGCCAATTTTTCCAATCTTTATATGACAATTTGCAACAGAGATTCCATCCACTGATTTTCTAGAGGCTGCTAATTCCTTAAATAAAACAGCATGGCCAAAGGACCCTCCTCTGCAAGGGCACTGTTTGGAGACGTGTTGCATTATTGTGCAAAAGAGTTTGGAATGAGTGATTCTGCGGCAGCTGATATTTTGCTTGAATATTCCATATTTAAAACGAGTGGTGGTGTAATGCTTGAGCCAAAAATTAGACACTTATTAATTTTGTTGGAAGTTCTACTTGTTTCATCTGTCGAGTGTGAAAGAGGATTCAGTCAAATGAATCTCTACCCCACTGTTGGAAGAAACGGGCTTCTGGTGAGTTCATTTTAAAGATCTGTTGATGATTGGCATCAATGGTCTACCTCTTACAGCATGGAATGTAGAAAATATATGTTATTTCTTGGCTAAAAGCTGGCAGGCATGGTGCTTTGGACAAAACCACTGGTCTACCCAAACTTGAGGTCTTGCCTTTATAAGCACAAGCACCAATTTTCCGATCATTCGGTTAATTGGAATTTAACATACAGAAGATAAAATAAACCTCATTGTTACTGCGGCGCTATACAAATTTACAGTTAGCCAAAAAATTTTCCGAAGAATACTTAGGCCTACAAAGGAATAGTTGTGCAAACAGCTGTACTTAAATCTTCGCCCAGGTAGTCTTCGACCGGAAATTTTACGATCGGAAGCTATCTCGAGGGTGGCTGTGTCGGATTAGAGTTGGTGCCAGGCCGTAATCCGGAGCGATCAAGTCAAGGGAATCCGCATATTCACAGGCGCTCAGTCAAAACAAACCGATAGGCAAGAAGGTCGGTTCTAGGTCAAGATCTATCAGGCAGGCAGGCACCTACTTTGGGTGGTGTTTGAAATTAGAATTGCTAAGGCAGAACGTGTTTAATGGCGCTTGTAGGCTACATCGTGTGGATTTATCACCGGATGGCGAAAAAATAGGTATCCAAATAAGAGTTCCCGTTTTTGTGTTTGGAATGAAACACCCAGATCTAGGCAACAGAAAAAATAGAAGCGGAGAGTGTAGATATATATATATAGTTCAGTGTTTCGCTTATTGTTGGCGTCCTTTAGGCGCTGTAGAAATTTCGAGATTACAAATCACGATTACGATTAATCTAATCTATTCTAAGAACTTATATAACGCCACTAATAATGCTCAAGGCATCAGTTGATGGTAGCTGCTAAGCTAAATCATTGTCCGATCCAAATTCCATGGTGAGTCCGGGTCGAAAAGCCAAAGAGGAGTCCAGAAGACACAGAGACAGCCTACGGAGGAAACGAGATCAGGAAGATTTGAGTTTTTAGTCGAGATCTGAAGGCCGAAACAGACTTCGCCGAGCGAACATTTGCCGGAAGAGAGTTCCAGAGTCTAGGGCCAGCGACAGAAAAAGCACGCCTGCCAATAGCTGTTCTTGTCCACGGAATAGACAGATTTAGACAGCTAGAAGACCTGGTCCAGTAGAGATAAGTCTTGGGAGTCAGTACATGCAGAGTGAAGATAGTGAGGTTGGCTGAATTGATTATGCTTGCACATGCGGTTTAATTTTTTCTCAGGCTATTGAAAGGAATAAAACTTCAACGTGGGCCTATAAGTTTACATTTACTGTCATTTACCTAGAAAACTTATTTCAAAACTCGGTGTACAGCATGTCTTTTTGGCAAATCAGTGTAATATGGACATCAGTACAAAATCATTTCGAATTTAGAAAACGAAACCGAAAGCTTTCAGATCCACCTGCATTTCCTCTGTGAGTATAATAGGTGATTTGGGTCAGTAGCCCTTTAAATTACAGGTTGACAGACGCGAGTTGTTTGCCGATTTTTCTTCATTCCAGGTGAATTGTCTTGCATTTAAAGTCCTGCAAGTCAAAAAGACAACGGTTTTAACATTTAAAATGCCGATTCATATACGTAGTTCATGCTTATTAGTTCAATCTGTTATTGTCTCTCAAAACCTTTCAAAATCGGCTTTAGGTTTCGTATAGGCCTACGTGTATGTAATTGGCGTTGTATAGGCCTACGTATAGTTAGGCCTACGACATGAAAGAAGACAAAATGGCGTCCAATCACGTTATGTGGTATTAAACTGCATCATTTTGGCCTCGATCAGCTCTCCTTATTAGCTGTACTATAAGCAGTAGGCCTATAGTTAGACCTGTAATAGCGTGAAATTAAAATACCAACAATAAATATTAACACCAATATTATTAATATTTTATATAATTCATGCCATATTAACTGAATTATCAATAAGCAGTGTTATTATACTTTGACTATTGAGTCTGTCGTATAGATGTAAGCTCTGCCTATAGCTGGAAAACAGAGTCGTTTACTGTTGTTTAAGTAACTACGTGAAGTGCCTAGAGGCAGTAAATTACTTTCTCCCCAAGTGATTGCTACCCGTGAGTTGCTTTTATAAACTAACTTGAATAATTTACTATTTGGAGACGCACAGTTGTGGTGAGCATTGACCAGAGGATGTACTTTTCATAGATAGTTTTTGATTTAGTGACTTCGAAACCCAGCAGCGGCAGCACAATGGAAAAGAAAGGAAAGGGCAAGGAGGTTGGAAAGGGAGGCTTGAAACGCAGAGAAGGCGGAGCAGATGGTACGGTCGGCGGAGGAGAAGTGAAACGTTCTCGGCAGGACGAAAGCAGCGACGGTTCTAGCAAAGACAACACTTCCCAGTTGATTCAACAGATTCTCATGGCCACGAAGAATTGCGACAAGGGAAGAGGAGGAAAAGCAGCCAAAGGAGGAATTGAAGGAGGGGAGGGAGAAGGAACAAGCGGGAGGTCAACAGAAGGGTTGTTTGAAGAGCACAGCTGCAATCTGGTAGAGAACTGTACGGACCGACACGAAAGCCTGACTCCTTATCTGTGGAGAGTGAAGCTCAACGGACACTGGATCCGACTGGCTAAGGAAAACTCAGCCATCGAAAAAGCATTCTGCGATCCGAATATAGAAGAATTTTGGGACGTCGAATCGATTCCGGTGAGTCCTTAAACAGGTCTAGAATCACACATATGGCCTTTGCGGTGCACTTAGTGACATTACCTTGGCTTCACAAAACTGGCTTTAATGATGATGATGATGATGATGATGATGATGATAATAATAATAATAATAATAATAATAATAATAATAAGAGCAACAGCAACAACAACACTAGCAATAATAACAAAAAGTTTATCAAAATATAATTTTATACTCCTAACAACAACAACAACAACAATAATAATAACAACAACAACAATAATAATTCATAGGCACATATTTCGACGGCTGTGAAAACCACTGGGACGAGGTCTGATTTCTCAGAGTTTAGTCATTTTATACTCCTAACTTAATTTTTAGTTCCTGAGAGACTATTTCTACCTCGGGCAAAAAACTTAATAATAGGCCTATAGATGTTATTTTTACCCGAAGTACATATAATCTTGAAGTAGGCTGTACCTCAGGTAAAATAACGACTACCAATGGAGGTAGATCTCACTCCCCATTCGAGATGGTGGACTGGGTTTGAGCCTAACTGGACTCAGTTGCGACCACTAGGGAACGTTGCTCATTGGGGTAGCCATGTATATAAGCAGCGCTTTTGTGAAGTTCCTGAGAGGCGCTGCATGCTGTGATACACAAATGACATACGTCAGCTCATATATACAGACTGCATTTTTAAGGTTGCTATAAGAAGCCAGTAAACACTTGATGCAATCGATCAGGAATTGAAGTGGTATACTGGGTGTAGGCCGATATGCAAAGCACTAGGGATGCGTGCGTGAGAAATGCTCTGCTGGATTGTCATTGGTATTAGACTACATGGTATGGATATGCACAATGACTATCATTAGGTGAGTGCACTTTTGAGAGGTTCTCGAGAAACGCTATGAAATGCTCGATCAGATGCACATCATACAATAAGTATGCAATGCACTGTATATATTATACAATTCAGCCACTGTGTATATCCGTTGATACCTTGTGCATTAGACACCGGCGCATCAGAAGGTACTAATTATATGCATATGATGTGCATATACAGCCTGCATGTACACATTAGTATAATTTTTTATTTAATATGCATAATTGAGATTGAAGGATGCATAATTATGTAACCTATTATCACAGGTAGCAGTGGATGTATTGCCTTTCAAAACAATGTTAATCAGACAAGAAGTATGATATTGAATCAGTCACTTAACGTTCAGCAGATAAACAGAGGCACAACCCGACAGAGAGACAGACAGACAGACAGACAGATAATACAGATACAGTAGTGGGCGGTCGGTTTAATCGGTTTTCCGAACCGATATCGCGATAAATTCAGAAAAAGCGAACCTGACAGCGAACACGGTATTTCGAAAACCGAAAACCGAATAAAAATACGACAAAGTGGAAAAGTCGCAGAATGCAAATATCAAAAAATTATTTTCCCTCACAGATATTATTTTTCTTTCACTGACCATTCCTTAATATTGGTGGAAGTACTGACATCGACTGATTGGCCAACTTTGTATCCCCGTTTGAAGCGTCCCGTTATTGAAAATTATTAATAGTAACGTCTCATTCCTATGTTAGAGTAAACTTTGACGTAACCCTATGCGTATTGCGTACAATAAAGTTATGACATCGTGCACTTGGGCTGCGGACTATGAGACTCAGCTACTTCATAGCAGTGTTTCTGTCGCAAATTTCCCGGACGACAAATAAACTAAGGACTTGTTGATCAAATATCGGACATCCCTATTGTGCTGTAATATCAAATTAAGATAACACTTCAGTAAATTGCTTCATCCCTTATGAGGAATCGTGTAGGCCTACAAACCTACAGATATTTTAAAGACTCATAGTACATGTAGCACTAGATAAGCATATAATATACAATTTTGATTTTTAACATACAAGTTTTGCTATATAGTAAAACAGCACTGCATACTGTGTAGTTACGAAGTGTAACGTGCACAACAGCAAAATCGGAATAGGCATGCGAACTTAGAGCATAAAGAATACATTAATAATACAAAAACCGAGACAGATATCGCGATATTTAGAAAAGCCGAAATCGAATCGATTTTGAACAAGAGACCGAGAAAAAAAGGAAAACCGATGCCGCAGCAGCTGTAGTCTAATAGACAGTCTATCTGACTGATTGACTGACTGACTAACAAACTGACTCGCAGATAACAATAGGAACAGAAACAACAAAATATCGGTCAAATTATAATTGGTTATAATATTATATAACCTAGTGGCTTTCGTAGCGTCGCTATAAGAACACAAAAAAAAAACATTAATCGCGTAAATACGAACACATGAAGAACTTAAATTTTTCTACATCAGTTTTAATTGTTTGTCGAGCAGGGAGTGGCCGTCTGCCTGAACTTTTCAACGATGCAGGCCTTAGACTTGGGTCCCATACAGAGACTGTCAACGCCATCTTACGTCCAACGACGCAATCAGTGGGACGCCACCAGATGGCAGTGGTACTGGCACGATGCCAAGATGCCTCAGCCGTGGAATCTCTATGGAAAGGTGGCACCCGTTCAGCTGTCATTCCTCTGTTCGAATAACAACGTTATCGATTAACAAACCCATAAAAATTAAATTAGGCCGAATGCTGATTAAAACGCGTTATTTTTTAGGACTAGTCTACTACCTATTGTTGTAGAAAAGTCGTGTTCTCACGAAGTTCCAGTAAATTTTTGTTCAGTTTTAATCTGTTATGCTCAACTGTAGTAGCTTTTTGTATGAAGTTAAACTTCTGTATTTAACTGAACATAACTGCATTCGAACTCCTTTACTGTGGGATATGGATTCTGTGTATTATACAGGGACGCTATAGAAGTTATCCAGCCCTGTTACCTGTAGCCCTGTTTCAGGTAGTTTCTTATCTGTCTTCTGTAGAACAAAGAGGCGCCTTACCAGGATGTTCTTGAGATGAAATTCTTCCACGATCCAGGACAAATTTACCGCTTTGAAATCGCCAACCAGACTTATGAGCTGGACTTTGCAAAATTGGAACAGCGAAATCGAAAAACCAATTTTAGACGCAGAATTTGCCGTCGACCCATTTACTTTGAAGACTTAAAAACCGAAAAGTAAGCTATTTATTTAATGCATTTTATTATTTATTTATTTATTTAATGCAATTTATTACGCGCACAAGGTCAGTAAAGCTGAATCCGAATACTGACTGCTTAATTTTTGACGCCATATTTGAAGCCAGATATCATCAGGAGCCGACTTGATTATGTTTGTTAGTTTCAATACTACATATGTATGCATGCAGGTGCATGTATGCATATGTATGTATGTATGTATGCATGCATGTATGCATGTATGTACATATTTCAGTGTTTTTGTCAAATACATCTAGAGCACAGACTTTTGAGTGGGAGGGCCACGACCCTCTGGCTCTGTTGCAGGAACTTATTTAACTTTGTGTGACAGCCCTGAACAGCACATGGAAGAGACTGGATCTCTGTAGAAACAACCAATCTCACTGAACCTGTTCATCTTTATTATTATATTTTTATCGTAAGAAGTCACGTTTCCTAAAAATCCACACCCCTATCACCACACATCGTCATACAAGTCTAGTCTCTCACCCTCGGTGTGCGACGTCATATATGGACGGCCCTTCGGTGCGGCCCTCTGAATCCGATGCTATCGATGTTGTCTGAATAGATTGTAGTCGGAATAAGCCTAGGCCTACGTCTCTTGGAAGAGAACGGATCTATTTGTGGAGTGGCCCTCTTGGTATGAAGAGTTGATGTCTTAATACATCAGAAAGAACGTAGGCTATCAATAGGAAGAGAGGAGTTTTCATCGTTAGTTTTTTTAATTTAGAGCTTTGGTATTGAAACATGGACAGGTTGAACAATTATTTCAGGCCCTGGACTGAATACCACTGCGATCCACAGAAACTTCCCACGGGCTGGGTTCCCATGGACACAGAGTCTAAACACGGAACCGAGCTGGTTCCACTTAAACAAGACAGCGAAGTCTACAAGACAATCAGTCGCTATTTCTTTGCCACAATGGATGCAAAGCAGTTTGAAATCCAAGAGATCCTTCGACTGCAAAACCTCGAACTGTGGACGAATTACCAGATGTAAGAAATACTTATAATTCGATCATTAAGCCGATGCGTTGCTATTAACGACAGATTAATAAGTTGATAAGGAGGAAGTAAGCAAGTAAGTAAGTGTACTTAGATTTACCGAACACTTTTTACAACTATTTTTCTTTTAATCATCACAACTTTTGACGACCAATTTATGTCGTCCAAAATTCTGACGGCCTTTTAAGTCATAAACAGTTTTCCGCTTTGTTCTTTCTCTCAGCAAGCTTGCTGATCTTTTCTTAGGTCTCTTCTTTCTTTCTAAGAGTTACACGACTTTTCCAGTTATTTTTTATAACCTTTTTTTAACCAGTCCGTAAATTTCTGTTGGCTTTCTAGTTTTTTTCTGGATTTTTGATGACATGTTTTAGTAGGCAACCCTCGCCCAAACCAGTTTGGGGATAACTTAATGGCGTGCGTCTCACCAAAATCAAATGGGGTCACTGCCAGGTTGGCCTATGTATGAATACCTTGATGGTGATTTGCCTATTCTGACGAAATACATTCGGTTTGTAGAAGCGCTATTGAGAAAAAGCGACTTGTTTACACTGTATGGTAGATGAGAACGTAATATTACACTGTTTATTCAGCAAGTTTTCAGCGAGCGTTTGCATAGGAAATTTCCATGACTCATCTGGTTGATTTGTTTGTTTACTCTCCGGTCACGTGATGGCTGGCTGGTACGCACCGAACACGTAGTGGGGGCGGTGTCATTGGTTTATGGCGCCCTGCGGGCAGGCAAGATGACGCCAGCAGCGATTCTGACCTACACAAATTTTATGACGTTAGCGCTCGCGGGGAAACAACGCTACTACACTGTGATTAGTCAGCAGGGTTTTGGAAAATTCCACGATTGCGCAATATCCGGAGGCCTGTCTAAACCAGCTTGTTCTGGTCTGCTGTCTTGGCGGGAAAAGGCCTGTATAAGCAGACGCAAATGCATTGTTAGAAGAGAGCGCGAAGATTTGTAGCACTGGTCTATCGTGTGCTAAGTTGAAAGTTTGAGTTACAAATGTCGTTGATAGATTCGTGCGTTTAGAAACTCTGACGATTGAAGTACTGTTATGATTGAACGGTTCGTTTAATTATAATTCTTAAAATCAAAGATTGGGTGTCTTTACTCGAGTTAACGCTACGCTACGAAACGGGCGAGTCGACGGTTCGAAGCCCTATCACTGACAACTCGGAAAGATCGTTGACAGTAGGCCTGTACGTAGACTGCATTTGTTGTAGCATACAGTATATATTAGCTGCAGATGCTGCAGCTACATGTAACATATTTTATTAGATATTATTACCTATCCACATGCCTGCTTATGACAAAGCGTGGCTTACCTCAAAAGTGCTCGAGCGGATTGCTCACCAACGACTCACTGAATACCTGTCTGAATCGCACCTCCTCCCTCGATTTCAGTCTACATACAGGCGCGGTCACTCCACCGAAACGGCACTTCTTAAAGTTTTCTCTGATTTAGTTAACGCCATCGATTCGGGCCAACTAGCACTTCTGTCACTTCTTGACAAGTCGGCTGTGTTCGACACTGTTGACCATGACATCCTGCTCGAGCGACTGTCGCGCACGTTCGGAGTCAAGGATGAAGTGCTGAGTTGGCTTGAATCCTATATCAGAGGCCGCACTCAATCTGTCCACTTCGCTGGGGAGGCAACACCACCTAGATTGGTCACCTGTAGCCTCCCACAAGGATCAGTCCTCGGGCCCCTCCTCTTCGTGCTATACACAGCTGACTTGGAGAAGATTATACAAGCCCATGGTCTCCTCCACCACTTCTATGCGGACGATACACAACTCTACTTCTTCTGTGAGCCATCGCAAACCGCGGAGTTGAAACAGAGAGTGCTGCTGTGTATTGAGCGCATTTCGGAGTGGATGGCGTCCAACCGTCTCAGACTCAATCCATCGAAGTCTGAGTTCCTATGGTGCACCACTCTCCGACGTCAGCATCTACTCGACGACAGTTCATTCGCCGTCAAAGAGGCAGTAGTTCGACTAGCCGTCACCATCCGCAACCTTTGTATTCGAGTCGAAGACAATGAGAACAGATGTCGGCTGCGGCCCTCGTCGAGGAACCTACTGCAGGTCCCAAGGTCTTCCACGCGGTTTGGCGAAAGCTGTCTCGACTGCCGGGCCCACTGCATGGAATAGCCTTCCCGATCATGTGAAGAATGTTCCATCCTTGGATACCTTTAAGAAAGGGCTTAAAACGTTTCTATTTAAATTATCGAATGACTGTAGTTAATTTTCTATTGTCGCTTGAACTTATGTACAGCGCCCTTTTCTTCGGCCTCGGCCGTGTTACGGCGCTGTAGAAATTGTCTTATTATTATTATATTATTATTATTATTATTAGTAGTAGTAATAGTAGTAGTAGTAGTAGCAGTAGTAGTAGTGCTAGTAGTGGTAGTGGTAGTAGTATAAGTAGTAGTGGTAGTATTAGTAGTAGTACCACGTGGGTTACCACGTGACTTACAATACTGTAACAGATATCGGACACCGAGTATCAGCATTTGTACATTATGTACAGCCTTTTCAAGGGAAACTCCTCACAGGCTTTGAGTACTGGAAACAAGCCTGAAATGTCTGGTGTCTGGGGCACATGTTAACAAACACTACTTTAAATCGTGAGTTTTATGTGTCTGATTCAAAGGAAGAAGATGAACATGGAGAAATTCAGTGGACAGGCGGGTGAAGTGGGTCTCTTCCACGGAACCCCGAAAGAGGAGACAATCCACTGGATCTGCAGTTTGGGATTCGACCAGCGCATGAACGGTACTCACGGTACCAAGTACGGCAAGGGAGCGTACTTTGCCAATGCCGCCAGTTACAGTCACACTTACACGCTCCCTTCCAGTGTCGACGGACTCAGGCGCATGTTCTTCGCGAGGGTATTGGTCGGGCAGAAGGCGGAGGGCAACAGCGAGTACAGGCGCCCCCCTCCGATCGACCCAAACAATCCTAAACGAGGACTTTACGACACGTGCGTCGACAACGTGGCTAATCCCGGGATCTATGTTGTTTTCGACAACAACCAGTCTTATCCAGATTACTTGATAAAATATCGGGAATTAGTGACCGCAGAAGCTGCAAAGGTTGCAAAGAAATGAACGGATTCTATGCGATTGTGGTAATACCAGTATCTGTACTCGAAATTTAAGACTCGAGTCAATAAATCAAAATCTATTTGCAAATAAAGACTACATACCTTAAAGACTATATACTTTGAAGTAAGTATAAAGTAGACATGTAGAGTAGGCCCTATATAGGCCTACACCATAAATATAAAGACTATCAACTAAAAAGGCTACATACCATAAAGACTAAGAAACTGAGAACTTTATTTCAAAGCGCTTATCAATGATTTGTACGTTATATGAGGTAAGAATCTTTTTGAACGTTGTTTATTGAATCACCAACAATCTACACAGTTACAAGTTTCACCGAAACTATTACTATACAAGTGCTGGCATCAAAGGGCAATCCACAAGGGACAAATGTCCCGCAACAATATGGATTGCCCCTTCACATGATTGACATACAGGCGGTTAATGCAGTACGGCATGTAAGCCCAAAGCTGATTCAATGTCAAGTTTAATTTTATACAAAATAAACCCAAACAGTGCAGTGCAAAGTGAAACAGCGATAAATCATGTGAGCAATTCAAATCTGTGAGGACAATAAGTGGCGTTTCAAATGTGCCTTAAAGAGACCAAGGCCAGGAACTTGAGTGAGGTCAGGTGGAAGAGTATCCCATAATTTAGGGCCAGAACATTTTATAATGAACTTCATTACATTAGTACGAGCTCCATGGTAATGGTAATGCCTGGTGGACCTAGTGTTATGGCTGTGTATCGATGTACCTTGCCGGAAGAAGTTATCAAAGGTCACAGGTAATAATCGGTGATGGTAGCGATACATAAATAAACCAATTTGTTACCTGGTTATGTTGTCTAGGCGTAATATGTTGTGTGAATTAAATATGGACTTAGTACTTGCAAACCATGGTAGTAAATGAACAGTGCGCAGTGCACGTTTCTGGAAGACTTGCAAGGGCTTTAAACGTGAGGCGTAATTGGACCCCCAGGATAGGTGACAGTATGACAAGTAGGGAAATATTAATGAATAGTTCAATCCTTGTAAGGTATGCTTAGATACACAGTGGCGGATACGTGACAGAATGCTTATATTTTTTCAATTTTTCTCGATATATGTGCAATGTGGTCACTCCAAGTCAGGTGCTGATCTACATACACACCAAGGAATTTGGATGATTTTGCACTAACTATTTCCTTGCCATCAATTTCGAGAAACAGGTTAGACATAGAAGCAGATTTGCGATGTGAACGGAATAATACACAGTTTTGTTTAAGTTTAAGGAAAGCTTATTTGCTACAAACCATGATGATAGTATTATCAATTCACGATTCGCACGCTCAAACAATGAAGTAATTGATTTATCAGACATAAATACGTTAGTATCATCAGCGAACAAAACAAAGTGAAACTATCAGACGTCAGAGACAGATCATTAATATATATTAAGAACAATAGTGGTCCCAGGATAGAACCCTGAGGTACACCACAATAAATGCCTCTTGCATCAGAAGAGAATCCATCAAAGTACACATACTGGGACCTGGAATTTAGGTAATCAGAAAACCATTTAAATGCTATACCTCTAATGCCATAGTGTTCTAACTTTTTTTAGCAAGATCTCATGATTCACAGTGTCAAACGCTTTTGACAAATCAAAGAATATACCACAGAATATAAAATGTAATTCGCTTCTGTCAATTCGCCAAACTGTTAATTCGTTGACGTTTGTCTTTAATTCCATTTAATTGTTGATTTTTCAGTAAGTTTCTAGTACGAGATTCTGATTCCTTGGTGGAAATGGTCGACCGCAGATATTTATGCGAACCTAGCAACATATGCACGGAGGCCGCGGAACTCCATTGTTCGTCATCGAAGAGAATTATTTGTTCTATCTCGACATTATGAACAAAAGCAAAGCTTAAAAGCAGTCCCTGAAAAAGAAACACAATGTTCTATATCTGTACTAAGTTGCGCGCAGTCAAGATACCTAGAGCTTTCTTTTGTTTTCTTCTGCGTTGTTGAGCTCTGAAATTTGAGACTATTTCCGCCCTTCTTCACCTCATCCATAAAAATTTGGAAATCGTTCAACATCCATAGCTGCTCCATCCCTCTGGAATAAACTTCAACCAGAATTACAATTATCTGACCCATCCTACGCACTTACCAACACTTCACCTTAGCAATGTCTGCACAGGACTTTCACTCAAAGCTGAAATCTCTCCTCTTCCACAAATCATATATCCTGATTCCTTCTCTGCCCCTAATATTTCTTAACGCTCCAGTTTGAAGCATAACCCACGGTTGTCTTTCTGCCTGACTCTTGGATCTTGACCTGGAACCGAGCCTAATTTTATCTGCCGATCGATTTTGTTTTGACTGAGTGCTTGTGTATAAGCTGATCAGTCTGACTAGGTTTCTTTGGGCGCTGTAGAAATCTCAAGTTCACAGTTTAGTAATGTTACACTTGTAGTGCCGTATACCAGCGAATTACAGTAGTCGAGTTTAGCTCTTAAAGCCAGACTGTCTATATAAATTTCGGTGGCAAGTACGATAGGATATGACGCATGGCTTTTATGTGGAAATACGATGCTTTGCAGATAACGGTGACGTGCTAGCTGAATGTTAAATTGACAATCGATTCTGAAGATTTCTAAAAGTTCCTGATAATGAAACGTCCGCACCCGAAATGTTGACTGTTTTAAGTCCTCGCTCAATTTTATTTATGAGAAAAGTACGAAGTATAACGACTTCAGACTTCTTCGGATTAAGGTACAGTCCTTTTGTTAGGAACCAGCGTCTTAGATTGTTGGAATCAGAGCTGATGTGATGAAGCGCTATACAGTTGTGTGTCCTCGGTGGTTACTGATGCCATATGCATAAACGACGCTGGCGACTGGAGCCATATACAACGAAAAGGACCAACCCTTGAGAGACGCCGTATGCGCAGTATTCAGCTGCGATCTTGATGACTCAATACTGTTTCTGGTTTTCCGGCCTGAGTGAATCTGTTTATGATTTTCCGACCATCGTGTTGCTGAAGTGTACGCGATGTTGTAGTGATTAGCGTGCTGCTCTGTCAGTCAAAAGCCGCGGATTCATATCCCAGGGCTGGGCCTACGCCTACGAATCCTCGCTCAGCCGATGGACACATGGGATGTCAACAAATGTCTTACTTACTTACAGGGCGGAATTTTTTTCGAGATTTACAATCCACTTACATGCCCTAATTGTAATCGTAATCCCGAAATTTCTACAGCGCCCAATGAGAGCCACGTCACGGGAACCAGCTTATTCACAGGCGCTGAGTCAAAACAAAATCGATAGGCAAAAAGATTCGGTTCCAGGTCAAGATCCAAAAGTCAGGCAGAGAGACAGCGTGGCAGCTACGGTGGGTGGTGTTTGGGATTGCAGCGGAAAGAGAAATAAGAGGAAGAAGGGCCAACTCAGCTAGTCTATAATGGATACAATGACCGTACACTTTCAGTTGGAATTGCCAACTGCCTTCATATGCAGAGGCCAAGCAAAATGAAGTTGCAAACACTTCACCCTCATACTCATGGCGCCTCTCGGACGTAGGTTAAAGTACTGTTCTTCATCGTGTTTATGGTTTCCCTACCAATCTAGGCCTCCATCTGTTTCTGATTCTCCAAACTTCGTGTTTCGGGGTTTTCGACCTGCGTGAATGGAGTGTTCTCTACGTTTTTGACAGTCCAACCACTGGTGGTTTTGGATCTGCGACTTTCGTGTTCATGAGCAACATTTCTATAGTCCTATTCTTTACTGCATTTAGTTTATACCGACTTTTCGGTTTTGACGGTTTTCTATATTTGGTTTTCCTGTGTTGGTTTTCTGAATACAGACTTCGGTGTTGGTTCGGTGTTTCTGAATATCGCGAGATCGGTTCGGTATCGATTAAACCTACCGACTATTGGTGAAATGTGAATTTGTGCTGCTTCAAGCGCTCGCCTAAGAATTGTTTATTGCCACTTTTTTTGGTAATAAATCTTGTACACAGTGACTTTCCGTGTTTGTTTTCGATTTAATTTAACAAAGCCGCTTACCTAATTACTTTATATTTTAGATTATTAATTGTTTTGCTCAGTATTATGCTGTCACCTATTTGTAATCCATGATGTAAATAGGTGACCTTCATAGCGGAACTGTTTGTTCCTTTTAGGTCAGCCCATTGGCACCATTGTATGTCACAGACTATGATTGTATTTGTTATTTATTTTGGTTGTCAATAAATCTCTCTCTTTCCCAAGACGGCTGTTGGCAAGTTTGTTTATAATCCGCGCTATTCTGTTATTCTCATCTCTCGTCGTTAAAAATGGTCGCAATCCTTGACAGAGTGGCTTCACAAAGTCACGTGATACTTACCGTTTGGCTAGAATTCATGCTTTCGCTTAGATCAGTGGTCCTGATATTCATGAAACCGAAACCGAAAGTAAGAAATCGTTCCCTTCACTAAATTCCTACCAAGTTTCTGTCGATGTTTGCGATATGCCGTAACATTTGCAGCTGGCTCTTATCTTCAGTTCTGCTGGACTTTGATATGCAAACCGTCGGCTGTGTTGCTAAATTTCTGCTTTGTGTAACTGCTTCGGAAGATACAGGTAACGATAAGAGTAATCGTAATCGTAATCTCGAAATTTCTACAGCGCTCAACGAAAGCTAAGTCGCGGGAACCAGCTTATTCACAGGCGCTCAGTCAAAACAAAATCGATAGGCAAAAGGGTCAAGATCCAGGAGTCAGGCACTCAGACAGTCGGACGGCTACGGTGGATGCTGTTTGAAACTGAAGCGAGAAGAGAGACAAGAGGAAGAGGAAGAATCAGGATAAGATTTTTGGAAAAGAAGTGTTTTCAGTCTTGAGTGAAAGACCTGCGCAGAAACTGAAAGAGGTGAAGTGTTGGTGAGTTCGTATGATTGACCAGACAACTGTAATGTCACTATCCGACCACTGGTTACGTTGAAAAGGTAGTCCCATATTGTCTCATTATAGTATGACGACTCTTACCTGTTTTGGTAAGAAATGAAAGAAACTAAGCGATGTATATGTCGAATGCTTTTTGAATAATTTAAAGTTCATGTTGGGTTATAATGTTAACGTTATGCTGATGTAATTGGACGTTTGTATAACATCACTCTGAGGAAACACCTTAACAGCGCTTTCGACCCAGTTAAACCTACCAGTTCAACTTAAAGCAAGTTTTTTCAGACTTTGACGGAATGCAGGCACATGAAGAAATTTGTAAGAGAAAGGGGATCTTACACTTCACGGGCCCAGACCATTCCCAGTTAGAGAATTTTCTCGGTCATTATGTGCCTATTTCGGTTTCCCAAATGCTGCTAGCCACAAATCACACCCTTTTCGCTTTAGATAAGCATTCATGAGCCCTTGCCTAAAGTTACTAGGTCGCCCATCTGGAAGCAACAAACAAATCTGTGTGTGCTAATAAGGTCGCCATTTCCTACTTATTCCAAGGTTAACTACAAACGTGTTTGATGTGAACCTTTAGGATTTCACTGGAAGTGAGAGGAGACAACTCAGTTGGAGGTCCTGCTCTCACTGTGGTGTATTAAAACTTGGTCAAAGTGCAGTTGCAGTTTAGTTAACGTCATCTTTCTTGCATTTCCTGACTGAGAGAGTGCAACAGAACACAGAGATGTCTGACTGGAACTTTGACCAACATAATAGATATCAGAGAGGAAACAGAGGAAGGGGACGATTTCGAGGGAGGAGATGGTTTAGAAGAGGTGGGAACAGCGCAAGAGCCGAGTCGTTTCAAAACCCAAGTGCAGCAGCAGACGAGATTGATTTGGCTTCGGAGGATGGTATAAGAGATGGATGTGAAGACCAAAGAGGCTCTGGAAGAAGAAGGCCCAGAGGAAGAGGACGACAGTGGAGAAGGGGAAGAGGAACAGGTTTCACTACTTCAGGTGAGCAATCTCATTTTGCAGATGATTCATTTGATGACACTGAGACACATTCTTCAATGCATGGAAATTCCACTCGAGCAGAAAGCCGTCCTACAGAACCGAGACCAGACAGTGAACTCAGTTCCTCAGGTTCAACAGCAAAGCCAAGGACTGAAGTTCCTGCACCAGTCATGTCTGTCAAAGTCGATCAAAACAGAATCCTTCACTACCTGATTAACGATCACGATGGTTACTGTCTGGTTTCGCATTTGCGAGAGAACCCTACCTTGTTTGAACCTTCATTGACGCCAAATGCAGTTGTTCAGTCTTTGAAGCAATGCAAAAATTTGAGGGTTCTGATAAACAAAAGCAACTTAGACGATTCTGTTGTGAAGGCATTCATGAAATCGCTGAGATTATGCTTTCAGCACAAGCCACCAAAGCCTTGCACGAATGCCAGATGTCGGCATTTGCACCTGTGCAAGGATTTCGTTATGGATAGTTGCTTTGTGAAACATTGTGTGTGCTGTCATGATGTTGAATCAGAGCAAAATGCAGTGATTGTGAACGATTGTGGGGTCCAGATTTTCAACCCTAAGCAGCAGCTGTCACTCGTCCAGTGCGCTAATCTGTTGGTCTGTCGTGAACACAACAGTTCCGAGGGATGTCCAAACCAAGACTCCTGCTTCAAGCTGCACATCTGCAATGCATATGTGATGAACAAATGTCTCCTTTTGGATGACCAATGTTCTGAGGGTCATGACCCCTTCAGTGAAAGAAACAAGAATGTACTGCAACTGCATGAGATGGCAAACTTACCTAAAGAAACTATCTTTAAGATGCTGCTTACATTTCGCAGACAGCCCCAGAGCATTAGAAAGTATGCTGGAAACCGCTCTGAAGCCAAGGAAACGAAACCAGCAAACAATGAACCTCAGGAGCCGCACTCCTTACCTATGGAGAGTCAACCAGAAGTCGAACTTGAAGAAGATATAACAAAGGTAAAGGTATCTTGTGACGAAGCACCTATTCAACCTCCTGCAACAATTGCCAGTCGGAAGCAAAATTTGGTGAGCTTCACTGAATTTGTGGTGAAAAGAATTAACCCTTCTCTGCTTTCTAACGAGGAGTTAAAGAATATTTGTGACGCTTTTGAAGAGCACAGTTGCAATCTGAAAGAGGATTGCACTGATCGACACAAGAGCCGCACTCCTTACCTGTGGAGAGTGAAGCTCAATGGACAATGGATCAGCCTTGAAAAGGAAAACTCAGCCATAGAAAAAGCATTCTCTGATCCGAGTGTAGAAGAATTTTGGGCCATGGAGTCAGTTCTGGTAAGACTTATATTTTAAAAGCAAGAAACTTATTTCATAAAGGGAGGGGCATCTAAACCAAGTAGAAATGATGGACAATGCTTTGGAGAAATTTATTCAAGTGGAAGAGAAAAAATCAGTTTTAAGGATGACAAAAATTCTGAGGTAACATTTCGAAAGGCAAGTAGCCTTTAACGTTGATGCATGAGGAGTTAAAATTATTCATTAATGACCCTTTTACGACCTAACATGAATAAAAAAATGCAGGCTAAAAAAGATAATTGGAAATTTTGACAACAAGAAATGGTTGTTTGTTTTCCCATTGACTTTAAAAGAAAAAGAAGAACTTCCAAATTTTGTGGCTTTGTTCATGTCCTTTCCACTTTCTAAATTAATGGATCCACTGGTGTCTGTAATAGTGGGCAATATTTTTCCAATAACAAGGGTGGAATACATCACTGGCCTTGAGGTTAATGCACCATTGTGGAGTGTGTCACTGATGCTTCTGCTTAAGGTTTTTTTTACAGAAATGATAACCCATCCTTTGGAATAATTTTGCTGATATTTATTATGATGTCAATATTTGGAGATCTCACATTATTTCAGATATTTAGGCAAGCTTAGGATATTAATTGTATTTTAATGTGATACTTCTTTATATGATGCAAAGTGATCCAGTGAAGTGTAGTACTGTATAGGTCAGTTTCAGTGAGGTTCTTTTCTTTTCTTATTTCCTAGTTGAAACAGACTTTAAATTTACAGGAAATGTAATAAACTGTTCAAGTGATGGTTCATTTTGGTGAAAGGCAAATCACGCCAGAGTTGCGTGCAGTAATGGATTGGTAACTGCCCAAGGGATTGTCCTACTGATTGACTTCCACAGTGATTGACTTCCATACCGACTGACTGTCCTTGCAACTGACTGGCATGCAGACTTTCCCTCCACTGTCCAACTAACCCGACTCACTGCTGTAGCTACTGACTTTCCACGGACTGATTGTTCCAGCTACTACTGCCCTACCAACTGACTGGCTGGCTGCTCAGGCAACTTACTACCCTACTGATTGCCCAGCTGACTACCCTACTGGCTGGCCACTTTACTGAATGACTGATCGACAGGGTGACTGCCTGAATCTCAAACATCATACAGTACCTTTGAAATGCTCTTAAACAATGCTATACAAATACAGTACTTAGATCATACTTGCTGATCTATCTTTCAGAATGAAGAGTTGTGCTTGAACTTCAAGGACATGAACTCTAACCTTGGTCAGATTCAGCGACTGTCAACACCATCACATGTCAAAATTCTGGACAAAGTGGATGCCACCAGATGGCAGTGGTACTGGCACGATGGAAGACAGTGGATACTATATGGACAGGTAAGAGCTAGCTCAGGTCGAATAGTGAAAACATCTGCCGCTGTGTCTTGAATTCAAATCCCAATACTTGGTATGAAATATTATTATGTTCACCGTACGGATAGGTTTGACTCTGATAGGTTGTTAGAACTATGTCAGTGTCTCGGCCAAAAGATCCCTTCCTACACTGACTCTGTCTCTAAAAACTGTAATAATAATAAATAATAATAATATTAAGACGATTTATGGAGCACTGTAGTAAGGCCAAAAAAGGCACTGTACATGTAGTTGTTCGCTGACTGCAGCCACGTGTGGCACAAATGAAGGCATATGCACTGAAAAACAATTACAATGACTGAAGAGATAAATATGGTACACATATGTATGTATATATATTATATATATATATATATATATATACATTAAACATACCTGTAGTTGATAATGATGCTTATGATTATGTGCAGGATTCCTTTACCTTCACTTACCCTTGAGACTTATGTTGAGGAAATACTTAAAATTTCTTTCTTGTTGGTACATTCTTATGATTAAATGTTGCAAACTAATTAAAATCATACATCCATTTGACAGTGAGATCATTTATTTTGAGTTCTTAGATATTTTAACCACTCCTTGTGAAGTGTATTTATTTTCTAGAATTGCAGCATTAAGCTAAATAAACTTTTACATTTGTGTATCTTCTGCAAATAAAATGAAAATTCTTGAATTTCTTTTTTCACTTCCCAAGTTAAAAATTTAAGATACGATTGAGTCGACTTTGTGTTACTTGTTGCTGGATTTCAGTCGAATGAACCTCCCCACCAGGATATTCTTGAAGCAAAATACCAACACGATCCAAAACTCATTTGCTGCTTTGAGTTTGGAAGCTCTTACTATGAACTGGATTTTGCAAAGATGGAGCAGGAGAATCTACGAACTAACTATGTCCGTGAAGTGATGCGTAGACCTATCTATGAAGAAAGGGTAGAATGGGCCACTTACAGAAGGTAACAGTAATAATAACAACGAAAACTAGAAAACCATCACCTGCGAATGTGATAATCCTAATCGTAATCATAGTTACAATCATGGCACTGCAGCATCAATGCAGCGTCGCGCCTTCTCGATAGTTGGCCTCCCTCTTAATCTGCATCTCCTTCTAACGAGGAATGCTAGATACACTTTTCACCAACAGTTAAAAACTGTTCTCTTTTGCCAGAGCTGGGCCGGGTACGCCTTGAAGTGGTGCTATATAAATGTCCTGAATGAGTGAATGAATGAATGATGGCCATAATAACTAAAGTTAACAATAATATTTCATTGGCATATTAAGCTGGGGACTAAATGTTAGCCTGTAACTTTTCCAAAGGCTGTTTGTGGTAGTACAGCATGGTAGGGATCACAAAATATTCTGACTTGAATGCGTACTTGACAACAGCTATCCAGCAACTTTGCAGGCTTTCCTTACTTCACTTGACAACATTTTGTTGATTTCACATGACTGGCCAAAATTCAAAGTGCAGACACAAAGTTGAAAGACAGAGGCAGTAGCAATCTGCGACTGTTTTACTCGCCTTTTGTATTCATACATATAGAAGGAGTTGAATTACAATAGTTGAAATTAATAAAACTAGTGATGAAAAGTTTGTGTAATTTTTGAGCATGTTCAGATAGTGCAAAACAGTAAACCTGTGACAGATAAGACCAACAGATTAACAGACAGACAGATTAACAGACAGACAGATTAACAGACAGACAGATTAACAGACAGACAGATTAACAGACAGACAGATTAACAGACAGACAGATTAACAGACAGACAGATACATGGAATCATGATTAGGGAAGACTTTTTGTAATGTTGTTTCCCAAACTGTTTCAGTCTCAATGATGTATATCACTGCGATTGGTCAAAGCTTCCAGATGACTGGGTTCCCATGAATACAGAGTCGAAAGATGGAACTGAATTGATTCCTCTTCATTCCAAGGCAGACGCCTATCACAGAGTTGCAGGAGAGTTCTTCAAGACAATGGACATAAACAAACATAAAATCAGAAGAATCTACAAAGTTCAGAATCTTGAACTCTGGAATAACTATACAACGTGAGTCACTCGTCCTACTAGCCTATAATATGATAACCTCTTTCTGTTAATGATGCAGCTCAAGAAATGAATCTAGCTTATATTAAGATCTGTTAGACAGCTCTGAGAGGGTCCTACTGTAAATATCCTAAATAATATTGAAGCCAGTATCAATGATCTGGCTTTGATAAACATCTCTCTTACCTACCAGTTGTATGTTCAAAGAGAGTTCCACATTGTTGTGGCCCAGCACTTCTTTGCAAAGAGCTTCTTTTGCTTATGTATCACTCAGTGTGTGGAAGACCTGGTAAGGTTGTTGCTGTGTCATTTGTGTTCACTGTAAAGGCTCAGCAGTTCTCATGCATACAGGTTTTCAGTTGATATAATTTATTTAGTGATGCCATAATGTCAAAGATCATTGATATCATTGCAAAAACATACATGTGTATACAAAGTGTAATTTTTAAACCAAACTATAGAGGTCCAAGACAGGTTTGCTATTAGTGAGCTAGTGAACTAGGAAACTCCTACTGGGAAGCTGATTCCTATCGGAATTCAGCATGGCTTCTCCAATGGATTTTGATTTTGATTTCTCTTGAAGCAAACATCGATTGATGCTGTGGGCATTGTGGTAACGGCGCTATAGAAGTTTTTAGATTATATTAGAATTCCCCAGTTTTTGACAGCTGAGGTGGCGTAGTCGGGCATACTTATGTACTTGATTATGTGCAATTAGGATGAATGCCAGGGAAACTAAAATATGAATGTTTTTACTTTGTCTTGGTCTTCTTTCTTTCTTCTGGTCTTCAATCAGTAAGGCTGATGAGCCTTTCGATCTTATGCACACAGTAATTATTATGGTATATATTATATTTGTTATTATTATTATTATTATATATTATTATTATTGTATATGTTATACTTCCCGTCCAATATAAATATTTTTGCTTGAATAATAAATAGTCCAGATGTGTTTATTGGTGTGTTCTTTTGTTTGTTTATTTGTTCATTGGAGTGGTAATTGTTCATAATTAATTTACCAGATGACATGGCAGCAGAAGGCAAGCCAGTATAGATAGAGTTCATTATATTCTGATCGGCTTTCAAGATCTAGTAATTTGTAGTATTTAGGACAGTATTATTTAGGACAATATAAGTGGCATCATACTCATTCAATCTAAACCTGTTATTCCCTGTGATTACTTTCTCAGATAGCAGTATTAATTGAAAATAAGTCTTTTATTCCGTAGGAGGTGCTGGGTTTCACGTTGCTGAACTTGGCTGAAAGTCTGTCTTCACTCTAATTATAATAGTTATAATTATAATATTTAAATGTAATAGCCAAACATATCCAGACCACCTGATTGGTATGAGATCATTTCTGTAATGTTTGTTCAGGAAGAAGGCCTCAGTTGACAAGTACGTTGGAATGGAAACAGAAAAGAATGTGTTTCACGGAACAGCCGAAGAAGGGACGACCCGCTGGATCTGTGGAGTTGGATTTGACCAACGGATGCACGGAGTCAATGGAACTGTCTATGGAAAGGGCGCCTACTTCGCCACAACAGCCAAGTACAGCCATGGTTACACAAAACCATCATCTCGAGATCTCAGGTACATGTACTTTGCCAAGATCACCATCGGCCGAGTGGCCAGAGGTGATAGCAGCCTAAAGCGCCCTCCACCGATTGATCCCGCCTTCCCAAAGAAAGGTCTGTATGACTCATGTGTCAACGACGTCGCAAATCCATCCATCTATGTCATCTTTGACAACAGCCAAACATATCCAGACTACCTGATTGAATATCGAGACGTTCATCCAGATCCACTTTTGGACCAAAGCTCTTTGTGGCGAAGTCGGGCATATCCTCCAACTTTCAACCTTTCATCGACAAATGCAGCTGCTACCCATGTCTTTCAACCATCTGCTCAGATTCCACCTCTGCCCAATCCACCTCCGTCCAATCAACCTTATTCAAATCCACCTCCTTCCAAACCACCTCCCTCCAATCCACCTCCCTCCAATACATTTGCTTCGCCACCACCATCTTTTCAAAATTCCTCAACCACGTCACAAGCATCCAAGCCACCTGCATGCTTAGTCATGTAACTGGCCTGGCCCTTTTGAAAATTATAGCCCCAGCAATGGGGCCAAGGAGCTGAAGTCACCCCTCCAGATTTTGGTCCTATCCCCACACTTGTCATCATCAGTAAACAGCTTAACATGTGGATTCAAATGACTTATGCATTGAATAATCAATTCGTTTTCGTTCATGGGAGTCAATAAGAGTCTTGATCGCAGGGTTATGCAATATGGATCTCATGTTCATAAGATATGTTGTTTTGCTGAAATTGTTTGAAGTCATGTTAACTTTATGCAGTTTGACTCTTAACAGGTTTATGGTTGTGTTTAGTTATGGGAGTGAGTGTTATTCTTTACCTCTAGTTAATTTTAACTTAATTAAGTTAGTTTGGTTGTTTCTGTCGATGTTATATGTATACTGTCAGGTTACACGTTAATTGAACTTTCAGCTCCAATGGGGAGATGGCTTAAACTTTATTTAATTTTGCTACTGTTTGTGGTGTTCTTCCTTGTGAGAATTCAAAAAGGGTGGTATGCTGTAGTCAACATAGTAGTTTTGAAAAATCTTTATTTTCTGCAAATCTTGGATTTTAATAAATCTTGGATTTTAATAAATGTATTTTATGCATCAAATGTCCAGTTTTTATTAAATAATTACCAATTTTCGACTCACTTCTGGATTTTGTGACCCCAAACTGGCATTTTAGACAAAGGCGTTTATTGCATGTTAAGCACTGCATACCTGTTATACATCATACATACAATACATTATGCTTCAAGGAGCAACAGTTTTCACAGCTACCCAGTATAGATTATGCCCATAACCCTAATGCACAGTTTAAATGGCAAGGTACAAAATAAAGGGTTTGCAATCCCAAACACCACCCGCCATAGCTGCCACCTGTCTCTGTGCCTGACGTTTTGATCTCTACCTGGAACTGAACCCTTTTTGCATGTCGATTTTGTTTTTTACTAAGCGCCTGTGAATAAGCTGGTCCCCGTGACATGGCTTTCGTTGGGTGCTGTAGAAGTCTCAGAATTACGATTACTACTACTACTACTACTACCACTACTACCACTACTACCACTACTACTACTATTACAACTACTACTACTACTGTGGCATTCTCGGTCGGGCTAACTGTTCATGTGGTGGGGTAACTCGAGCCCAGTTCTATGCTCAAAGCCACCCGCCTCGCTGCCCCTTGCACTCTCACTGCACAATGGTCTTCCTGTATCATCTCCTCCAATGGTGTCGGTTCTCTCCATGGAAGGTCTAGAATGGGTCACTTCATTAAGGGAATCCACACTGTAACTCTCGGTCATGGAATCCGACTTTGCCTCTTCCGCGGTCGCCAAATGGGCAACGTCCTGAGGATGGCCTTTACTCAGAACAGGGTTCGTTCCTTTACCGGCAATAGTCGTTCCCTTTCAGCGTGACCACCTTCTCGTAACCACCATTCTACATCTGGTAACTCTCCCGCTACCACCAACATTCTGAGACACCAGTCGGTTTCTTGGTTCCTGGACCAAGGAAGTCTTGCGACGAGCCTCTGCGTCTTTCCGCCCTAGGCACATAGATATCGGGCGAGACATCTTCCCGTTATCACTATCTGTCTCTCGCTCCATCTCCGGGTACTTCCGAGGACTTCCGGAGCACGTTTCCATGTCAAGTCTCTGTATTGGCAATTATCGGCCAACACTGCTTCAGGGGATAGGATGCCCCTATGAAACACTCAAGAGAAGGTCCCCTCTCTAACCTTCTATAAAACACACCAACCTTCGTACCGACCTACGCACGAGGGGACCCTTCCCCGCACTTCAGTCAGTCCTCTGATCAGTGTGTGGCGACAAGCATATACTGTAGAGGAGTCGGTATCTTCCCGTGTCGACTCCGGTGTTATCGGGGAACCGACCCGGACTATGTATGTTGTACCGGGTATTTTCTTGGTCTGCGTTAGTTTCCGGTCTCTTACGTACCGGGACTTTACTTGGTCTACGTTATGATCCGCGGGTCTTCCCGTATCCCCGCTGTCTGAATTTCGACCGGGAGAACCGCGGCCGCAACTTTACCCGAGTTTCGCACAACCTGTTATCTTCCAACTATTGTGACTCACTCGACCGTCTTGCGACGTTCCAACAAGGTGGGCTGGGCACGGGTTTCTCGTACGGCAAATGTTACCCACAGACCTGTCTACTCGTCTTTCCCCGAGCTTCACCCAGCCTCTGTCTCCCAATTATCGTGACCTACTCGGCCGTCTCGCGACGTCCCAACAAGGTGGGCCCGAGCCCTGCTGGACCAACGGGGCCAGTCAGAAATCAAACAGATTGGTTCGTAACGGCTGCGACGTTCCCGGGAGCGCACTGATCAGATTTTTCTCTTACGCGGTCAAAGGGGTAGCTTCCGCAACTTTCCCGCTTGTTTTACACAGACCTGTATTTATTTCTTACGAACGGGGTCTTTCCCCGGCTTCTGTCCAACCTCAACGTCCACCGTCGTGGCTCAGACCGCCTCGCGATCTACGGCAGAGTGGGCCCTCGCTCTACACGGATCGGCGCCATCAGCCCGAAACCAGACAGTGATTATCTCGGTCGTCCCGCCGGAAGCGCACAGATTAGTCTTTTCCGCGGACTCTCTCGTCCGTATATTTTATCGTAACCGGGACCGTATCGAACACGGGCTTTTCCGGACGTCACCCTCTTCCGTATATATGTATTTATATACGCTATGAATTCGCTCACAGAACGATATCAAAACACTGTAACTCGTATATGTGAAGGCACGCAACCATCCTTCACGACAATAGCAAAGCACCACGCGACACGGTTTATTCAACCCCCTTTTCCTGTTTACACCGGGTTGCTTATAGACTAGCACGCTTGATAAAACGTAAATAAAGGTGTCTAAATGTGCCATGAAACCAACATCTAGAAACCTATAAATTAGACCAATTTTATGCATTATATTACTAAAAATAAACAAAAAACTTTGCTCGGCCTAAATATTAAACTATTATAAGATTAAACTTAAATTTAATAAAAATTAATTTCTAAAAATCATACAGAAGCGGCCGAACGGTGCACATAAGCGCAGAACTCAGCGGCCAACTAAAACGGATCATAGATAATCCCGCCTCTTACCCAACAGGCTTGCCTTGTGGCCGATCCGCCACATTACTTTTATTATTATTATTATTATTATTTACCTAGAGTTTACACATAGGCCTACTCGTGTGTTAAAAGCGGTAATCACACTGTAGTGATTTAAAAGCGGTGGTTTGTGAGCGGTGTTTTAAAAGTACTACTTTTAATTTCCTTTAAAAGGACTAGTTACGATGTTTTTGTGTATAGAGTAAAGTAAATTTAAGGCACCTGCTCCATTTAACGAGATAAGTTTACGCCAAATTGTAGAGCCCCAGCGGCTAAGGGTGGGCACCCGATTTAAGAATTGCGTAAAACTGAAAAGGAAAAAGGCAAGGAAATCGCAAAATTATGTGTGTGTGTAAAGAAGAACGGGAAGTTGTTCCCAGCCTTAAGTTTATCGTTGCGTATCCCATTTATATAGTTCGTTCTAATGCCTACCTTTCCAAATTCTGTCCATCCTTCCTTTTCTTAAATTGGTCCACCCCTCTCTCACTCCATCGCTCCCTTAAACTCTTTCCATGGCCCCACTTGTTTTCCATCGAACAATTAAGTCGAACGTTGACGTCAAAGTGGATTGATAAACAATCCGTAGATTCTGTGTAGGCTAGTTCCCATGTGGATTAAAAATTGATATACAAACAGATGGACGGACAGAGAGATACACAGACGGACGTACGGACGGACAGGGCGACGGACAAAACACGTCTCTTTGCATGTGGAAACAATAATTTGCAGACGGAGACAGACATGCTGATAAAGACGAAAATACGCCGATACGGGCACAACATTTAGGGGACTTTGTTTCTCCAATTGTTAAATAAACAAAGGCAGAAACACAAACTGACTATAAAGAACATAGAAGAGGACATTCAAAGAAATGTTACCATAGGGACAGACAGACACACAGACAGACACATAGACAGACACACAGACAGACGCAACAACGTGAATGTAAATGAAACTGGGGAGAGAGGCGTTAAAATTAACCCCTCAGCTAATGACAGCCGCCGGATTATTAATGACCCGGAACAAATGAACTGATTTCTCATAATGGTATCCATCGTCCTCTGCATGCGTAATGACCCTCATCATCCAGCAGTAACAGCAGCAACAGTTCCAAACCATCATCCATACGCAGCAGCAGCAGCAGCAGCAGCCAATGACTCCATGGTGACGCCCGTTCCCATATGACGACGTTCCAGTTCCACGCCGTCTTCCTCATCATCACGGCTCTCTTCCGACGCACTTCCGGTCATGCGCCTCCCTTCACTTCCGGTTTCTTTCGCGGCCGTCGAGGCTTATGGTTCTCGGCCGGAAGTCCGCCTCGCGCCGAATTCTGGGCCTTGATCGGCGCCAATCGAACGATTTGCACCGAAATCTGTTAAATGAAATTGATGACCGTAAGAAAGAGAACTAATATCTGCGCCATATATCTCTGTCAGATGTCGCTAGACGTCGCAAGAGCGTGACGTTTTAAGGTGGCCGGGATGCTGAAGGTAAGCACGCTGCCTCTCAGTCAGACTTCGATGTACACCGGAAGAGGGACACCAGCGACCCCTACCAACCGAGAGAACAAGTTCATTTTCGGAGCTCCCCAGACGTGTTTAATATATGCACACTCAAATCCAGCCTGCGATGTACACTGCACTTTGCTTTCATTAAGCGTCGAGCATTTCCTCTCGCTTAATTATTAGGCAGCAATCAAAATACGTGGGCCGATGAATTATGGGCAACTGGCATTACTGTGTCCGGTGATAAATTTCCCGGCGGTCAAAGTGTCTTTTGTATAATGCATCGAGAGAATATCGAAACGACAACAGTCGAGTATATATGTTGTTGATGGCTTAATGTTGAGTTTCGTGCTCCCTTGATCCAGACGTAGAATTTAATAATTACTCTAGCGATTTCGGTTTAGAGTCAAGCGCAGGTTACGATAGATCTTCTAATCGTGATAAATCTAAGCCTACATGTTTAGGCAGACTATCAGAAAACAGGCGACTTGGAAGAAGTTTTTTCTCGAAGTTCCGAAGCGTGGACAGATGGACGGTTGAATGCGACGAGTCAACGAACTGGGTTGATTGGAATTTAAGCAAAGATGGGCTTTGAATTTAAACAGTTTTGTTTCACAAATCTCCTATTGTTTTATTTATTTATTTTCTTGATATTATTTATTATTAATATTGTTACTACTTTTAGTACTGTTAATTACATTTATTAATTCTAATTAGGCCTATTGCTATTTACTATTTCTTATTACCGATTATTGCTATCTAAACTGGTCGCCAGTGACTTTAGACAGGAATTAAACTGAATCTGCAGAAACGACTTTACAAGAAGCCGAGAGACAGTTTTATTTTTG
The DNA here is from genome assembly GCA_964023275.1 of Norana najaformis. NCBI lineage: Eukaryota > Metazoa > Annelida > Clitellata > Crassiclitellata > Hormogastridae > Norana > Norana najaformis. Next base: position 10,927,409 of record OZ029918.1, on the reverse strand, counting down.
CTGGTTATGTATGCAGGCACTGATGAGAAGAAATGGCAGTCTCTCCATCAGTTCAGCTCTAATCGAACCTAAACGAACAGCACATGTGCGTTCAACATGAGTTGGTATCTCACCTGCCTTCTTCCCTACTTTCTCTTCCCTACTTTCTCTTCCCTACTTTCTCTTCCCTACTTTCTCTTCCCTACTTTCTCTTCCCTACTTTCTCTTCCCTACTTTCTCTTCCCTACTTTCTCTTCCCTACTTTCTCTTCCCTACTTTCTCTTCCCTACTTTCTCTTCCCTACTTTCTCTTCCCTACTTTCTCTTCCCTACTTTCTCTTCCCTACTTTCTCTTCCCTACTTTCTCTTCCCTACTTTCTCTTCCCTACTTTCTCTTCCCTACTTTCTCTTCCCTACTTTCTCTTCCCTACTTTCTCTTCCCTACCACCGAGCTCTTCCTCCTCTAACGGCTCAAGAAACATTCTCGGCCCATCTTAAGACGCACCTTTTTGGAACTGCTAGATAGTCACGCTGTAGGGCTTTTGTAAAGTTCCTAAAAATGCGCTATTTAAGTTTTTGGATACATACACACATACATACATACATGCATACATACACATACATACATACATACATACATACATGCATACACACATACATACATGCATACATACACACATACATGCATACATACACATACATACATGCATACATACATACATGCATACACACATACATACATACATACATGCATACATACATACCACCAGCACCACCACTATCATCATCATCAACATCGTCGTCACTGTCATCATCGTCATTGTCATCATCGTCATCATCATCATCATGCACCATCACCACCATGGGCGTTGGTGACAGCAGAGTTAAAATTAGGATCCAGCGCAGCTACAACGGCAGCGACGGATGAGCGGAAATTAGGCGCCAAGAAGAAGAAGAAGAAGAAGTAGAGGCGGTTTCTCGCGAGATTCTGTTCAAATCTCGTCCTCGCGTCTAATTGCCGACTAATTAACTCACGCCCGAAAGACTTTTATGTAATTATACCAGTGTATGTATATACGCAGCCACACACTGACTGAGCGTGAGCCGCGTTATCTAGATGCAGACGTTTAGACATGCAGTCGTATACAGATAATTACAGAAAGGCGTGGAATGGCTCAAGGAGTTGATGTTTTCTCGTCGGACGACGAGGTATACAATCGCTTTGATAACATAAGCGGCCTAGGCGCCTCAAGTGATTCCTACATGAAAAGCCCCGGTGGCACCCATCACCGGTCTATACGGAGCTGCCCTTAATTAAGGAGACAGCGCCCTTTTCTATACACAAACGCCCCTTAGCCAGCCATAGTCATCGTCTTCGTCATCATCGTCATCATCGTCGTCGTCATCATCATCATCGCCGTCGTCTTCATCAACATCAGCGTCATCATCGTCGTCATCATCATCATCATCGTTATCATTATGAACACCAGCAGAAATTATTATAACAACAATCATCATCGTTATCATCTGCATGGCAACTATCATTGTCATAATCATCAGCAATAACAACAACATCATATTATCATCATTCTGATCATTAGCGTCCTTATCTTCGTCGTCATCAAATTCTCCAAGATTGGGCAATGTACACACTGTACACAGTTTAATAAATTTATCAAAGATCGAAACAACTGCTAGAATATAGATATAGCCTATTTTAGAAACTAAATGCTCTTCAGTGCATCGTAACCATGGTAACATGAACTGCTATTTTAACGTTTGCCGTAACCACACAACGCTTGACACCGAACGCCATCTGTTGTCGCCGGGCCATCAATTTCTATAGCGCTGTTGCACTTAAGCTAATATAGTCACTTACCAACCCCGGAATTCCGCTGTCCTGCGCTTTCTAAAGAGCCGGCAGTTAATTGGTCGTAAATACTACGCCAAGCAGATCGAGGCAGAAAACTCGAGGTAGAGAAATCGAGGCACAGAAAGCAAGTCAGAGAAATCGAGTCATAGAATTTGAGGCAGGGAAACTGAGTCAAAACATTCTATACAGAGGATTGAGAGACATAAATCGAGGCAGAGAAATAGAGCCAGAGTAATCGGGCAGATTTAAGGAGCTGCGCAGTCTCGTAGCTCTGAACGAGATTGAGATAGAAAAAGAAACAAGGACGGATAGATGGAGAGTGACAAACAAACAGACAGACAGGCTTAAGAGAACTGTGCGGCGCTAGGATTGTTTTCCATTTAAGCGAAACGCCTAGTCCTAATGCTCTTGGCGACATCTATCCTCATTAATTTACTCATCGAGTGCTGTTCCGATTCACCGGTCGTCCTCATCCGCAGATTACCAAAAAGCAGCCTCAGCACCAGCCCTAGCAGCAGCAGCAGCAGCAGCCTCCATCCATAGATTCATCGCCAACGCATCAAATATTTAAGGCGCGTAATAGTCGGAACGCCGCTCTTCCTAATCGACGCCGATTTACGATCGCTTCGCCTTCATCCAGACGATGGTCGAGTGATAGAGGGACGGAAGAGAAAGTAGAGGGACTGGAAAGAATACAGGAAGCATATGGGAATAGTTGGAAGAGAAAGGATGTGGAATGACACAGACAGCAGAAGACATGAAAAAGAGAGACTTGAAAAAGTCTTGGAATTGAATGGGAGTGAATAGGAAGAGAGGGAAAGTGGAATGATACTGTACAAGGAGGACAAGACATGGAAAAGATATACTGGAAAGAGTCTTAGAAGTTAATGGGAGAAGGGTAGTGGAATGAAACAGGTGGGGGATGAAGAGTAGTGGAAAGATACAGGTGGAACGATGAAAAGATAGAGAGAAACATAGATTCATGGAAGGGCTGGAGAGAGAATAGGAATAAGAGTCATGTAGGGCGATAAAACAGGGCAGGGAAAGGTACTCCTGGAGTGAAGACGAAGAGATTAGGAATTGAATCCCGTAGTTAGGAATTACTGAGTGTGCCTCCACAAAAGGTGTTTGAACCCTCTTGTAAACAAACACAGCATGCAACCAGAGCTTAAGCATCCATGCACCGCGTCAGTCCATCAATAGTTCAAACATTTTATCGTTTTCTGATAGGCTATTCTACAAATTTACTGGAAGCTCTGCATCCTGCAGCCGTCTCTTACCTATAGCTTATTACTGAAACAAACTTTCTGTTTTTTCTGTTCAGGCATCTACAGGGCCATAACTATCCAATTTAGGCATTCAGTCAAACAAATGTACGGTATCTATACTTGGGCCTACGTTTGAAACCACTCAAAATAGACCAGGCTTCTCGTTGTATAATAATTTACCAATACAATATTGTTATATTTACAGATTTATAGCTGATACACAAATAAAAATGCGGTTACACAAACAGACACACACGGAGACACGCAGACAGTCACATAGATAGACGCAGACAGATACACAAACAGACTCCTATATAATAATACTGCAGCAGCATATTCAGGTCGATCAGATAAACAGTTTTCTCCTTGGGCTCGGCGCTATATAAATTTCATAATTACAGTGCAGCATCAAACACTCACAAGCGAATGGTGCAGATCATGTTTCGTTTTACAAACGACTTTTGTATTGTATTTGTCCAATTATGTAGCGCTTCTTTCTGAACAAACTATTCAGAGGCGCTGGAATATTCAATGATATTCAATGGAATATTCAATGACTCAGATGCGCGAAAAGAGGAGATTCTAAACCTTATTTTCGATTAATGACGGAACTTTCAGGAAACACAAGATTGAAAATGGATAAACGATGATTGAGAGGTTAAGGGATCTGGATTTCGCGGAAGCTGTGAGAAGCCGTGGTGTAGTGGCATGGTCGCTGCCTCGCAACCGGAGGGTCGCGGGTTCGAATCTGCTTCAAACCACTGCGTAGCGACCTTGGACAAGTTGCTCAACCACAATTGTCTGTGAGGAGGGCAACGGGAAGCCAATTCATTCATCTCATCCCCGGGTAGCATAAAGCCAATGGACCTGCCTTCGAGCAGAGAATTCATCATCATCATCATCATCATCATCATCATCATCATCATCATCATCATCATCATATCGTCATCATCATTATCATCGCCGTGCTGGATGAACGAATTAATATCTGAAGCTGAGGAGGGAGAAAGAAAGGTAAGGCTCAGTATAAATCCGGAAAAGACAAAAACTGTGACCATATGGCAGTGGATTGAAATAGAGAAGATCATAATTAATAACAAAGAGCTTGAGTTCTTGTGAGATTTCTGCTACTTTGGTAGCTTGATATCAGTTAAAGGCAGTGGTGACAAAGAGGTGAGGACACGTAGGCCTTCTTGTCTTGTCTTGTCTTGTCTTGAACCGTCCTCGAGGCGAGGATTGGCTGCAACACGGACAATTCTCTGCCATCTGCTTCTGTCCCTTGTCTCCTGTAAAAATAGTCCATACGTTTAGGATAAGATAGGTATAGGAGAGGCAAATGCTGCAGTTTCGAGACTTTCGACGATATGATATAACAACGGATATAGTATGAGGACCTGGATTCGGCTATTTGGTCTAATCGCAAGGACATATAGATTCATTGGTCTAATCGTAATCATAAGCTCGAGATTTCAACATCGCCCAAAGAAAGCCAAGTCGCGGGAACCAGCTTATTCACAGGCGCTCAGTCAAAACAAAATCGATAGGCAAGAAGGTTCGGCTCCACGTCGATTCAGGCAGCAAGCAGTCAGGCAATCAGACGGCTACGGTGTGTAGTGTTTGGAGTCGGATCTGTAGGACAGATAAGGGGAAGAAGAACCAGGACAGGATCTGCGGAAGAGGAGTGTTTTCAGCTTCGAGTGGAAGACCAGCGCAGAGATTGTAAGGGGTAAGTGTTGGCGAGTTCGTATGATGGATCAGATAACTGTCGCAATTCTTGTAAGAGTTTATTCCAGAGGGGTGGAGTAAGTACTAGTTACCATTAGGACTAAATAGATACTCATTTTGCGCAGTTTCATTTCTACAAAGATAGCAAAGCTATCGCTAGATTCTACTTAATTTAATGCGTCGAGTTACATCATTAAGCGTCGCAACGTAACTAAGTGTAAATATACATGTGCTAGTTTTTATATAGCGCCTGTATGGCCTCGACCCCGCTTATTTTTCAATGAATTTATTGGGTGAGATTCTTCACCACAGCTGCCCGTTTGAATGGGCACTACGCCATTGACGGTATACGCTGTATCCAATGTGACTGATGAAAAAGAAAACCATTATGAGATGTATCTGATTAAATGTTGACATGTGTAGCTAAATTGCGTTAAATGAAAATGATAAGGTTACAAATCAAGATTTTATTGCAGAAAGGCCAGTGATTAAACTTGAAAAAGATTACATCCGTTAATTAGTTGATGAGGTTTCGAGTGACGAGATTCCGTCTAATTTCATGTTGCGAAAAACTCCAAAAGCCGCCGCTAGGCCACAAAAAGCGGTAAATTACAGGGTGTCGGAGTCCCTCAGCCACGGGCCGCCCCTACCCCTCCCCCCCCCCCGACTCCAGCCCGCCACCCCTCAACGAAAGCGTCCTCTACCTGCGCAGGAGAGTTTATTGTCGACGGACAAATCGTAACAATGAGCGCCTTTTGATACGTCTTAATAGCAGAAGGCGTTATTGCGCTTGACATGGGACTGGCGAGATTATATATGGCTAGCACTCCCGCTGGTCAGCGCGGTCGGCTGACCGCTGACCGGTCGAGATAAATGGACCCTGCTCTGTGATCAATCCTGCCAGGCTGGTGATACATGGACGGCCCCCCGCCGTTTCCATTTCGCCGCGACTTTCTCTCTAGAGCTCCGTATGCCCGTTGTTGCCCTGCCCGTGCGGGGCGAAGCCAGTGCAGGGGCTGGGCAGAGGAGGGCAGAGGCCGAACGAAGAGTTAATAAAACGACGAGGCATAACTAAGACGACGACGGCGGCGGCGGCGGCGGATGACAGATTGACTGAAGCGCCACCTGTTGGATGCCGTGTAAACCGACGGCGTCCATGTCTGTTACTAAAAATATCTGGCAAGCACTGTGCCTCGGTCACGTGACTGCGATGAATATTCATCCCTCTGTGAGTCTGTCTCCAGCCTGTAATCGTAATAGTAATTTCCAAATTTCCAAAGCTCTACTTTAAGCTAAGTGCAGGACACCAGCTTATTCATGAGAGCTGCGCCAAGTCAGTGGGGTTGTCCAAAGATGCCATGTCAGGAACCAAATCTGGTTGCCAAAAGACCAGAGAGAGAATTGGGAAAGGATCTGTTAGGGTGGGTTGTCTGCCTATATGCTTTACTCTTTGTGTGTATGTGAATGTGTGCAAGTACGATGGGGTAAGGTGCGCAAGACCATTCTTATTTTCACCGATTTTACCTTCCTAAGCCTTTCATCAGCAGAAAAATTTCCACAAACTCTGATTAGGGAATGGATAGATTGCCTTTGGATCGCCCTTGTATGTATGCATCTATTTGTATGAATGTGTATGTATGTATGAGTATGTTTATATAATATTATTTCTGTCTAACTTAGCATATCTTGTTTCATTCTTTAGCTTCTTCTCTTCCCTATTCCCACCTGTCCGCGCTATCTGAAATTGGAGATTTAATCAGCCTTGTCGGAAGAAGCGAGATCTGATCCTTACTCGTCTCCTACGATATTCCTTTTCCCTTCTCCGTCTCTTCCTGGGTACCTCCATCTCTTTCTTCGCCATCACGCAACCGCCCGGTCACTGACTTGTGTTTTCCTGCGGTACAAATCCTCTTAGCACAAAAACTCTGATTATGAAACTCGAGAAGACTAACAACTGATTAGAATCAGATGAATGGATTGAAGTGGATTAATTCATTATTAGAGCCTAGGTAAGGAGGATGAGGAGAAAGATGAGGAAGAGTAGGAAAAGTAGGACGAGGAGGAGGACGAGGGGAAATAGGAGGAACAGGAGGAAGAGAAGGAAGAGCAGGAAGAGCAGGAGCAGGGATGGGGACATGTGAAGTGGAATAGAGAATAAGGTGGACGAAAGCAAGACGATAACATTTTGGCGCAATATGAAAAGATAAAGATTCAAGGAAAGTAATGAAATCAGGATCAATCGGTCACGTGATTTAATTACCTCTGGCTTCTAATTATCGCTGTTTACTGTCGTTGTTGGCATTCAGTTGGCGAGTAAGAATGTCAGTAAGTCCATTTTAAAGTTAGTATCTAAGCAATTCAGTTTGACGCAGGAAACAAGCAGTTCCTATTCGTATCTTTTTGGCTTCGCTTTTTCTCGTTTTGCATTTTACTTCCGTGTGACTGTCTTTGTGTCTTTCTGTCTGCCTTTCTGCCTGTCTCCACTTTTGCCCTTTGAGTGGTACCTGAAAGGCGCTATATATATATTAACTGTCTTGAAACATACATGCATACATACATACATATATTTATACATACATACTTGTATTATAAAAACAGGTGTATCACAGTATATACATGGAAGCATACAAACATACCGACAGAGACAGAAAGATAGACAGACAGAAAGACAGACAGACAGAGAGACAGACAGACAGACATGCATTCATAATACATAAATACATACATACATACATACATAAATAAATACATAAATACATAAATGCATACATACATACACATACATACATACATACGTGAATGCATGCATACAGGCATACATACATACTCTGCCTCTTTCATAATGGCCTCCGAATAACGTGGACGTGGTCGATGACGATGGGAGGGCTACATATACTGTATTATCCCAGATCAGTACATGTTTTGCGATCTCCTATGGTCTCCTATACAAACTAAAGACGATCTGATATTACGCATGATGAAAGAGTCAATTTCCTTATCATCTCTTCGTCGACCAATTCCGGCCATTTACGGAACCGGTCGCCAAGAGATCTGCGGTGGACAACGCCTTTACACAAAAACATTTGCTCTTGGATGTTGTTTGCGACGAACCACAAATTACACACACACATGTGGTGGCAGTACCTCGGCCGAAACTTCCAAAGTCCTGGAGTGCTTCGGTGAATTTGTCTTCCTCACGGCGTCATAATTTTGGATTTGTCCGCTCGGGATGTTCAAAAGATTTCGCGCCAGGGTGTCACCGAGGGTGTTCAAAAGATAGCTCGCTCTTCTATTTCTTTCTCGTACAGCAATTACCGATGTTCTCGCCTCTTTGGATTGTCCACGCGACCTGTTCGTCGGGTGGTAAAAACAGGCCACCCCTAAGAGCGGACGTGTGTACATGGGGGAAGGGTTGAAGATGACAGTGGTGGTTAGGGACCTGTGTTCGAGGGGGTATGGTGGGATGGGGAGGGCTGGCGGTGGGCAAAAGTGCGGCTTGCTGATTGATCTAAAGGCATGGAAGCGGTCGAAGACATCAGAGAAGAGGTAAGAAAATTGCTTCCTTCGTAGATATCCGGCTGGAGGGCTTTGTTCTCGCAATCAAAGGCTTTTCAGGTCGCATGCATACACGTCTCGGCCACGATGCTGATGACGACGACGACAACGACGACTACGATGACGACGACAATGATGATGATGATGACGGCGGCGACGACTACGATGAATAGCCTCTTGTGTATTTATCATCTTGGGAGACAGCGAATGTTGACGATGTTTGGGCGACAATTTCCACGTGTTTAGATGTCAGCAGACGTAGATTTCCATTAACCCACTGTTCTCCATTCGTCACTCCTCCCATCCATTCATATATTAATGTACAATAAATTACTTATGACTTTTATTATTTTAAATCTGTTAAGTCAGGTGTTGTCATCATCATCAGCAGCAGCAGAAGCAACAGCATCATCATCATCATCATCATCTTCATCATCAGCGTCTTTGTCGTTGTCGTCATCATCATCATCATCATCACCAGCAGCCAGATCACGCCGGATCTGAGATCTGGCACCTCTTGATTTGAGTTCGACCACCTGATACACGAGATCCCGCCACCCAAAAGAGAAGAGAGAAGACCAGTCACCTAAAAAAGGGGTATTGTCTGTTTTATGTCATCCCAAATTTCCACTGGGGTTAATTTGTCAATGTAAATGGAGTGAGGTACATTTCAGACTGTCGGACTGCTTCTGAAGATCTTTGTATAACTGTCTATTTCATTTGAAAGTGCCATGCATAGGCTTATATTTTTTGGTATTTCTCCGTATTTTTTGTGTTTTTTATGCCATCACATCTCACATATTGATTTAAGACTAGTATTTTGTTACATGCTATTCATTGCTTTTTTAGTAAATGTGTTTTTGGTTACAATAATCGACGATACGCGTTTTTGTTTCCACAGATTTTATGTTTATAGCGAGTATCAGTTATGGGTTTGCCAGATAGACTTACATATAGGCGTTAGATATGCACGAATTTGAAGATGTACCACCTCTGCAATTTAAACCACTGTGTGAACGTATGTATGCATGTATGCATGTATGCATGTATGTATGCAAGTATGTATGTATTTATATTTGTTTATATAGCGCTATTAATATAGCGCCTTTAGAGAACATCACAAAGGCGTTCCGGCTGAAACAACTTTCTCTGACTCCCAACTTCATAGACTTTCCCCATCGTTCGCGCCCTACTGGGCGCTCCATAAATGCCTGCGCGACCTTCAGTTGCTCTCCTCCCCCGCTCGCCCAGCGACGCACAAATCCCTCTAATGAGGAAGGAAAAGGTCAGAGGTCATTGCAGTGAGCATGCGTCATTATGTCGGCGAAATCATCTGATGAGGG
>OZ029918.1:10809932-10917657 GCA_964023275.1 Norana najaformis | reverse complement strand
GGCAATGAGACGGAGGTGGCTGCTGATGGTGTTGACAGGCTGCAGACGACGCAGTTGAAGGCGATGAGCTGTGACGTATCTAGGTGCCATTGTGCAGCGATGCGTGAAAATGACGATGTCCCTCGTCGAAAACCAGTAGCTTGTAACGCATGACCATTTCCCACGTACTTGCGTTTGCCCTAAGAAGCAATTCCCGGGGGGCTGAAGAGAGAGAGACGGAAGGTGCTAGGTGGAGTGGGGCAGGAAGGATGGACCAGGCTGGGCTGCTGCAGAGGACATTTGACCACCTGCAGCATTTGTGAGGGGCATTTGTGGGGTGGGGGCGTAGCAGATTCCCTCGGACACCTGTTGACGTTACATGCTGCAGATCTCAAAAAGCAACATGCGTAGAGTCTTGTAAGCAGCCGATCAATCAACACTCTTCTTTGTATACCATAAACATATCTACACATACACAATACATATACAATACGCCTCCATACATATACATAGATACGTTTATATATTACATGTGTCTATATACACAAGCAAAGATGGAAGAGCAAAAGCGTTAATGTATCTATACTGGGCTAGTAAAGTCAATGGAATCCATAACTGATAAAATGATTCGTCTTGTGTCATGCTGAGGTTTGTTTTGTGCAGTCTGTCTGTCGGTCGGTCTGTCTATCTGACTGTTTCCTCGCCTACTTCTGTCCTTCTGTCCACCCACTTGCGTTCCTCGGTTCGTTTTGTGCTGTCTGTTTTTAGTCTCTCGGCCTTTGGCTGTCCGCATGGAGGCCTGCTTTTTAAATCGTTAGATATTATGCCTGAACAATACCTCGCTCCTTTCTCCTCTTCTTTGCTTCGTATTCAGTCCTCCATCTTCACCTACGATTACAGTCCATTTCTTTTCTGCTTCCCTCTGGTTTCCTTCACTGCCTGCCTGCCTGCCTGCCTGCCTGCCTGCCTGCCTGCCTGCCTGCCTGCCTGCCTGCCTGCCTGCCTGCCTGCCTGCCTGCCTGCCTGCCTGCCTGCCTGCCTGCCTGCCTGCCTGCCTGCCTGCCTGCCTGCCTGCCTGCCTGCCTGCCTGCCTGCCTGCCTGAGGCTGCCTGCCTGCCTGCCTTTTCTTGCTACCTTCCCTCGCTGCTTTCTCTTGCTGCCTTCTCTTGTTGCCTCCCTAACTGCATTCTCTTGCTCTCTGACTGGCCTGGTTAGCTACATTGATTAAAGCGTTCGTCAAGGCGCCTCTGTGCGTGAGGATGCCGGTTCGCATGCCGATCGTGGCTTAAATTCAGAGATTTTAATCTTGGCCTAGCATGGTTCGCACACAGTGACCTTAATTAGCGTAGCTACCATTCAAGCGGGCAGTGGTGGTGAAGGATCTCGCTCGATAAATTCAGTGAAAAATGAACAAAATCGAGGCCATACGGTCGCTGTAGAAAAATGTCCTTCCCTTGTTACCTTCTATTGCTACCATCGCATGATGTCTTTCCTTGCTGCCTTCTCTTGATACCTTCTTCTGCTCCTGCTACCTTCTTTCTTCCCTCACACAGTGTACGAATATATATTATATTTGTCACACACACACACACACACACACACACACACACACACACACACACACACACACACACACACACATATATATATATATATATATATATAATATGTATGTAGCATGACTTGGTCGATAGTACATCAGAGGCAAAACTCGTATTAAACCATGCACGAAAATTTGCTTGCATGCAAAGAAATGTTAATTCAAAACGGATCTCATTTCCAAGGAAATGACGACAGCAGAGTTGCACGTCAGTCCTGCTCTCTTTCTCTGTCTCCTTCTCTTGCTCTTTTCCTCCTAATCCTCCTCGTTCTTCTCCTCTCTTTTCCTCATCATTCTCCTCTCTCTCTCTCTCTCATTTTCCTTTTCCTCTCTTTTCTTCCTCTTCTTCCTTCTTTCTTCTCCTCTTCCTTTATATGTCTTGTCCTTATCCTCTCCCTCCTTTTCCTCCTTCTCCCCTCTTCCTCCTCCTGCTCCTCTTTCCCCTCCTTTTTCTCTATCTTTCTCATCCTCTCCGTCTTTTACCTCCTTCTCCCCTCTTCCTCCTGCTGCTCCTCTTTCTCCTCCTCTTTCTCTATCTTTCTCTTCCTCTCCGTTTTTTGCCTCCTTCTCCCATCTTCCTCCTCGTCCTCCAGCACGTCTTCCTCTTGCTTCCTCCTCGTGTCAGTTGAGGAGAGGCTGCCTGCGTTTGAGGACGACAGAAGTATATAGGGAGAGGAGTCGAGGTCTCTAAACGCCTGTTGTAGTTGGGCTTTGTTCGTAGAGAGAGCCCCGCTGGGTCGAACACAGGCACCCCGCTGGGCCAACCGCCCAGCCGCGACCAACGTACCCTTCCTGGCCCCGACCGAGTCCCCCTTCAGACGATGGGTCGTCGTCTCCACTCCAATTACAAATTGCTCCCTGTCTGTCTTCTCTCGAATTGGTCGTCTGCGAACAGCGCCACCTTGCGGCCTCTTCGTCTTTTTCTCGCTCAGTAGAGATCAGCAAATTTCTTTTCTTATTATTATTATTATTATTATTATTATTATTACTACTACTACTACTGCTACTACTACTACTATTACTACTACTACTATTACTACTACTACTACTCTTATTATTATTATTATTATTATTGTTATTATTATTGTTGTTGTTATTATTGTTGTTGTTGTTATTATTGTTGTTATTATTGTTATTATTATTATTATTATTATTATTATTACGACAATTTTTAACGCGCGCAAAGTCACAGAAATGCGAATCGGAGCCGCGGATAGTCAGCCTTACTCTTATATAGCGCTTAAATATTATGATCACTTTATTTACGCCAAAGAGAAAGAATAACATATAAAGCGCAAAGACAAAGAAAAGCATGAATCGATGGCGCTGAGAAACTGCGCATGAAAGACTTGCTCAAGGTCCTTACACATGCATGGTCCGTACACGGGGACCTTCAGAGCAGTGGCGCCCATTCAAACTGGCAGCGGTGGTGAAGAATCTCACCCGATTAATCCATCGAAGAATGAGCAGGGTCGACGCCATACGGTCGCTATAGAAAAATGTGCACATTTACATTTACACAGCGATCATCTACCGGGGATTCGAACTAGAATACTCCACGTTACACGGCGAGCACTCAACCAATTGGCCACTATGCCACGGCACCAGAAACGAAGTTTTAGTCAGAACTGGCCTCACCAGTTTCCATCTAACATACATGAGACGGTTTTTAAGTGGTAGAGAAAAGACAACTCATCTGTGTCATGTGACGAATGGCCATGACAGATTCCCAAGCACCGTCATGCAAACGTTTTGCTGCTAATGAAGTTACAAATTACAGTGTAAGTTACAAATGACGGTGTAAGTTACAAATGACGGTGTAAGTTACAAATTACGGTGTAAGTTACAAATTACGGTGTAAGTTACAAATGACGGTGTAAGTTACAAATTACAGTGTAAGTTACAAATTACGGTGTAAGTTACAAATTACGTTGTAAACTAAGGCATTTTTAGTATCCAGAAATATTATGCATTTGGTTGCAATCTCTCAAATGTTCCCTCGAATTTTTGTGCCGCATATCAAAGTGTGACTCAGCAAAATTATTTATCAGTCAAAGGGTAACAAGCAAGACCATGACGGTAATCAATGGCGGATGCAGAGGGTCTAATCGACGTTTACGAAGGCGCTATACAAGTGCTTTGATACATACATACACACATATATATGGATACATACATATACATACATACATGTATACATACATACATACATACGTACATACATACATACATAGAACGTAGGTCCCAACCCCATAAACTAGCTGAAGTGACGTAATAGTTTATTTTTCTGTTATGTCTAAGATCGCATTATTACTTTTCCTCTTCAGATCCTGGATCCGTCCCTGTAAATTCACTAACATTTCTAAACATTAAGCTTTTATTGTTCGTACGCTATTTTTTCTTGTTTCCATAGCTTCCCTTCTTCCTCTTATCCCTCTTCCCGCTCCAATCCCAAACGTCACCCACTGTAGCTGCCACGCTGTCTCTCTACCTGACTGTTGGATCTTGACCTGGAACCGAACCCTTTTGCCTATCAATTTTGTTTTGACTGAGCGCCTGTGAATAAGCTGGTCCCCGTAACGTGGCTTTCGTTAGGCGCTGTAGAAATCTCGGGATTACGATTACGATGTTGCCTGCACCCTCCTAAAGCATATTTATTTATTTATTTAAAACACTTATAATGCGCGCAATGTGAGTACATCTGTATCTGAGGCGGGGGATGCATCCATTGAGTTTATACACTGTATGGGAAGCATTCTACTGGTTCCTCGGAATTCTTCCCCTTTGTCTCGTGCTGTCTCTTTTCCTTTCAAATAAACCTCCCTCTATTTCGTATCGCTCTAGGTAGATATATCCTGTCCTCTGCTTCTCTAGATGTCTAGATATCTCACTAACATTCACCAATTATCTCCAAGCCATTGTTTTTGCTAGCTCGGTCATTATGAGCCAGTGTCCTTCCCTTATACCTTCTCCCACTCTCCGTCCGTCCGTCTTCCGCTCCCTGGTTGTCTCTCGCTCCCTGCTGTTTGTTCTGCCCCTTTTCTCTTCCGACATCCCAGTCTTCGCCGATCGCTTGACTGGCAATAGCACTCTTAGCGCATCGAGGCGTTAAATTCTCGCCGGTCTCCTAATTCAGAAAGCGAAGGAAATGGGTAGAAGGCGGGAAAGGGTGGAACAGTTGAGTCAGTGGGAAGTACCGGGAATTATTGATTAGGGGAGCTTCATAATCAATTTGGGGCTGCAATTGCTATTGGTGGAAGCGATGCAGTCGTCACGGGGTAGAACTGAGTAAATCAATTCTTCAAATGTCACCATGCCATCCACCCCCCGGCCTGTGAGTCGTTTCACCCTCAATCCGCCCGTCCTTCTCTCAGTCCATCAAGTGCCACCAACGGCTGCGACAGCATCGACCCCTATTCCTCTTCTGCATCCGATCATCGATGGGAGATGAAAGGGTTGCACGGACGAATTTGAATACAACATCAAACCGACAACTACAAACTGCGTTAGAAATTGACAAAGGAAAATATCGAAACCATGTATCTATAACTGTTTGTATGTATGCGTGTATGTATGTATAGTTGGATAGATGTATAGAGGGATGTATGTATTATGTATATATGCATGTATGTATGTATGTATGCATGCATGTATGTATAGTTGGATAGATGTTTAGAGGGATGTATGTATTATGTATGTATGTATGTATTATGTATGTATGTATGTATGCATGTATGTATGTATATATGTATGTATGTATGTATGTATGTATGTATGTATAGTTGGATAGATGTATAGAGGGATGTATTATGTATGTATGTATGCATGTATGTATGTATGCATGTATGTATAGTTGGATAGATGTATAGAGGGATGTATGTATTATGTATGTATGCATGCATGTATGTATGTATGTATGTATGTATGTATGTATGCATGCATGCATGTATGTATGTATGTATGTATGTATGTACAGTAGGATAGATGTATAAAGAGATGTATGTATTATGTATGTATGCATGCATGTATGTATGTATTTATGTATGAATGTATGTATGTATGTATTGTATTGTAATTCTCCGACTAATGTTTTTCGACTAATCGAATTGTCGTTCATTTGTAACCGAATCCGATTCGTCGCAATATTACTGAGAAACGCGAGTACCCGAATCGTACTGGGGTGTGATGTATAATGATACCCTTTAGGGGCTCCACACAAGGTACATTTGTAAAAACACACGCACACACACCCATATATATATATATATATATATATATATATATATATATATATATATATATATATATATATATATATATATGTCCCTTTATATTCACACGTATAATGTATATATATATATAAATATTACGCCCTTATAATCTGTTATATATGTGCTAATAAGTATATATGCACATCTGAACTGTCCTTATATGTGGTTATGGGTGTGTAGGTGTAGGTGTGTGCGTGCGCGTGTATGCACACTACATTCTAAATGCGTCGAAATCGCTTTGCGTTGCGGTATATGTATGGCTTTGATGTGAAAAGTCGGCCATTAGTAGAGACGGGTTGGGCGGGAAATCGTCGCAGGTGCGTCACCCGGGGGCTCCTTACACGTTCCTCGGTCCAGTCAGCAAATGTTTCCACATAGCCGTAGTCGGGCAGACGAACGGGCGGACGGACGGACGGATGGAATGTCAAGATGTCAGATGCACAGAGAGGAGCGAATTGCACAAAGGAGCACCTATCACCCGAGAAATGACCCGATTTGAGGAAAGAATCATTGCCACCAGCCTCCCCCTCTCTGCCTCTGTTACAATACGTCTGCTATCGGTTCTAGACTGTTGAGTTGCATTGATTGTGTGTGTTTCAACCGCCGTTTGATGGCTTTACAATGGCATTGTTTTACAGTCAACAGTTTCGACTAGGCCCCTATAGGTGTAACTGTTTTAAATAGTTTTTACTTCTAAGCCACTCCTGTTCTTCTATACTCCAGATCCAATTCCAAACACCACCCACCGTAGCCGTCTGACTGTCTGCCTGCCTGGCTCTTGGATCTTGACCTGGAATTGAACCTTTCTTGCCTATCAATTTTGTTTTTACTGAGCGCCTGTGAATAAGATGGTTCCCGCGACTTAGCTTTCGTTGGGCGCTGTAGAAATCTCGAGTTTACGAATACGATTACGATCTGTATGTGAGTGTCGATATGTTGATAAAAACTGTCCGCTACCGATCGCGAGATTGTTGAATTATGTATCAGATCCTGTGTGATTTCCACGAGTAGCGCTACATAAATCCTAACAGCTACATGAACAGGAACACAGGCACCGATACAGACAGACAGAAGCATTCAGAAATACAAAGACGGAGAGACAGAGACAGAGACAGAAAGAGACAGAGAACTATATATAAGGCGACATTGCATGTGCATGGAATGAAAGAGTTGGCAATGCAACGAAGCATTCGACGCGCATGCGACTCGTAATCGACAATATACAGAAGGCACCGAAGGCATTGTCCCTGTTTCGTTGAAGGCTGCCTTTCTTCCTCCTTCTCCTCTTCATATTCCTCCTCCTCCTCTTTCTCTTTCTCTTGTTCTCCTTTTCTTCCTCTTTCTCCTCCATTAGTTCTACCTCCGTTCGTTCGTTCGTTCTTTGGCCAGCGCAGGTTGAAGTGACATCTCGTGATGAGAAAAGCAACGAGCCAAGTATACAAAATAGGCGAATCACGCGTCAACTAACAATCCAACGGATTCTTCTTAGACAGGTATATATATATACACATACATATGTATGTAAAGCATGTATATATGTATATAATCGGTCGCCGTCTGAGTGTGAATAGAGAAGCCTTTCAACATCTTTGCACGCGCCTTATTAGCGATTAAGAAGTGCTTTGCGCTCCACGATTACACGCTTGCCTTAACATATGTATATATAAAATATAAATATACATATATATATATATATGTTGTATGCATTATGCATAACTATATGTGTAAAGTGAGGCAATTATGCGGCGCTGTTGTACTCGACTGAGTGGGTTTGTAGGGCTGTATTAATCCGTCGTTATGAGAAAGATGGGGGTAACAGAAGGAATGTTAAGAGTGACAGACTTATAGGCCCTGATTATCGGGCTATTAAATGATATCCGGCCGGGCTTTGGGGCTTTTGGCTTCGGTCCAAACGTCGTTCCTTGCCCGGATAAATCCGCAATTCAGCGAATGTCCGAATGTATTCCCAAACTCGGAGATGTCAACAATACGTATGGCATCAATTGATACAAGTATTCACTTCTTATATAGGCATTGGGTCAATGCTGCTCAGGTGGGCCTAACCTAAAGCATATGCATGGTCCACAGTAGCCGTGGTAATACTAAACTACACTCGCTCGCTCGCTCACTCACTCACTCACTCTCTCACTCTCTCTCTCTCACTCATGCACTCAATCACTCATTCACTCACTTATTCAATTATTCACTCATCGATCCGTTGTCATATCCTTGTCTCAAGGGGCGTGAGGATGGACGGACGGATGGATGACGTGATGGATGGATTGAATGAATAAACGAATGAACGAGGAGACAAGCGAAATGAATGCGCATGTAGAAATGAACTGAGTTATTCACTGAACTAATCTCTACACTGGTTTTCTAATGACCGACCGACCGACCGACCGACCGACCGACCGACCGACCGACCGACCGACCGACCGACCGACCGACCGACCGACCGACCGACCGACCGACCGACCGACCGACGTGACGTGGTAACTTGCTAACTGGTGAAGACCGGCCAAGAAGGCTATATTTAGCATCGATCATTTGAAGCATATAATCACAATAGCGCACCATGACTTACTTTCACTCTATCTCTAATAAACCACCTGTTGCATGCAATCGAATCTTCAAAAGACAAACGTGATTTATGACGACAGCCTCGTAACACTGAAGCAAATTCCTCTTCCAATATAACATTCGCTAGTTGTCTCTTGGTTCATATCTTACTCCAAATACGCGTTTAAGGTACAAATACGAACAATAAAGAACAATAAAGTTAATTCTGACTTCAGCAGTTGACTAGATCGATGTGGGCCGTTTTAAACTGACCGCTGTGTACTGCAGGCCTCAGTCGCAGTCTATTTAGGGAACTTGAGCTTGCGTGCCGTATGCGTCTCTGTACGAGGATCAATCGCTTGCATTCAACGCAGCGTTCATAAAATCTCGTCCTTTATGCCAATATTGGATTTCACAGACTCTTCAGCGATTGTACACCGCGGATAGAAATCATTTATGGAGTATGTGCTGTTTGTTCTGTGTTTACCGTCGTACGTCATGTTAAGTTACCTTCTCCTTTGCTCTCCTTACTTACACTTTCTGTCATTACGCCTACTCTCTTGCACTCTGCACTTGCAGCGTTAAATATTTTAATCAGAAATCACACTAATACTAATCTAAAAGTGAAACTCAAATTAAACCTCATACAATCAGCATTTTGTCTTTGACACGGAAGGAAATATAGTTTTGTTTACATATCTGATTATGATATACAAGGAGAGTGATTAATTACACTATTTAATAAAGTAGTAAAATATTACTCTAATTATAAAGGTTTATTTAAAGCCCCTTCCTTTCCTGAACTTGGTCTGTACTTGATTCCCTGCACTTTCAGATTCCTACAGACCCCTCCCAAATTCTCCAAATGGATTCGGGAAGCACGGAATTGACATAACTAAGCTGATTGCGGTAGTTTTTTGTGCGTCAGTTTTCGAGCACGCCCAATTAGCACGCTCGATAATAGCCCAAAAGAAGCCTGACGCCATTGTTGTCACTCTCGCCTAATGACCGCGTCAGGCGAGATTAGACGAAACACAATAACTCACGGAGAGGGCACGATTTGACTTTCAAACACCCGAAATAGTCCCTTCACTTCAGCGCCCTTCAACGCTTACCCCGTGCCTCATGCCTCCCCTTCCTGTACAAATTGTTAAAAGGAGCGTTCGTCGTTTGGCCCGAATCGCCCAAGGTCCTGAACGGTAGGGAGACGGTCGGTTGGGTCATAAACCTCCAATAGAGATCCCTTAATCGTTTGATCCAAGTAGGGTGCTTACCCCTTGCTTCGGGGTAAGACTGAATTCCCACGGAGAACTGCAAGCATTTACGAGTGCCAATAATTTAACGACCCACCCTGTAACATATTAGCCTAATATACCCGCTCGAGTACACGTAGCTATAGATATGTACATATATTTATGTATATATACATCTACACGTATGTGTAGACTATATGTATATATGTGTATATGTAAATATACATATATGTACTTATATATTTAAGCATGCATTTATATTATGTGTATATGTATATTTATCTACCTGCAAGTAGTCAGTGTTTATATGTATATATGCGTATACATTTATATAAATACATGTATATATGTATGTGTATTTGTTTTTCTAAATCGGAATGACTTCGTGGTGAGAAAATTTGTGTAAATGGCGCCCTCCCTTGGACTTGAAATCTGGTCGAGGCGCAGGGGTTCTGAGTCCATCTTCGAGGTCTGCTTGTGGGTTCGGTCTAAATGGTGGTGGGTCGCCATGGGTGAAGTGTTGGACTCCACGCAGCGACGAATTCACCCCTCTATCTAATGGAAGCTTGAGAAATATGTTCTGGTGAATGATGAAGTCCTTTCAGCGCCGTTGGTGTTCCGCGTGGAACGGCGGATCAGAGACAGATCCGCGGAACCAACGCTTATTATCGTCGCAGGGTTTCGTCAAATGATACGTGTGTCTATTACAACGGAGGCGCCATAGAAGTTGTTTGATGTTCTTTCTTTGGAGTCTTGTTTATGTAACGCTAGTACCCAGAATGTCATCACAGCGGACTTCATCAAAACACATTTATTCCTTAAAAACATTACACTTTCGTCTTAAACAAGGTTTATAATGTGAGGTAATTACCCATCGTTGTTTACATGACTCTGTCACCAGAGGGCCTAGTCGGCTCAGTCTGCGTTTAAGGGATAATTTGACTGAAGCGCAAACACGACAACGGTAATCCAACGAACGGACAACCATTCTCTATTACATACACAAGGCCTGCAAACAAGAAATTGTCAATTTCACACGAAGACGCATTCAACGGGATTCGAACCCCGGCCGCCGTATGCGCAGATGAAAGGCAAAGGCGACAGCAATTTGCACTCGGGTCCCTCTAAAAGTTACTGAATGCTCTCAGAGTGTCTCTTTACGGTTGAATAGCACATAAAAAGCTGTCCACCATCGACAGTTAATGTTTCAGTTTAGCTCAGCATTATATAAGCACACGCACGCTCACTTTGCTCAGAGTTAGTTTTAAAACGCTTAGCAGGGTGCGATTTTCACTTCGATTCTATAGCTGACGAATTACCTGAGCTAAGCTTAAAAGCTCAAAAGAATCTTCACCGTAACATCTGATCAACTGCAGCTTTTAACTACATTCGAAATGTCCTCTTGTATACTTATAAAATTACTCAAACTGCACGTATTGGTGAAAATTCTTGCTCTTGTTAAAGTAATGTATGTATGAATGTATGTCTATGTATGGATGTATGGATGTGTGTAGGCCCTATGTACGTATGAACGTCTATGTATGTATGCTTATGTATGTATGTATGGATATATGTCTGTGTGTATGTATGTATGTAGGCCCTATGCATGTATGTATGTAGGTATGTATGTTCGTCTGTATGTCTATCTCTGCCTGTTAATCTGTCTTTCTGTCTTTGTGTCTGTCTATCTATATAATCTGTCTGTCTGCCTGTTTGTCTGTCTGACGTGTGTCTGTCTATTAAATTCCCGTAGCTTTATTGGAGTCGATACATATATCATGATCTGTCTGTCCCGAAGTGAGTTGGAATGGGATTTCATGTCGAGCGTTTACATGGCCCATAAGAAGACTCTGTTAAGAAGGATTTGACCATCTTCCGGATCTGATATCATATTATGGGGCATCGCTGGAGGAGACCGCCATCCCCCTCCCCCGCCCGTGGATCAGTCGCTGTTACTTCGCGGAAACCAGAATCCATAAATCTCACTAATGCCTAAGATTGTACAACAGGTTGGCGACGGTGTAAAAACGCGCAGTAGCAATCGAACGAGCTGTCAATCAAACGGCCGAGCCAATTGTATCGGGTGGTCGGCCGATGCCGGGCCGCTCGCCCGGTCGGGCAGCCGACAATAAAGCGACGTCGCCCGGCGGGAACGGACAGCTCGACCGGCCCCCTGCCTGCGATCGTCGCACTCCTGCTCAGCCGTCGAGGGAAGCGAAGGCCGCGATTGGCCGTCGACGAGGCTCCCGGTGACGACGGACGAGTCGACAAAATGCGATGTCATCGCGATGGGAGATCATTCGAGACAGCGAGGAGTGATGTTTGACGAAGAAGGCTTTGATTGACCTGCGGCGCTTGAGTGACGAACGCCCTCTAGTGACAACGCTTGATTAGGACGACATATTGGATTGACGCTCAAGTGCCACGGACACACTTGACAATATCACCAGCAGCAGCAGCAGCAGCATCACTTGACGCTCAACGGGAGAAGTCAAAGAATTGAGAGCATCATCGCATTTGAGATTCCGGCTGAAGACAGTCAGAGAGAGAGGAGGAGACGACCCTTGATTCCCTCTTAAGCACCCTCTCCTGCAGCACTGGAGCGAAAGTAGATTTTGCGACGAACAGCGTGCACAGACTTGGAAACTCAGTAGATCGGCGAACAGAGACCTGTAACAAATAGAGCGTTTCCGTCGCTCTACAGCGATGCTGAACTCTTTTATCGAGAACCCGCATCACGCGGTCCACCTTCCGTCTGCGGGGTCCCTCAAGCTCTCTCCCCAATCGGGTGACATGGCTGGCTCCATGTCACTGATGCACGGGGCAGGCAACCCCTTTGCCACCGCCGGGCACCACAACGCCTACGTCTCCCAGTCTCACCGCTACTCGGCCGCCAGGGACCTCCTGCTGCGACGCGAGAGCCTTCGATCTTCGACGTTGACCGACCCGACTGGACACCATCTGGGAATGTTTGTGCCTTCGAGCGGTGGACTGCACGGATCGCACTATCCCGACCCGAGCCCCTGCTCCCTCTTCTCCGGTCTTCCTCCACCCCCACAGGACATGCGACTCGGACTGACGGACGTCTACGGAAGGACGGCATCCGATCCCTACGCCACTCAGATCCCGGTCGGGCAGTCAACGGATCCTTTCCACCCGTCCAGTCACGGCTTCGGCGGCTCGCAGAGCTGCGTCGGCCACACGAACTCACACCACGCCACTCCTCCCGGTTCCGGAATGTTCTTTCGATACCTTCGACCGAGCGCCATCAAACAGGAGTTGTTCTGTCTCTGGATCGAGCCGCGGGTGGGGTTCGAACCACGGACTCCGTGCAACAAGGCGTTCCTCACGATGCACGAACTGGTGACGCACATCAGTGTGGAACACGTCGGAGGACCAGAACAGACGAACTACACCTGTCTGTGGGAGAACTGCTGTCGAGAACTGAAGCCCTTCAAGGCGAAGTACAAACTCGTCAACCACATCCGGGTCCATACGGGCGAAAAACCGTTTCCATGTCTCTTTCCAGGATGCGGAAAAGTCTTCGCCAGGAGCGAAAACTTGAAAATACACAAGCGAACCCACACGGGTAAGAAACAATCATTAAACTCTACTGAATCATATAGAATAGAATGGATTGGATCAAATTAGAATCTGAATAATATAGAATAGAATGGATTGGATTGGGCTGAATTAGAATCTGAATCATATAAACTAGAATAGAATGGATTGGTTTAAATTAGAATCTGGATCATACAGAATAGAATGGTTTGGATTAAAATAGAATCTGAATCATATAGAATAGAATGGATTGGATTAAATTAGAGTCTGAATCATATCGAATAAAATGGATTGGATTGGATTAAATTAGAATTTGAATCATATAGAATAGAATAGAATGGATTAGATTAAATTAGAATATACTTTGCTTATATCCAAGTCGTATGCGAAACATGTGTTCTTTTATTTTCAGTTCATATACAAGAATATGGCATTTAATTTAAACTAAACTGACTTCTCTATATATAAAGTAAAAAATCAGAATTTACTTAATGATGGAATCTGTTACATAAATATTTGCAAGTAGATGTCATTTAATATTGTGAAGCTTGTCTTTCCTTCCCTCTGTATTGTTAATGCTACTCTATTATAAACTATACTGTTACTCTTACTACAGACTTGTGTTACTCTTACTATAGATTAGTGTTACTATTCATAAAACATACATGTACAGACGTCTACCTCAGCTTATTAGATATTTACATGTAATTTTCTTATGCAGTCAAAACACGTGGCAAGTAAGTAAGTAAGGAAAATACAATTTACAAGGATTTCATTTAAATGGACACGTAAATAAACAAATTCTTTAGACCTATATAAATGTATAAATATATAAAATGCATATATGTAGATTGATCGCTGGTAGTATACTTCAACATATCGAGACCGCGTATACTGTACCACCCGCGATCAGTATATACATATAAATATTACATATATATTCATATTCACATATATATTCACATTCACAAAGATAAGAGGATGAGTATACACGTCTGTATATTATATGCCTACTCCGAAGAAGTTCCTATAGCATAAAAGTCTTAAAGGCTCACTGCATTCTTCTGAAGCCTTTTCACCTCTTGCAAGTGCAGCAGATCCCGCAATGATGATCAATGGAGAAAACCAGCGACCATGCATGAATACCAATCTAGCAGAAAGATTATGCATTGTGTGCACTCATGCGTGGAGTTCACTTGTGAATGAACGAATTAACGAATGAATGAATGAATGAATGATAAAGATGTATATATATATATGCAAATGACACTGATATGTGGATAACAAACAAATACACATACACACAACAGTGTAGACATGTAGATCACTGTATACAACATGCTCATACATACATTTATATTCTGTAATACATATCTATATATAGATCATATATATATAATGCCATGTATATTTATGGCGTTGTATGTATCATTTACGGAGCTTATTATATATGATGAGCAAACATGCAGGGAATCTATTTCGTGCTACTCGAAATACTTTATAAAGAAATTATCTTAATCGGTCTCTGTATATCAGAAATTGTATACGTGTGTCTGTCGGTGACTGTCTCCTCCTCCTCCTCCTCCTCCTCCTCCTCCTCCTCTTTTTCATTACCATAATCTTTTTCTTTTATTTCTTCTTCTCTGCATAATTATAAGTCTGTCTGTGTCTGTCTGTTTGTATGTCTGTTTATATGTCTCTTTGTTTTTCTGTTTATTTGTCTGTCTGTCTGCGTATCTGTCTGTCTTTGTGTACCTGTCTATTTGGCTGTCTGTCTGCGTAGCCTGAGGCATCACCTAATATGGTTAAGAAGGTGATTATTGGCGCCTGTCTATTTGTCCACTACACTGAACTTTAAGAGACGTCAACTTGTAACTAGAAGACTTCTTTCTTAACCGCTGCAGACCGACTGGCGATTGCACTCCTTCAGTTTCTGTCCCGCTCTCTCTCCCCACCAGGTGATAAGTGACCTCTCTTCGGCTTCTTCTACCTCTTCTCCTTCTTCTTCTACCTCTTCTCCTTCTTCTCCTTCTCCCTCTTCTTTTTCTTCTCCCTCTCCCTCTTCCTCTTCCTCTTCCACTTCTTCCTAGCACCGGATGTTTGGATAAGCAATGCTCAGAATTGAGACAACGGATTTAATTAATTGCCCGAAGCGGATTATAACATGCCGCCTCAATTCTATCCACTTCCAAGAAACTCGCAATACCTGCTTTTCTCTTTCTCTGTTTTCCCGTCTGTCTGATGTTCCTTTACATGCCTGCCTCTGCTTAACTGCCTATATGTAGGCCCTATGCATGTATGCATGCATGCATGTATGTATGAATGAGTGAATGTATGTATGTAGGCCCTATGTATGTAGGCTCTATGTATGTATGTGTAAAGTATGTACATGCATGTATGCATATGTATGCGTGCATAGATGTACACGTATGTGTGAATGTGCAATTATATGCGTGTGTATGATACATGTATGCATGTGCATGAGCAAATGTTTATGTATGTCTTGTTTCTACGTCTGTCTGTCTGTCTGTCTGTCTGTCTGTCTATCTATCTATCTATCTATCTATCTAGCTATCTGTCTGTCTTTCTGTATGTCTGTCTGTCTATCTATCGATCTATCCATCCATACATCCATCCATCTATCTATATATATCTAGATCTATATCTCTATCTATATATCTATCTATCTATCTATCTATCTCTCTTTCTCTCTCTCTCTCTCTATATATATATATATATATATATATATATATATATATATATTCATTTTTTTCTCTCCGTCTTCTAATTATCTGCGTGATAAAACCGACTTGTGCAGTTCTTATGACATTGAACATTTTAAAACACAATTTCCACTAATCTTTACCCAAACCTGTGTTATTCTTGAGCCAAACTCATGCATAAATTACGGCATTTGTGCTCTTGTGACTGCTTAAAATTTAAGTATGGCGTGTTTCTGTGTTTCGCTGTCTGTAGGTGAGAAGCCGTTTCGGTGCGAGTATCCGGGTTGCGACCGTCGTTTCGCCAACAGCTCCGACCGTAAGAAGCACTCGCACGTCCATACGAGCGACAAGCCTTACAACTGCAAATACTACGGTTGCGACAAAAGCTACACGCACCCGTCTTCCCTTCGCAAGCACATGAAGATCCACGGCAAACTACCCTCGCCATCAACCCCGCCTCCTTCCGCGACCCCTCGAGGGGTCACCGCCACCCACGACTCGAGTTCGAAGGTTAACTCGAGCTTCGACGGTGCCTCGACGGACGATGACGTCACGATGACGCCCACACGAACCGGCGCCGCGACCGACAAAGCGAGATCTAAGGCGGTCGAGTTGCGTTCGCTAGATGGAGCGCTGAACGTCGGCGTTGCGGCCGATAGCCTTGCGACGCACAGTTCTGCTCCCAGCAACAACAGCAATAACTTCCGCTACGGCCCAATACACCAGCAATACTCGCAGGGCGCGTCGCGATCTTCACTTCCGGTCGTGTCTAATTTCCTACATCAACACCAGATGGCCAACCTGAGCGAGTGGTATATAAGCCAGAGCGCCGCATCTTCGGCCATTCCGACGCCACCTAGTGTTGAACATTTACAAATGAGCGGACTTAGTCACAGCCGCCATGTTCCCAGCCTACATCACGTGATCGCTCAGTACTAGGCAGAATCAGCAGTATTGGAAACTTGCGACTGATTATTAATAAAAATGCAGCATTATATTGTGCCAAGCTGATGTGTACATGAGAGACAGGCAAACAGAGAGAGAGAGAGAGACAGAGAGAGAGAGAGAGAGAGAGAGAGAGAGAGAGAGAGAGAGAGAGACTGACAGACAGACAGACAGACAAAGACAGAGAGGTGAGAAAGACAGAGAGAGGAGAGAAAGAAAAGAGAATGAAAGAGAGCTAATGGAGATAAAGGATTATGAGAAAGAGAGTATAACAGAGAAAGCAAGAAAGTCAGAGAGAAGAAAGAGGAACCCAAGGAGAGGTAGAAAGAGAGACAGAGAGATACAGAGAAATTGAGGGAGATATATAGAGTGAGATATACACAAAGAGAGCAAGAATGAGAGAGTGAAAAAAAAGAGAGATTGAGAAAGAAAGAGAGAGGGAAAGGGAGAGACAGAGAGAGACAGAGAGAGACAGACAGAGAGAGAGAGACAGAGAGAGAGAGACAGAGAGAGAGAGAGAGAAAGAGAGAGAGAAGAAAACGAGAGACAGAAAGAGAGAAAGAGTGAGAAAAAGAGGAAGAGATAGACTGAGAGAGCAAATTTTCGGACAGGATGGAAGGGTGGTGTTAGCAGAAGACAGCAGTTGAGCAGATATTGAGCCAACGCAGAGTACCTTGACAAACAATCTAACCCTCTTCGACGCCTGTTAATCTAATCTCACTTATCTCATCACAGAAACTTCTATAGCGCCATTAACGTCATGCACAAGACATCATCGATGGTCGCTTCTAAGCAAAACGACATTCCGCTCTCTTTCTATCTTGAGTTTGAACTCCGATTCTTAAGACGGATTCATGATCTTTTTTATCTGCATTTTATTCTCATTTGAACCAATTTTTACAATACACACATTCCGAACAATGTGACCAAAAGTCTTTGAACAGCTTCTTAGAATTTGCATGTGATGTAATTTAGACCATGAAAATGATGATTTATGTTGCGCTACTTGTGGATTTCACACATGGTCTGACACAAGTACATAGTTCAACAATTTTGCGATCAGCAGCCGGCAGTTTCGTATCAACATGTCGACGCTCAACTACAGATCATACCAGTTGCGGCTGCAGGATTGCTGGTGTAGTGGAGGGGTGAAAACATTTCCAGAGGGGCGCCACATTCTGGCAGGCAGTTCCCCAGGCACTGGTCTGGTATGAGGGGCGCCGGCGTATAACCAAGGGGGGCGGTTAGCAAACCGCCCCACCCCTCGCCTATAGCTAGATCCGTCAGTTGATCATACTGTTTGTAGGCCCTATTTGATGTACGATTTCTGTGTTCTCGCCAACAATTTACCATAATTCACCGAGCGTTTCAACCTCAGTCGAAGACTGCCGCTACAAAGGCTATCAGCACTATAGGAATAGCTGATCTCTGTGGAAGAAACTGCGCCTGAATCTGATTGGACGAGCTAAAGATTGTACCGCCACCTGGCGAAATATTAGAAATATAATCTCCGCCCTAGCTTTATTGAAGGCTAATCACGATTAAAGACCGACTCTGCACGTTAAGTTCCACTACAGTTTCCCTGTCGAACTGTGCAAAGCCTCAGAGGCCATTGCTTCGATGGCGGTGCCTCCTTCAGCCCAGTAACAGTTCCACAAGGAAGACTGCGATGTTTTGGTCAAGTGGAAACCAAGCTTGACGGCTGAATCCAAAATAATCCATTGAATCCAACGATTGTAAGAAAGTGAAGCAACGGAAGCAGGGCTGGTCTCAGCCTCCAATGGCCCGATTACACCATAATTTGAGGGGCGCCATAATGACCTTTCAACTCTTCTCCCTTAGGTTCCATTCTTCCTTTTCCATCGCTGCGGCCCCCATTCCCGCCAAATTTAAACAATTAAAAATGCTTTAATTAATTAAAACAATTAATAGTTTTAATTAATTAAAACAAAATTAATTAAACACAAAAATCGTCATCGTAAGGTCGAAATTTCTACAGCGCCCAACGAAAGCTAAGTCGCAGGAACCAACTTATTCACAAGCGCTCAGTCAAAACAAAATCGATAGGCAGGAAGAGTTTGATTCCAGGTCATGATTCAAGAGTCAGACAGGCAGACGGCTACGGCGGACGGTGTTTGGGATTGGAGCGGAAAGAGATAAAGAGAAGAGGAAGAATCAGGTTAAGATTTTGGGAACAGTAATTTTTCAGGTTTGAGTGAAAGACCTGCGCAGAAATTGCAAGTGGTGAAGTGGTGGTGAGTTCGTTTGATGGGTCAGGTAATTGTCTTAATTCTGGTGGGAGTTAATTCCAGAGGTATCGAGCAGCTATAGCTATGGAGCGACTTTCAAATTCAAAGTATGAGGTGATGGGAGAGCGGAGAAGTGTTAGGGCGGAAAAGGAGCGGAGTTGAACGGAATGATTGGATTGTAAACAACTGTAGAATATAGGAGGGTTGGGAGGACTGAAGTGTGTTTTGGGTAAGAGATAAGACTTTTGTACTTCTGCGATGTGACTTAAGGTAGGCTTAGAATCAGAATAGCGGCCAAGAATTCAGCGGCGCCCTGTTCTGCTGAATACTTAGAAAATGCAAGGCCTTTTTTGAGTTGTTTTTAACGACCTCTTTTAGGCTTTTGACGAACACTTGCAGCAGTAAAAATTTCTAATTACCATTTTTAGTCATCGGCAATTTTGGTGATAGTTTTAGGCTGAGCGGAATTTTGCAGCACTTTCACTTAGTTTTTTCTTTCTTGTTTTTTACTTAGTTTTTTCTTTCTTGTTTTCCCCTGATTTTCACGACTTCTAAGGAATTTCGAAATCTTTTAAATAAATTCAAAAGATTTTTATTACCTCCTCTTTCAGTTGTCTAGGATTTTCGTAACGTCATTTAGAGTTTTTGTTGACGAATAGCTATTAAATTTCCCATTTTCCCGTGACATCTGCTTAGTTGCGCGTTTAGCTGGCAACCCTAGCCATAACTTTATGGGGACAACTCTATGGAATAACCCTCAAACTCAAAAATGGTCATGACCGGATTGGCCCCTCGATCCGCCCTTGACCAGAAATGCGCTGGATAGAAATATATGTAGGCAAATATCCAGACTCTTAATATAGCGCCTTTGAAAAATTCTCCAACGCGCAGCACAAGGCTATCTGAATGATCTAAACAAGTGCAACTTAAGGTAGGCTGAGAACCTATCATGTATCTGGAGCAAAATCAATTGAAATGCACGTAAATGCTTATATATGTGCGGTATAATAAGTATCTGGATACATACATACATTCATAAATACATACATACATACATACATACATACATACATACATACATACACAAATGCCTGCATACATACATAATGAAATCTTATTGGAAGTATAGCCTATCGCCACATCGCGACTACATAAGAACTAACAAGGAGCGATAAAAATCTGCATCAACGCGACACCTAGCGAATAGAGTTAAAGAAACTTAGTTTCTTCCAACTACTCTTTTAATTTTTGCCTCGTTATTATTTATTAATTACTGATGCCATATTGGTTATATGCTTCATTGTTACTTATTAATTATGGCTGCCATATTGGTTATATTGCTTAATCGAAAGAGTCAAAAGGTCAGTCAGTCATTCGAGACCAAGTTTCAATCGGTTTTCGGTCCAAAATCCAGGCCACGTAAATATTATTCATAACAAAATCATTAACGGTATCTACCATGAATATAAATGAGGTCGAAGGTCAACGAACGCAGTTGTTATGCGATCAATGCGACCAAGACACAAGTCCTCCAATGAAAGGACCTGTTCAGTTACCAATAATCCAAAAATATCCACATTTGCATAATTATATAATATATAATCATATATCATGACTAGTATCACGTGACTAACGAAATTTAATTGTTTATCGTTACAATACCTGTCTGTCTGTCTGTCTGTCTGTCTGTCTGTCTGTCTGTCTGTCTGTCTGTCTGTCTGTCTGTCTGTCTGTCTGTCTGTCTGTCTGTCTGTCTGTCTGTCTGTCTGTCTGTCTGTCTGTCTGTCTGTCTGTCTGTCTGTCTGTCTGTCTGTCTTCGGATGAATGATCCTACAAACAGCAAGAGCAGACCTCGATGAGCAATATTATTTTCCACCCCATTTCGTTGCGCTCTGTTTTTCACCGGCGCAATCTCGCATAGATCTACTCATTTCACGCTTTAAAAACCCTCTGCGGCCGATATTCACTCCTTGGTTCAGCTACCCGGAACAAAGGTCATAGCGCTAGAAGTCGTCTCCCATTGGCCGCGACTGCGCATGGCAGTAATGGCGCTGTTCACGTGACTGCGGAGCAGTAAATACGACCTACCTGATGCGTTGGACGGGGAAGTGAACGACGAGGCGAATGTGTACGACGTCTGCGTGAGATGTGTGCAAACATACGCCGTACACGAGACGCGTTTCGAATACGAGAGACTGATTAAGTGGTCGTTTAAGTAGTGTTTCGGCATTTGTCGGTTGTCGGCGGCTTTCTGTATTAAATCAGTGGAAAACCAGTCTAATACAGGTGACACGCTCAGGTAAGCTGGTCATTCATTCTCGCCTTGTTTCCCAACCTGCCTTCCCCTACTGGGGTTGTGTACTGACAGTCGGGGTAAACACGCTGCACATGCGCACTGGCACCGAATAAATAGGAGAGTATTAAGATAAGCTTTTACCTTATTAGATCCTTATTTTTTTTATTAATTAGTAATTTCTATGGCGCCGGTGTGTGATACGCAGGGCATCAACCGATGGCGCACCAAAATCAAGCCGTTATCAGGTCAGTATCTGGAAGATCAGTTCACTGAAACAGGGAGACGGCTTGTGGTGGATAAGCAGTGACTACGCTGAGTAGGGCCTATATCGAGCACCCCATCGTGTGGTGGAGAAGCAATGTGACAAAGGTCAGGTCATAGGAATAGTGCCAGGTTACACTACAATGGTCTGGCCGTTCTGGAAAACATGTGCTCGTACAGATGAGTTGTTCTTAATTAATGATTTGGTGGCCAAATGTTAAAAGGTAAAGGTAACGAGCTTGTTCCACGCCTCGTGGTAGAAGGAAGTTTCGGCTGAGGCACGAAAAGGGTTGCCAACTATAATAATTTGGAGAATCCAGTTCCGGGAAAAACTTCACTACTCACTGTCCTAGCCGAACCCTTGAAATACAGTGGTGCATAGACTCGGTCCTAGTGTTTCATTTTGACTCCCTGATGATTTCATTTCGACAGGATATGAAATGGGCCACCCACTGACTTCACCTCTTTCAGTTTCTGCGCAGGTCTTTCACTCAAGACTGAAAACACTTCTTTTCCAGAAATCTTATCCTGATTCTTCCTCTTCCCCTTATCTCTCTTCTCGCTTCAATTTCAAACAGCATCCACCGTAGCCGTCTGACTGTCTGAGTGCCTGACTCCTGGATCTTGACCCTTTTGCCTATCGATTTTGTTTTGACTGAGCGCCTGTGAATAAGCTGGTTCCCGCGACTTAGCTTTCGTTGAGCGCTGTAGAAATCTCGAGATTACGAATACGATTACGATTACGAACCTCTCGCCCCTCGGCCTACTTCCTTGAGATGAAGGGGACCTTACAAAACACTGAATACAGATTTAGATACAGATTAAATTTTTCTGGTGCTGCCCGTTGCTCTGATTCTTTTCTTTTTGGATGAAAGGAAATATGAAGATATCACATCAAAACTTCTTGAATCTTTTAGTAGAATTCGTCTTTTCATTTTTCAAAAATGTAACAAAAAAGCTGTAAGCATCACAGGAAACGTAGAAAATGGGAGATTTTGACGACCAAGCAATGGCTCCTGTACGGGAGACGGAAGCCTGACTCACGGGGGACTCCCGTCGATTAAGAGAGGATTGGCAACCTTAGGCACAAACACGATGACTTCAGTCCAACGACCAGGAGACGTCAGTACAACCCCGAGGGGCAGTTATGTGTATGAAGTGTTATCGACTACATTTTAAAGCCTCGGTCTGAGAGAGCGGGGGCCCTCGGCCCATTCCTCTCTCTCGCCGTTCGATCTCTCATACAGTGTGCGGTCGGTGTACTCGTTTTGTCGCAGACTTCGCTGGGGGCAATATTCTTCGCTGGGGTATGACATTCTTCGCTAGGGGGTGATAGTGGAGCGGAAATCTAACGTATTTCTGCCCTGGTGGGGATTTGAACCTCTGACCAGTGGCGGATTCGGCGATAGGTGCGGAGGGTGGGCCCCTCTTGGCTATACACCGGCGCCCCTCAGACCAGACCCGCGCATAGTGGACTGCCATAATGTGGCCCTCTCTGTACATGCCCTTTGCCCCCACGCAAACAATCCTAGAGCCGCCATTGCCTCTGACCTTCGGCTGACTGTCGGTGTAGAAGGCTATCTGACTGATTATCGGCTATTTTAAGATGGCGTTTAACGGCGCTCATACATACTGTTGTGTAGGCCAACTTAATCAATGCCCCACTAAATTGTCATTTATGTGGAGGTCTGCATCAGAACCACTGACAATTTTGACCCAGCAGGAATCAAACCCAGAGCATGTGTCCCTACTACTTGTTATAATGGGTTTGAGACACCTAAAAGGTGCTATGTAAAAATTTAGATACAGCCATACATACATACATACATACATACTTACATACATACATACATACAAACAGATACAGACAGACAGACATATGCAGACACATACATACATACACACATACATACATACGCACACACACATAAATACACATACATACAGGCATGCATACGTACTTACATACACATACATATACACATATGCACGTACCAGTTAGCTATGATACCTCATCTAGTATCGCACGTTAATCTGTTAATATTCATAACATTCATATTCATTGTTACTGCAATTGATATTGTTCTGTTGGGTATAACTAGTATTAGGCATATTATTTGCTTTTAATAATTTTTATTATTATCATTAATTTGACTTCTGTGTCTCGTTGTTGCCTGCAATGACAGCATTAAGCAGAGTTTATTAATTTAAGAAAGCGGATTAATCGGATGGCATGGCTCAGGTGTAATTTGCGACCATTCGATGATGATGATGATGATGATGACGACGACAACGACGATGATGATGACGACGACAACGACGACGATGATGATGATGACGATAATGATGATGATGATGATATGATGATGATGATGTCGATGATTTGTAGCTGGAGGAGGATGACGACGAGGATGATGATGACATTGATAAAAATGATGTTCATAATCTTTCTGTTTGGTATTTTTGACATCGGTTGATGCCTTGTGCATTTGATACCGGCGCTATAGAAGTTACAACTTATTATGATGATCATGGATGATAATGATGACTACAACATTTATGATCATTAAGGATGATCATGATTATTTATTTATTTATTTAAAGCACTTGTAACGCACGCAATGTCAGTACATCTGAATCTGAGGCGGGCATGTTTTATTATTGCCATAAAGATAATGATACTGACAATAACAACATAGAATAACAACAACAATAACAACATAGAATAACAACCTCGGGTAAAAAAATAACAACAATAATAATAACAAAATAATAATAAAATAAAATAATAATAATAATAATATTATCATCATCATCATCATCATTGTTGTTGTTTTTGTTGTTACGACGATGATTAATCTGTTCATCCTGAGTTATAGTGATGATTATGGCGACGACATGATGGTGACGATTATATGATCCTGTATGATGTCAATGGTGGTAATAGTGGTGATGGTGGTGATGCTGATAATGACGTTGAATGTTAAACATCATGATTTATCGTCTAGCAGTTCGAAATTCTTCCTGTAAAATTGAAAAATTACATTTATGGATTTTCACCATTTTGTTTTTTCCCGGTTGATTCTTGTTTCTAATTCTCTAGAGAGGCCGATGGTTGGTAAGCGTCTGCTGTTCCCTCTTCCCCGTCACCGCATTGCCACCCTTCGGTTAGACGCCCTCGGCCGTGTGGGGCGATTCGACCCTCTACCCATTTCAGGAATGACCTGGTTCAAATGGCGCAGTCGGTCATTCAACATCTCCGAGTGTGATCCAACCTACAAGGTCAAGTACCTCGGAAACGTCCTGACGACCTTCGTACGGGGCGAGGGCTGCGTCGACCGACCCCTGACGATGATCTGGAACAATTACCGCGCCAATCCAGCGGCCTCCCTCGACATGCAGCTGATCGTGATGAATTCTGGACTCAGGGTCGTGACGAAACCGCCAAAAGTCCCGAATCAACCGAGCGTGACGGGTCAGGAGTGCGTGACGGAATACCGCTGCCACCGGATTTCCTACGTCCTCCACCATCCGCAGTTTCCGCAGCTCTTCGTTTGGGTCTATCGCCACGAAGGTCGAAAGATGAAGATCGAGGCCAGGTGCCACGCCGTCCTCTGCAAGTCTGAGGCCAAAGCGAAGGCCATCTATGAGCAGCTGCGCAAGAGGATGTCCTTCGCACTGGCCGAGTTCGCACGCGAAAAGACGAGGCGGCAGAACTCGCGGCTGGTCATCCAAAGGACTCGATCGGTCCCGGCGGGGGTCGGCGGCATTGCCCTTCCCGTCCGCACCCAACACCTGCGCCAGGGACAGCACTTCAAACCCCCCTCGTCTGTCTCCAACCACGCTCCTCACCTCGGCTCCATCAGTGAGGAACTCAGCGAACCGGAACCGAGCTACTGCGCTGGGCCCAGTCGGTTGACATGGCAACGGCTACAGCCAGAGGAGGAAAAATCTGATGCTGCGTGTGGGAAGGAGGGGCAAAAGCAGAGGGAGTTAAGCGCATGCGCAGACGAGCAGAGGAATAGTGGTGATGGTGGTGATGATGATGACGACGAATCTGTCTTCCTTTCGGAACCGCCATTTAGTTTCGACTTCAGGTAATCAATCCTTCTCCGTGTATTGCTTTCTCATCAACGAAGCAATAAATTAATCAATCGATCGATCAGTCACGCTGTGGGTCCCTCGGTCATTCATTAATCAAATACATGTGTACACACGACAAACATGGATCCCCTTTCATACCTGACCCTCCCTCCCCTTTTCTACGTCATACTTTGATGGGTCTCATCTGGTGTCAAATGCAGCCGTATAAGCAGTCTTTGTTTATACTCGTCTAATATAATCCAGAGGCTTCTACTGCGACGCTATCTTAAATCATAGGACATCGGTCGATGGATGCTTCGAAGCGAAATCGTTGTCAATGTCTGTAATCTACTGGATCAATAATTTATTGTATCAGTAATCAATTTGATCCATAATTAATTGGATCAATAGTTAATTTGATTAATAATACATTGAATCAGTAATCCATTGGATCAGTAATCCATTGGATCAGTAATCCATTGGATCAGTAATCCATTGGATCAGTAATCCATTGCATCGTTAATCCATTGCATCGGTAATCCATTGGATCAGTAATCCATTGGATAAGTAATCCATCGGAAAGGCCAAATCAAGATTCAAGAGATCCGAGAGACTAGAAGGCAGGCTACGGTGGATAAGGAAGTAAGAAAATACTGGGTTTGAGTTTGTATCCGAATGATAGATAGGTCAGCAGTCCGCTTAGATGTGGGCAGCAAATTCTAAACCCGTTGGGTCGTCCGTTGGTTCACGATGGCTGTCGTTGTTGATGTTATGATGATGGTCAATGACTTTTGTTGCTGATAAGCATCCTTATGGTTAAGTTGTTGTATTGGTGAAGATAAAGACGAAGACGACGACGATGACGACCATAAAGATCATGACGACGACGACGATGATGATTATGAAGATGATGATGATGATGACGACGACGATGATGATTATGATTATGACGATGATTGATAATTATGATGCTGCTGCTGATGATGATGACGACTGTGATGACGACGACGATGACGATGATGATTGATAATTATGATGCTGCTGATGATGATGATGACGAAGATGATGATGACGACGATGATGACGATGACGATGATGATGATGACGTTAAAGATGACTTTGCTGATGACAGTGATGATGATGATGATTTCTTGTTTTGTAGTTTATCTGACATCATTGAGTCATTTGCTCAAAACGGCATCGACGGCGACGAAGACCCCTTCAGATCAGCAGAATACGTCTGCAGCTGCCCCTCGGTGAATCCCTGTCCAGACCCACCCGTCATCCGTTGCTCCGAGGCAGTGTCCCACTCCCAGGCAGTTCTCAAGGGCAGGTGTCCGGGCCATCTATGCCCGCTGTTCGAGAAAGACATCGACGGCTGTGCGATGGCTTGGGAAAGGACCGATCCAGAGGGAATGGAGGCTTCGAATGTCCCGGACTTTGACGACCAGAGCACAGAGTCCGGATTCTCCGAACAGGACGCTCACGATTTATGACGGATCGAAAGGTCCCTGGTGGACGCACCTGTCATTCGACCGATCTGCTCCGTTTAGACGTCACTGGTGACCTGTGACGTTTGACCCATCCACTGCCAATCATTTCCAAAGGTCCCCAGTGGACGTACTTGTCATTCGACCCGATCTGCTCCGTTTAGACGTCACTGGTAACCTGTGAAGTTTGACCCATCCATTGCCAATCATTTCCATACCTATGCATGGTTTCCAACCTACTTTGGCTGGACAGCTGACCAATACATTTTGACCTCGGTGAGGATCCTCTAACCCTTGACCAGAGTACCGACCTATCAGTGTTGACCCATTTTTTAACAATTGCTCACCAATCAATTTTGACTTCACTGGAGACCGAATAGTACTGATCCAACTGCTGGCCAATCAAATCGATTCGTTGATAACCTTTTAACTTTGACACAATTGCTGACCAATCGATTCACTGGAAACCAGTTGTCGACCAAACATTTCGACGCTCATTGCGTATGGTGCAATATTAAAGGGGAACTAGATATTGACTTTGCAAGTCTTCGAACAGGAAGCCAGTCATTTGAATCGACACAGAATTTCAGCTGATACCTGTCTACCGCAAGAATATGACGATCGGCTCTTTCCATTGTGCAGTG
Organism: Norana najaformis; assembly: GCA_964023275.1. Lineage (NCBI taxonomy): Eukaryota > Metazoa > Annelida > Clitellata > Crassiclitellata > Hormogastridae > Norana > Norana najaformis. The sequence goes on along the minus strand of OZ029918.1, from coordinate 10,889,740 downwards.
CAGCGCTATATAAATTCCGCATCCGTTTCCTCAAAGGAGAAGTTTCGTTTTTGTATTAGACGAAGACGGAGCAGTCGGAGCTTCCCTGCAGATTACATCATTTGAATCAAAACCAGACATGTGTCGTTGAAACTTAGGATAAGTTTTTTTAATACATGCTAATATTGTTTTCGTGGAAAGGCTGGCGCTACAGAAAGTTAAGTTACGCGTATTACTGAGTAGCCTGTGTCTGATTTCGTCAGTTAAATTACCGTTACATTTGAATCAACGGATGCGTTAAAATCAGAGATGGACGATATTAATCACTGCACCGCATAATATCAACCTATTGTCAAGTGTTGTTGGACTAGCGAATGGCTGCAATATGTAGGCCTAACTACGCAGGCATAGGCCTACGTAGCTTAGGCCTGTTATATGGCGCAGTTCATTGCAGGCAGTGAAATGGATTTGCGAGGTTTTCTGCACAATGGGTCTAACGAATGCGGTTTTCGGTGTTTACGGGCGAAGCTTTGTACAGATAGACGTCGACCTATATATATATATCTGGGCAATAATACGGTTAAATGAGAGGAATCACGGGTTTAGATGAACGAATTTTAGCATCGTCGAGTAGATATCGGTCACGTTTTAGTTGTGTAATTGTAGTAGACATGAAGAGTCGATTACTGTGTGAGCGATAAACGCAGATTTAGTGTGGCTGAATTTAACCAGACGATGATTTACGTATCAAATGACAGCTGATTACATAGGATTTGTCGTTTTTGCAATGTCTGTGTGTAAATCTACGTCTGTCTCTCTGTTTCTGTCTCTCTCTCTGTTTTTGTCTGTCTGTCTGTCTGTCTCTCTCTCTGGTATGCGAATTATAATTATTATAATTATTACCTTACAATTCCTCGCTCGGCCGATGGACATGGCAGACACTGTAAGTAAGTAAGACATTTGTTAACACATGGCGTGTTAACAAATGTCTTACTTAATGGGTGAGGAACTCCCCTTCAGTGGCTCAAACTCATCTCGATTGGGGGCATATCCTCCTGACTTTGCTCCTGCCCACAGGTCTTCCCGACAGCTTCCAAGCAAAACTGGCACCCTGCTGTTTCTCTGCTGATGCGTATCTGCTAAGTGGTGTTTGCCTGTGGCTGTCTGAGTCTCTGCGAATATATCTGTGATCACGACTCATATTTAGTCGATGTTCAGCCTTAATTGCCTTAATTACTGTGATGATTTGATATGAAACGCATTGATTTGAAATACTCTGTGTATGGACGTTTTTGAAGTTATATTCGCTCTGTTACATGCAACCCTTACGCTCTCGGGCTTCCGAATCATCATCACCCACCGACACCGAGTAGCAATGTAGACCCCATATAAGATTCTGTCATCGTCGTCGTCATCATCATCGTCGTCGTCGTCATCAACATCATCAGCAACAACAACAACTAGTTCTTCAGCATCGTCGTTGTCGATGTCGACATTGTCTCATCATGTACAAGTGTGTGACTGTGTGTCTCATTTACATTGCTCAGTCTAGTTAGTTATGTGACGATTTTTGTTGCCAGTCTGTGTAATAAGTGTAATAGCTTAGCATGCTGTAGTACAAATAGTTCAGTTTCGACGGATGGACGGACGGACGTACGGAAGGAAAAGGACAACCTACAAAATTTACAAAATGTTATGCCCTTGAAATTTAGGGTTATTGAAGTGTTATGTCAGTTGCCTTTGCTAATAAGCTGATTTCTAGTGGATGGAATGAATGACCTCGTTATATAATTAAAACAACATAATCTCCAAACCGGAGTCTCAAGTCAATTAATTAACGATTCAGTAGTCTGATTTGATCGTTACTAGATTTCTGATTCGAAGTAAAGACCCCACAACAGCTTCTGACTCCTCCATCTTCTTATTTTCTTCATCTTCCTGCTTCTCTTCTTCTTCTTCCTCCTCCTCCTCCTCCTCTTATTCCTCCTTGTCTTCTTCCTTCTACTCATTCTCTTCTTCTCTTTATCATCCGCTTCCTCCTTCACCTCTCCTTCCTTTTCGTCACCATCGGACTGATCTCTTTTGCCCTTGAACTCTATAACTCTTGCCCTGTTCAGTTCGGTGATGCCCAGACCAAACTACTGCAATCCAATCCACTCATTTCTACATATTATTCTATGAATTCTAAATGCACAACTTGAGTAATCAACCGAAATCTTAGAGGTTACCGGGTAGATGTTGTTGCCAAAGCAGTAAAGCTTGCACCTAAGCGAATCAGAGGTGAAAACCCTAGATTTTTACTATTTCCAGCAGGCGACGTAAACATTTCCACAGCGTGGCATAGATTATTTATCTCTGAGTCCATTGGCTCTGTGCGGCATAATCTGCATAAACATCGCAATTTCAGCGATGTTAATTCGGCCTGTTATTCAAACAAAAATATCAAAACAAAAATCGGATTTTTATTTCTACCAAAAACAAAATACCTAATTTGGGACTCTCGTAGGCTTTAGGGTTTTCAAACCTAAAATCCTAATACCTAAAAACTTACTTCTTGTACCTTTGAATCGAGTATGCTCTAATAACTTCTCGCACGCTCCAGCTGGCCGCTTGTTACGCCTACTACAGTTACATTACAGTTACATTGGCGTCACTTAGTGAAAGCAACGGGAAAAAGTCTGGTATAACATTCAATGCATGGTTGCATTCAAACGAGGTGAAGTTGTCAACAACATCATAAAATTATACATCATGCGTATTGTAACACATTTCAAACCAAACAGCCCAAATAAATAAATACCCGTCAATGATATATACTCTACCTCTTTGATACCCGTACATCCTAGTTCTAGCCAGTGGTGTCTGTAAGCGGTAAACAACGTATGTAGTCTTTGGGTATTGATCACGTGACGCAAATATAAGGTGTGCGTTACCTGTAGTGTTTCCGAAGGTTCTGCGCTGTGTGGTGTTTTGTTGTGTCTGTTTTTCGAGTTTTTCGTCGAAACAGAAATCCTTAAAAATGACGATTTACAAGCCGAAGAACAACGTTGACAGAAAGCTTGGGAAAAAACCGGAAAAGTCTCATGGAGTGGTTTTGGTCGGCGATGATGCCATGGTTGGTTTCCTTTTGTTTATGGTTTTCAACAGCCATAGACTGCCCTTCCCTTTTCCTCGCTGAAAGGACAGTCTCCTTGGCAGAACTTCTCAGTTTTGCAATACCAATTGACTTACCATGTTATCTTACCTCTTAGATTATACGGCGTCTCTGTCAGTGACCTAGACAAACAATTCATTGGAAAATAAGGCGGGGTACATTTAGACATCAGTGTGTGATAGGAATTTCACTCAAGGGCCATCTTGGAGAGGCTTGAACACGCACACGCACATACTTCATGCATCCAGGTAAACCATTTAACCAGTTGGTTAATTGGTTTGCCACCATGCCATGCCAAGCCAACCACCAGTGACGTTAGGCTTAAATGTAATACATGAAATACATAATACGTATAACAGAAAGAACACGCATTCATATGATAATATAATTATTCATGTGGGATGTAATATATGTAATAATACATGTAAAATATAATACTTGTAATAAAATGTAAGGTAACGACAGTATAATCAACATTGATTGCCACTGAAGCTACATTTCACAAAGCTAACCACTGCCAACAGTCTTACATGCTTGATTAACCAATTTACTTATTAAGTCAATGATTGATTAACTGATTGGCTGATTGATTGACCCATTGATTGACTGTTAGAAACTGGTTAACTGATTGACAAACTTATTAATTTATTAATTAACCCATTGATTAGCTGATGGAATAATATGAAGATAAAGACAAAAATGAAATGTCCAGTCCCTGCTTCTTGATCTTGCAGCCACTGACTCGGGCCGGGGAGTGTGACAAGGGAGATAAGGCTGTCATGATCTTGCGTAACTACACACACAAATTTGAGCAGAGGTTCATGAAAGTCTGCACAGCCGCTGCCATCCTCAGCATCTTCATCTTTGCTGCCTGCCTCGGATACTTCGTCCACCAGAAGATGCTCAACTGCAAGGTTTTGGTCTTGTTGATGTTGTCATTCTCGTCATCATCGTCATCATCTGTGCAGTGGCTTTAATACCATCACTGCAACACAGGGTGGGTCAACAGAGGCCCAAAATTCCACTTGGAATAATTGTGAACCAGTGCGTTTTACTGTGATCTGGGATTTTCCAACTTTGTTCGAAATGACTGCTCTAGTGTGTCTGAAAACTGACTGAACGCTATAAAACTTAAACTACTGGGTTGTCTTGTGGTGATAACTGAGGTACTTTGTCTTTATTCAGTAAATTCAGTTCAAACTGTCATCTTTGTTTGGGCTGATATCATCTCCTCAGCTCAAACGAGGCTCTCTGAAATTGTATACATTAATGTTAACATGCATATCTAAGTTTTCTGATGCTGGAACCGTGAACAAAAATAATTTTGATTGACGTTTCATTTGGCTTTGAAAGGCTGAGAGGTTCACAAACGGAATGGAAGAATTCAATTGGCAGCAGAGCATTCTTAAAAGAAATATCTGTAAAAATACATTACAGTAGCCAAAATATTTACAGATATCAGTTTGTCTGGGAATAAATGATGCTCCATCCTTCCTTCCTTCCTATGACCATGGGCTCTATACCCATCATCTCTTCATCTTAGATCTTATCTTCTTCCTTTCTAAAGTCATCTTTTGAATCCTTACCCTTTATTCTCCTCCTCCTTATGTACTAATCTTTATGTAAGTCAATAAATAAGTTAGTTAATAAATGTTAGTTAATAGCTTTTATCATGAGTTGATTCTCATGATTCTTGTTTGCTCATGCTGTTTACTCCTACCAGTTGCCATGCTAATTTCTTCCTTTTCCAGCCATCTATTCAGACCATCCACGTTCAGTTCCATGAATATCGTCGTCGTGCTGACCAAGATGACATGACAGAAAGTCGCATTGAAGGCGGATTCTACGAACAGACGGAAATCGACTGGAACACGGAAAGATATGAGAAACTGAACATTCCACCATTCATTGACTCGAAAAGATCCACAGTTGTGCATGACTTCAAATATGTGAGCAAAGAAAACAGTTTTAAATTATAATTGTCATTAATTGTGTTTTGTCAATGCTGTTCTCTTCATCAGTCATAAAAGCATTTTAATATAATCTGTTTGACTGCTAATTGAATTGTTTATATTGTTTGACTGCTAACTGGATTGTTTATACACACTATTAGTTTTTTCTTCTTTTTTGAGTTTCTTGTGGAACTGTACAGTGCACTGGACTTATACATAGTTTTATTTTAAGTTTCATTAATGTATGGATTGTACACAGCTTATTTAGTTTGCATATGCAATGATAATTGCTTCGTTTACATTTCGATTGCCATCTTACGTTATCGATGTTAATAGGTGACCCTATTTAAGCGGGAACCAGGTCCCTTCTGGGTTTGCCTTTTGTGTCCTGGCAAAATGTGTGTTTTATGTGTAACCTGATGTGTTGAATTTGGAATCAATAAAAGAGTCAATCAATCAAATCAAAATCGAGCATATTACATTTTCAAAGTGTAAATTTATGATTTCATTTATAGGGTTCTGTTTATGTGTTCATGTGTGTTCACCTGTCTTGTTTGAACATTACCTGTAATTTGCATTTCTCGGTATCTTGAAAGTTCAACTCTGTGTCTTCCAGAATCTGACTGCGATCGTAGACCGTGATGATGCTCATTGCTTTGTGATTCCACTCAACCGAACTATTGTCAATCCTCCAGGACGTTTCATGGAATGCGTCAACAAATTCAAAGTACCTAATGAAATATTTCTAGTGGCCAGTTCTTTATAAATTCTTTTTATTACAATGGTGATTCATGTCTAAAAATAAATAACGTTCATATAAAAGTTTTTCTTTTATATAATTTGTGTCTGGAGGCTTGAAGTATCTAACCGATTTATTGTTCTTGAATTGATCTTTTGTTTTTTGTATTACTTGGTTTGCAGTTCTGTTCTTCCCTTGGAACTTTATCAGTTTTATTGATATTACCAACTGCCTACCTTTGCCGCATGGTATTAGGAATGATTGACCTAGTGATTTTTTGTAATACCTGTCATCCTCCATGTCGTAGTTTGGCTATTTGGAATAGTCTTCTTGTTTACATCACTCATAACAGTATCTCACTAGACATTTTCGTAAAGCGGCTTAAGTCTTGCTTATGTTGTCTGACTGCTGTGAGTGACCCACCCACGCCTATGATTCCTCGCTCAGTTGGTGGACATATTGCATGTTAAGTGCATTACTTACTTACTTATTTCACACTGTTGTTAATCTTAAAGTAATCCAATCTTATCTAACTGTAAAACTTGATATTGTAATACATGGATTATTATAATAATGCAATATGCATTCTCTGTTTGACATTTTTCTTAAAGCTTCCTTTATTTTCCTGGCTCTGTCTTGTCATTACAATGTTTTTTCTGTTGGTCTTTTCTTTTTCCAGATTAGACTTCTTGTCGAATTTACTGTATATTACTTTTTCTGCATTCTCATCTGTTTTTCCAGGCTGGGCACAATTTTCCGAATGCAAGAGTTGAGCGCCAGATACATCGTGTCATAACGCCACCTCTTGTTAATGTCTTGTCACTTGGAGAAATTATCTCAGCTGACTGCAAATTCTACCAAACATACAAACTGGTGAAGGCTGATGAGCCAATTGGTAGGGTGGTCTAACGTGATCAGATTGTTAATTATTCTTATTCAATTACACTCCTATTTAATCAGCTTGCCGAGGTTCCCTGCACAGTATTATCGCATCAGAATGAATCAGCTGCTGTGTTATCATGATGTGCTGTGGCATTGATGAGATCATAATGTTTTACTTAAGCAGAAATAGCAGAAAAAACAGTAAAAGCTGGCATATTTTGAATATTGGGTGCATACTGATTATTATTGATTATTATGCGTAATACGGATTAATATTGGAGTCGATTTTGTTGTAGGACTGAGCAAGAGTTTTGCCTGTTGTCTTTCTGAAAACATCTGTGGCAATGATGAGATTATATTATTTTATATCATAAGATATTGCAAAGAACACAGTAAAAGCAGGCATATTTTGAATATTGGGCGCATACTGATTATTATTGATTATTATGCGTAATACAGATTAATATTGGAGTAGATTTTGTTGTAGGACTGAGCAAGAGTTTTGCCTGTTGTCTCTCTGAAAACATCTGTGGCAATGATGAGATTATATTGTTTTATATCCTAAGAAATTGCAAAGAACACAGTAAAAGCAGGCATATTTTGAATATTGAGTGCATGCTGAATATTACTGGTTATTATGTGTAATACTGATTAATATTGAAGCGGGTTTTGTTATAGCATTGAGCAAGAGATTTGCCTGTCGTTTCTCTGGAGAGACATACAGCCTTGGAGAAACTGGTTACCCGCTTATGGTGCTGATCACTCTGGAAGGATGTGTCTGAACCAGTGCCGAGCAGGGAGTCTGATCCGTTGCTAAAGTTGTACATAGAAAAAGACATCACTTCAAAACTGTTGTCATGGACAGAAGACCCAGAACTTTATAAAGAATTTCAGCTTAATTCACATTTTTTGCAGTTTTTTGTGCTTTTTTCATAAAAGCTCCTGCTTTCTATTAATTATAGCTGAAGTTGGCTGACTTTAAAGCAGATGCTGAAGCAAAGATCTTTGATAAACTGATTTCAGTATTTCAATTGGAGTTAATATTTAGGGTACACTAGTACTTCAATGAGAGACTGGCCAATGTTATTCTTCTTAAAAGCTTTGTTCCAAGCTAAACTTGTGGTTATTTCGAGTTTTGCATAATATAATGATCTATGATTGCTATAGGAATCATCCACGTGATCCCTGTGGATAAGTGCATGGTTTCACGGTAAAGGTTAAGCATATTACGAACGACTGTATATAAAAGTTCAACATTATCCGTTCATCATGTATGAAAAATGTTGAGTAGTTGGTGCTAGGTGACAAAATTCGATTTTGCAGATAAGATTTGTCCACTTACAAGGCGTTATATAAATAACTAGTTTATTCCGTGTAAACAATGAAACTTAGATCATACAATGGTAGGCAGTACTTAATTACTAATTTTTGTCCTATAATACCATCATTGTCACTCGGGTCTAAAATTAAGACACATCTCTTCCAACTTGCTTACCCACCGTAAGCCTGGCTTCTGGTTTCTCGACCCGGCTACTTAACGGTTTATGATTTTTGACTGCGATTTTGACTTGAAGCGACCATCGATTGATGCCATGGGCATTATGATAACTGCACTATAGATGGTCTAGATTAGATTAGGTTAAGATGTATCGAGCGCATTGGCCACGGTCGCAGAGTTAGCAACAAGCGCCACCTACCGAAAGACAGCAAAGATTAAAAACTCTGTGACGTCATCAACTCTGTTACAACTATGTCGTTATTCTGCGTTTTTCGCTACGAATTTAGTATAGTTGGATTTTATAGAAAGAATCGCGTTTGATCAAATTTTCTATAAAATGTCTGTGACGGAAGGTAAATGTATAAGATGCAATTTCGTTTTGCGACGTGGATTAACGCAATGTCAGTAAAATTAATAATTTTGATGTTTTATGAGAAGAACTTGCAAATTACGATTTCTCGTTCTATGGTGGCTTTCAAACCATAACAATAATAATTAATCTGAGAACTTCTATAGCGCCACTGTATTAATGCTCGAGGCATCAGTCGATGGTCGCTGCTAAGCATGGAGGTTTTATATACTACACAAAATCGTTGTGCAAGCCAAATTCCATGTGGAGTCCAGTTGAAAACTATGCTATTTGAGCTGTCGAACTTGAAAGTTTTTCTTTGCAAGGTTTACTGCTTTTCTTGACAACTGTACGACATAGGCCTGCTAGCCAATTTTCCTCTCTGCTTAGACCTACTTTTCTCAGCTTCTATTCCAAACCCAGTACCCTGAAGCCGTCGGCCTGTCGGATCTTTAGATCTCGACTCCGACAGTAGACCTGGCGCCCATTCAAACGGGCAGCGGTGGTGAAGGATGTCGCCCAATCAATTCATTGGAAAATTAGGGCCGAGGCCATAAGGTCGCTATAGAAAAACGTGTAGGCCTACATTTTACATTTTGCTTGCACTGACATTTCATTTTTTCGGGTTTTATCTTCGTTTTTTTGTAAAATTGTTTTTCTATAGGGATCATATGGCCTCGACCCTATCGGGTGAGATCCTTCACCACCGCTACACGCCATTTAAGGTCCCCGTGCACGGACCGTGCTAGCATTTTTCGGTTTTCCGAATATCGACTTCATTGTCAGTTTCGGTTTTCTGAATATCGCGATAGGGCCTATAGGTTCGATGTCGGTTAAACCGACACACCACTAATGCCAATAGACAGGTTCGTCCGACTATCTTCTATAGGCACTGAAGAACTGTGGAGTTTACGAATACGATTCCTTGTTCTTTAAAATTTACACACAGTTGAGGATGAGGCGTTCGTAACCTTGGCAACGAATGACTACTACTGCGTTGGGGCGCTGGTGCTGGCGCACTCTCTGAAGTCAGTTCGAACAAACAGACGTCTGGTTGTCATGGTTTCATCTGACGTCACACAGACGATGAGGTATCGGCTTTTACAATGATCGTTAGCTTCACTTGGGGTTATTAATTAATTAAAACTACCTCAGCGTACTGTTATGAGTTTGACATCTTGTTTATTAATTATTGACTTAAAATCAGTTGTGTGGAATGGGATTCATCTCTGCGTCCGAGATTCTAATGCAACTGGCGGGTCTCCTGGAGTAAGTTTGTTGTCATAGTAACAAGTAAGCTAGCTGAACCTGTAGGCGTAAGTCAGAGCCAAAGCTAAACTTAATTTTCAGCAAAACTTAATTTTCAGCAAAACTTAATTTTCAGCAAAACTTAATTTTCAGCAAAACTTAATTTTCAGCAAAACTTAATTTTCAGCAAAACTTAATTTTCAGCAAAACTTAATTTTCAGCAAAACTTAATTTTCAGCAAAACTTAATTTTCAGCATTGATTGCGCTAAACACAGAGGGACTTTTTCTTCGTGGGCCTAATGGCTTGTAACAAACGTACACAACTTACCTGTAGGGTATAAGCAGTAATCGTACGTTGTCGGGGCACTCTCAGCCAATCTTCTCAGTGATGACCTCAAAGGTTCTTGCGATTGGGTGGTGGTCTGTTTACTGCATGGTTGCAAGGGCGGATGTGGTGGGGTGGTGGGGTGGGGGTGGGGCCATGGTCTCCACTGTTTAACCCCCGCGTAATGAGAACACAATTACGAAAACATCAGTCTGCCAATTAAGTGGGGAGGTGCAAGTCCATTATGCTCGCCCTCTGAATCTGGTACTGATTTATACGTTTCACGTGTTTAATTAAATTCTGAATCAATGCGGTTAGTTGGTAGCTTATATGCGAAGTCAAAATGTTATGCAAATTGTCAGCTCAAGTAGGCCCTATCCTTCGCGTGCCAATGATAAATGTTTTATTTTCTATGCTCGTCCGTAGGAATGTGTTGTCGGCCATATTTAATCAAGTGGTCGAGGTCAACATCCTGGATAGCAATGACCCCGATAACCTTGAACTTTTAAACCGTCCTGAACTCGGAGTGACCTTTACAAAGCTGAACTGCTGGAGACTGACACAGTACTCAAAATGTGTCTTTATGGATGCTGACACACTGGTATGTAACCGGTATGGTATTGGTATGCGGTATGAATCATGCCTATTTCTGTCCTCGCCATAAAGCATCGATTCTAACTAATTTCAATTTTAGGCTATATTCTAAACACAGACATTCCTGTCATGGCAATTTGGTTTACTCATGCCCGGATTACCCAACAGCGAGACTAAGCAGCTGTCTGGGGACCCCATCCGCTGGCGTCTACAATTTTTGCGCAGCGTTTTATCACCAGTTTGGAATTTACCTTTCACGTTGCCCACAAAAAGCTCCGATTAGCGTGTGCTTGAAAAAGCCTTGACTGCTGGGGCTTCGCCCAGACCACGCCTGGGCGGTCAACACACCCCTAGAGCCCCATTGCCTTTGGGGAACCACTTGGCGCTGAGGATTGGAGGGCGCCACATTACCTAGTGCCTAGGGGCTCCATTTTCGCGGCAAACGAGAAAACAGCTGCAGCCAACATTTAGAATGTGTTAAGTTTGTCTGACATAACTGCTCAATGAAAACAATACAACTCGACATTTTATAAGCCACTCTGTTACAACGCAAGCGCTGCCAGCTCGACTTACATGGCGAAGTAAGCCATGGTAAGCAATGGTGAAACATGCAAATTTAACGCATCACTTTGTTTTATTAGATCTCCGATAATCGAAAGAAATACACTATAATACACTGCTTGTTTAACGAAAAATGCCCGTGCGTCAGCCTTGCTGGCGAATAGGCATAGAGTTTGTGAAGATGGCAGATTGTTTTGCTCTGTTGTTTACCAATATCCTTCCCATGAGTCTCCACGGCTGGGTGACGGCTGAAATCGCTTGTGAGTTGTGACCATTATGAACTCGATGGTTGTGACCAAAGATTTTAAAATCTTTGGTTGCGATAACTTTACAGGCAATTAAGAACATAGATGATCTATTTGCACGAGAAGAGCTGTCTGCCTGCGCAGACATTGGTTGGCCAGACTGTTTCAACTCGGGAGTTTTCGTCTTTAGACCTTCAGATGAAACTTATACCGAGCTGGTCAAGTTTGCCGTCACACGCGGGAGTTTTGACGGTATGTAACATATTAGGTGCAACACCAAACGAATTAATTTATATACCAACTTGATTGGCTAGCATGAGCAGATCCTGGCATCATTTTTGTACATGCACCATTTTCAACACTGAATATTGGATTTGTTCTAAATAGCCGTCTAGAATAAAAGATTTTTGATTATCTTTGTTAAGACTTCGCTTTGTCCAATTTTATTTTGTGTGAGTAATGGGAAATATTAAGACTAATAAGTCTTGATCTTATCCATGGAAAGAATGCCACTTCCGTCAAAGTACGTCATTTACAAAGGGCTTGTTGCGTTTGCAGGGGGTGACCAGGGTCTGCTGAACCTCTTCTTCCATGACTGGTCCACAAGGGACATTTCACGGCGACTACCGTTCGTCTACAATATGGTCACACAAGCCAGCCAGATGTACCAGCCAGCTTTCAAACAGTTGGTACTAGTAGTAGTAGTAGTAGTAGTAGTAGTAGTACTAGTATCGGTATGGGGAGTATTAGTAGTAGCAGCAATAATAATGCCATTGCCTTCAGAGGCACCTTTCTCAAGGACAATGTCTGATTTTCAAACTATTTTCATTCCTGAGTAATGATTTCTATTGAGGGTATAAACTTTCTATAAAGATACTATTATTTATTTGACGGTATGTAATGTATCAGTGCAAATTTTTTTTTATTAATTTGAAAATAAGCAACTAGAGCCAAATTTTATAGGAAAATATTATTATAAAAATCCTAACATAAATTTGAATGAAGCCAACAATAGAATAAGTCATATGCTGGAAAGAAACTTCTGGTCACAAGATATCCTACGCTCAGTAACAGATATATTAGCCATTGTAATCATTGTAATTCTGCAATCATATCAGATGCTTCTAACTGTGGATGATTTTACATTTTAGATATGGTCAAAATACGAAAGTGCTGCACTTCATTGGACCAAAGAAGCCGTGGCAGTATTCCTATGACACGTGTCGTGGAGAAGTCATAGTCAGTGACGAGACCAACCATGCTTCCAACTTCCTCCAACTCTGGTGGAAGATCTTTGTGGAAAAAGTCCAGCCTGAACTTGACCTTGCCTTTGAGGTCAGTAGTTCATATATATTATATATATATACATATACACACATACATACTGTACATGTATCTAATATTGCTATTATCTAATCACAAAGTATCAGTGGCGCCAGGCAACTGTGCTTGAAAGACTTGTGCAAGGTCCGTACACAGTGACCAACCTACAGTAGGTCTCTAGATCGTACTTTGCATGGTACAAAGGAATACTCAACCAATGAAACACCATGTCACACACATTTACTATTTATCAAACTCCTCCGAGGTGGTTCTCCCCTGACGGCGCATAACCACTATTGAACAAAATGGTTCTCACCTGCTAACAAAAGCAACACAAGGGAAGGGCTGATGTCAAGAAAATAACAATAATCTGAGAACTTTTATAGCTCCAATGTAATGATGCGCAAGGCATCAGTTTATGGTCAGTACAAAGCAAAATATTTGTGCAAGCCAAATTCCAAGGCGAATCCAGTCGAAAAGATAGAAGGGAATCCAAGAAGACACAGAAACAGCCTAAGGATGAAATGAGTCCAGGAAGAGACAAGTTTCTAGTTGAGATCTGAATACCAGAACAGACTTTGCTGAGCAAATGTTCACTGGAGAAGTTCCAGAGACTAGGGTCAGTGACAGAAAAGGCATGCCTGCCAAGAGCTTTCATTTTCCACGGAATAGTCATGTTAAGTCAGAGGGCAACCGATTGTGCATCACAGTCAGAGGTCAACTTATTCCTGAATGTCCAATCAACCACAGCTTCCAGTTGCATTTTAATCATTCTGTAGAGGCAGCCTTCAGTCTGATTAATCTTTTTCTCTTACTTTAGGTAACACCTTCGTTTGGATTGTACACGATCAAACTGAAGATCAGGAACAAGAAGAGGCCTCCCCCTCCACAAGCACACACATAATCCAGCAACTGATTCATCAATCGCTGCTGCTTTGGATTTGTTTCTTTAAAAACTACTACTTCTACTACTAAACATTAGTAGAATATAAATGTTTTATAACAAGGAGGTATCTGAGGTGTGATTTTCAAATATACACAAAAAATTCTGTATTGATCTGTCCAAACGTCATAGAAACCAATTGCTTTCAATGATATCTCGACGAAGGCAATGAATACGATGATGATGACAGTGAGGATAATTCAGCAACTTCAATAAAGATGCTTTAATCTGGATCGTTAATCTTGTTTCTTAGTTTTGTAGGCTTAAAAACAATAAAAAAATACTGAAATTATCTAACCAGTATTTAACCATTTATCCCATTTGATAAAAAACACAAAAATAATAATTACTGTAATAATAAGGTCATAACCCAGTAACAAATAAAACAAGGTTGAAATTAAAACTACAAATGTTAATTATAATAATATCCTGTCTGTACATCGAGTGAAATTCATTAAATAGTAACTATGAACACAATCTTGCAATAAGACGTTACACTGATTTTCTAGAAAGTTAAGCTAACTTGATTATTTACAAGTTATTTGCTAAGTCTTAATCAGCTAACTTGATTATTTACAAGTTATTTGGCTAAGTCTTGATCAGCTAACTTGATCATTTAAAAGTTATTTAGCTAAGTCTTGATCAGTTAATGCCTCCATCATAACAGTTCATGCACCTTGACCTCTGATTCTCTATTTTGTTTCCTGAGAACTCATTTATTGTATTCTCTTGACTTTATACAACACTTCTGTGAAAGGCAGATGCTCATAAACTCTGTGGAAATAATTGTTGGCAAACGGGTATTCGTACAGCACTTTTTAAAAATCTCTCCAGGTAAGTCAAATCTTTTATAGTTGTTAAATAGCTATGTGTCGAGAGGTTCTTAAAAGACTGTTCTGCTATGTACCAGGTACAGTGAAACTGTATCCCTGCTCAGTATGTTGGAGAACTCCCCTTCTTCCTCTTATCTCTTTCCTCTCCAATCCCAAACATCACCAAACCGTAGCTGCCATGCTGGCTCTCTGCTGAACGTTTGGATCTTGACCTGGAACCAAACCATTTCGCCTATCGATTTTGTTTTGACTGAGCGCCTGTGAATAAGCTGGTCCCTGTGATGTGGCTTTCACTGGGCGCTGCAGAAATCTCGAAATTATGAGTATGATTACAAATGACTGCTTCCCTGCTACACATGTAGAACAATTAGACTGTTTTCCTGCTATATTTGTTGTAAAGACTCTTCCCTGTCTATGAATACAACTGAAATAGCTGTATTCCTACTGCAAAAACTGTAAGACTCCAGAAATGAAGAGAAGGTCGATTATTTGTCGAAATATTTCTATGTGATTTTGTTCGACCTTGTACCCTGCCTCTCTCCGAATTTGCAACCCGCTTCGTTGAGTAAACATCAAGGGGTCGAAAGGTCGAACGCGTCACTGATGTATCATCGTCATCATCATCTGTGAGCAGATGATGTCGATGATGGTGTTGATGAGGTAGAGGTGAGGAAGGTGCTGCTGCAGAATCACCGGAGTTTTCATCTTCTTCATCATCTTCACCATCTTCAACAGTTCAGAATTTAAAAATCAGTGGCATAAACAGCAAGTTAATATTTTTAATGTACTATAATTTTCAAGTCCAGATAGAGAGCAACAGCTATTGCAAAACATTTCTGAATGTTCAGTTTATGCGTGTCTTGTGGTAACATGAGTATCTGTCGAAAACACGCATTCTGCCTTCAAGGGTGAAAGACTGTCAATGCATTTGCCTTTGTGCTTTGCATCCAGGTTTCAAATCATGGTATACCACATGGAATTTGGACACTGACTGTTGAGCCCATGTAACCTATGAGGAAAGATACTGGATTGTTGATGTGTTAGCGCATCTTGCTAACATATTCTTCAACTCCTGCGGGACCAAACCTCTGAAGACAATTTACTGTTGTCATTTTAATTGTAATTAATGACAATTTATATGGCATCATAAGTAATAAGTTACTTCTACGATGCTTTTAAATGACTGTACAAGAGCTAAGAGTTTAATAGTAGACAGAACTTCAATTGTTGAAGCTACTTTTTATGGAGGCACATCATAAATGACCGTTTACCTTTTTATGAATATCCAGGCACACAGATAACTCATTTTATCATATCAAAACAATGAATAACAGATAGACTGAATGAATGAATGAATAACTAAGAATACAACTAATCAAGTGAATAAAATGAATATGATAAACACTTAGCAAGAAGAAAGAAAGCAGCTAGGGTACCAGTCTCCATCCAGTTGACATCCTGTCCAGCATAGGCACTCTGCAGCTTTCCCGTGATGAGCTTCAGCTGCAGGACCTGCTGTTCGACCACGGCATTTGACCTTTGAAGGTCAACTGTGACTTCAGGGTTTTTGGCAACATTTTCCATTCCTTCCTCGACAATTTCCAGCACATACCTGCAATCCAGACATCAAGACTCCTATCAACTACGCACTGAAAGGGTTCAGCAGCAAAAAACTTCTGTGATGCCATTTAGTTATTGATATGGAGAAGACTACACAGTCTACGTAGGATCGTGTAGCCTAGAGTCGTGATTAAGGATCTGACATCGACAAAAATATCAGCCTTCGTACTGCATGGAAGAAGGTTCATTATAGATCAGCTTGGCATCGTATCAGTGGCATGGCTAAGCTCTGCTGAGCTAACAACCAGAGGTTTTGATTACTTTGAACCAAAACTGACCTTAAGATTGGTCACTAGATGTCGTCATTGCCATCAGACGATTAAGAACAGTTTAACTGATAGGAAAATGTTGAAATAAGAGAATGTTTTTAGAAATTCAAGAAATCTTGTTAGAAATTCAAAATTTTTAAAGAAATTCAATGGTGGGCGTGCGATTGTCTAGTGGTCAGTCAGAATGCTGGACTGTCAATCTGAAGGTCGAGGGTTAAAATCCCCACAAGGGTTGAATTTTGTTTCACAATTTCTACTCCACTTTCATCCCCTTGCGAACTTAGCTACACAATGTGTAAACTGACTATACACTGTTGGTGGGAAGATCAGACAGTAAGGGAAGAGACTGGCTACCCACCCTTATATGCTGAGGCTGAGAAAAATGAAGTTGCTAACACTTCATAACCATGGCTGCCTCTCAGGTTGGCTAAAGGTACAGCTCTTCTCTTCTTAGAAGAAATTAAGAATTTTTCATATCAGTGTAACTTTTTTATGCTTCATAGAAGTTTTGTTTGAAACGCATGAAATTTTATGCAAAATGAAAGAAATTAAGTCATTTTATGAGAAATTGAGAACACTTTACCTGGATGTCAGGAAGATATTTATTAAAATATAAGAACAGTTTAAACTTGATAAATATAAGTCATTATTAAAGACTAAAATTCTAAGCTGAACGAATATCCAAAACAGTAGAATAAAACCCAGACAAAGTCTAAATGGAGTAATTCTTGCCTGGACTTGCTTTTCCCATTCCAGCAGTTATTTTCATGGCTAAGGGGAGCTGAAACAACGCCACAGGTCGACAGGGCAAGTTGCCTCCAGAAATCCTTCGAACTGGCAAGAACCTCACGAATTTCAGGCATCGTCCGGTCCAAAGCGGTCGATGGCTGGACAGATGGACGAAGGGCACCATTCTTCTGTGGCTGACCACCTGTTCGAGGCAACGGCTGACCAGCACTGGACTGACGACGCTTTCGACGACTGCCCAGAGTTGGCTGACCACACTCCTGAAAGACCTACAAAAACAAGGAAAAATACGACTAATAATTTGTTTAATTAATATACAGTAATGAGATGGATTACATTGTATTATAAATACGGTTGATTACTATTGTTATACTATAATTGTAGTGTTCTTACTAAACACTTAGAAATGCATTGATATAACTAAAATTAAAGAAATAACATTAAATTTAAAGGCAAACAAGAGCAAGCTAACTGCACAACACAAACTGTCTAGTGTAAATGCATATTCAATACTGCCTAAATAGCCAGACAAATTTTCTTAATTACAATAAAATGCTACATTACTGTCTATTTGTAGGCCACAGTAACTGTGCATTGTTATCACACAATTATGTCTTACAGCATTACAACTACATAAGTGTCTACTGTTTCTAAACATAATGCTTCAAATTGCACTTTTAAGACTTGATAGGATTAGGCGAAAACTGACAAGGAGTGCCTGCCTGCCTGACTCTTGGATCTAGAATTAGAACCAAACCCTTCTTTCCTATCAGTTTTGTTCTGATTGCAAATAAGCTGGTTCTCGCGACTTAGCTGTCGTTGGGCGCTGTAGAAAGCAGGAAGTTTATGATTTACAATTTCAATATATGGTCTGTAGAGACAGTGATAGGAATGTTGTTCATAAAGTGTAGGCAACTGTCTTGTCCTAATAAAGATTCCTTCCTTACTTATTGTTGCATTCTCTCCTTGCAGAAGCAGAGAGAGGCAATGTAACATGGATTGAGACAGGGAATGAGATGGAAACTGAGGCAAGGATGAATGAATCAGATGGAGTGACAGAGAGAAGAAGACAAGGAATAATTCAGGGAATGAGAAACAGAACAAGTAAGGGAATGAACCAGATAATGATACTGAACAAAAGATGATATGAGACAGTCCTGGAATGTGAAGTGGAATGAGACATGAAATGAGACCAGGATTGCACCAAGCAATGAGACAGTAAACGCGACACAGAATGAGACAGGGAAAGAGACAAGGAGTGACCACTGAATGAGGCAGAACAAGAGGGAATGAGACACCGAATGAGACAGTGGAAAGGACAGCTGGAGATGCACCACAGATGACCAGAAAGATGTCATTAGGCCGATACAAACTGACAGTTTCATGCCATCCTAATGATGTCGGAAGCCAAAAAAGGCAACTGTGGCGCCGCCTCACAACCGACCAGATAATTGAAAATGGGGCACTGCATTCTGGGACACTTTGCACCCGTCTGACATTTGTCCAAATAATTTGTGACTAATGACAGTCCAGTGGGAAGGACGGTTGCAGCGGAGTGATAAGAGGGATGGATGTTGTCCAGAGTGGGGGTCTCCATAGAGGGCGCCAGGTCTGCTGGGCAGGCGCCGATTGCAGGAATGCAGACAAAGAAGCCAGATGGCAGCATTAGAACAGCTAGCATCATCAATATCACCACCACCGCCACCACCACCACAACCATGTAATGGACTTCCATCCTTACCCTCATACACCGGAAGGGCAACTGACTGTCTTTGTGCCACCAAGGCCACTAACATCTCCTTCTCACACACACACACACACACGCACGCACGCATACATGCACGCAAGCACACACATAACCAAAGACACACACATACACACAGAAAGATATACAGCAGGATGAACAGACAGACAAGATAGACAGACTAGGAGGAAAACAAAGCAGCTGAGCAGACTGACAGCATGACAGACAGACAAAACAGACAGACAGACAAAACAACTGAGCAGACAGACAGACAGACAAAACAACTGAGCAGACAGACAGACAGACAAAACAACTGAGCAGACAGACAGACAGACAAAACAACTGAGCAGACAGACAGACAGACAGACAAAACAACTGAGCAGACAGACACATAAAACAGACAGGCAGACAAACAAGACAAACCAGAATGAAAAAACCTGTAGCCATGGCAACAGAAAAACAGAAAGTCTTCAGGAGTGTTTAAAAAACAAAATATTTTCAGTAAACACTAAGTGGTAAGCTACATAAACTACATGATACCAAAACTATACATACAATCGACCAGGATAAAAATTTAGCTCCTCAACATATTAACGATGACCTGATCTATGGCTAGACGCACTGAAGGAAGACACAACAGGGAGGAGTAGAGTGACAGGGGAAAATAAATCCCGCTGAGGAAGAAGTCGTGGGGAAACTGAGGAAAATACATTCCACTGTGGAAGAAGCCGTGGATAGAGACTGGGGAAATAAATCCCACTGTGAAAGATGCTTGTACTATTAAACGGAAATTTCTCCTTTCCCTCTACAAATCTCCCACGAGCAGAAGCAGTAAATGTGTTTTCTAAAAACCAAAGCATCAATTTTTCATTGCAACTGTAAAATTGACAAATTCTAGAGCATTGTAAGTAGTAACCTACGTCTAGGATGCTACATGGTCAGCTGCCAATGCCATTGCCACATGATACTAGCATGTACATACATGAAGGCACGTAGATGTCGACATACCTAATCTAATCTAATCTAATCTAGTCTAATCCAATCCAATCTAATCTAATCTAGTTGCCTATGTCTTCTCACTCAGGTGATCGATATATGGCATAATAACAAGTGTGTTACTTACTCACTTATCATGCCTCTGAGTACTTATCTAGGATGGGTGCTATATAAATGCTCTGAATGAATGAATGTATGTATCTGGACATTTATATAGCGCCTTTTGAGATGCTTAGAAAGGCACCCAGAGTCAAGCGCACTGAACTGGCTGAATGTGTTGAATTTCTGCATCAAATGTGGCCTGAAAAACAGTTTACATACACTTGAACGAATAGATAAACAAAAATGAAGAGCCTTCCATTAGGGTGCCCAGTCCATATTTTTTCCATTTTACTCAGATAGCTTTAATGGAAAAAGCAGCTTTCCCATGCGCAGCTGCTCTCCAGGCTCAGTCACGACAAAAACCCTTCCGCTAAACTTTTATTTTCATTAGACACCACATGCACACACAAACATGCAAACACACATACATGTACATAGCCATACATACACACACATACATACACACACATTCATACAAATACCCATACATACATCCATACACACACCCACCTACACACACACACACACATCCTGCCCTTTCCAGAGTTAGTCACTGAGGAAAGGTCAGTACAGGTTGACCTGTATGGCTGACCTTTGGCTGATAAGTATTGCTAGCCTAGGGGCATGAAATGAAAATAAACAATGTATCACACGTTTATTACATGACTCATTAACGAGGCATTGATTGAAGTTTCTAGGCACAGCAGCTACCATCACATTCACGCATCTAGATACGCTTTCCTGTATATCTGGCCTCTCAGATTTCGACTGAGCTTCTCCCGCAATTTTTGGCTAAGCAGTTTCACTCGAAGTGACCACTGATTGATGCCTTAGTCATTACACCAACGGCGCTATAGAAGTCATCAGATTAGATTTCATATTAATTAGCTTAACAGAAACCACTAGATTACATGAAGTGAATATCATAAGGTAAAAGACCCCATCATTCGGTAGCCACAGGAGGTACCTGGACACTTTGAAATGCCCTTCAAAGGAACTGCATCAATGCTTACACACATATGTGCATTTATAAAGCATCCTTCATAGACTTCTAAGGTTTGTTTCCAAAATCAGTTTTTCTCTGATTCTCAGATATGAGGAAAGACAGCTTTATGACCTTTCGTTGAAGTGAAACAACATGACACCTGCAGTTTGGCAACCAGACAACCTTTTTTTACTTTACATGGTACAACAAAGAAATGCCAGGTCTGACTTAAACACTGGACAGATTCGTTGATAGATCATCACCAACACTTAGTTATCTGTATGATCTGTATTTAAATAGAACTGCCACTGACGCCAGTGGTTGAGCTGTCTACCTGAAATGGTCTTTCTCTGGATCTGTGTATTTCTCTGGCCAGACATGCTATATGCACTCTGTCAATCGACCCCTGAAAAAAACCTTTCTTTCGACGAGTTGTTTGATCTTGGTGAATCCACTCTTCATCTAATCATTGATGACATCCTTCCACTACGTTCGGCCCCCAAGCGGCGTAGTCCGACCAGGCCATGCCTCGACATGGAGTGTAGAACCATGCGCAGGGAGGACAGGCGGGCTGAACGACTCTACAGGTGGACTGGTCAGGCCAGTGATCGCTCTGAATGGATTCGACTCTTACGGGAAAAACACTTTTTTCAAGGCAAAGAGCAGCGCTATTGGGAGGCTGTAATTGCCCGGCATTCAAGGGGGCAATCGGCTACTCTGGTACGACCTTTCCTCCATGCTTGGTCGTGGTGGAGACTCCATGAACGCAAATTTCACTGCTGCCATCTGGATGAGAAGGTCGCAGACGTTCGGCGTGCAACAGAGGGTTCCCCTCCTCCGGAGTATTCCACGACTCAGTATCGATTCGACAGCTTTAGAATGCAACTCCTTCCTGGTCGGCCTGCCTAAATTCCGCATCCGTCAGCTCCAGTCTGTCCTCAACTGTGCTGCTCGGCGTGTCGCTGGTACGTCCAGATTCTCGCATATTTCCACCTACATACGAGACACCCTACATTGGCTTCCAGTTGAGAAGAGGGTACAGTTCAAAATATTCCTCATGGTCAGGTCCACGATTGTTGGTTCAGCGCCGTGTTACATCAACAAGCTCATCACGCCGATTGCTGATCAACCTGGCCGACAGAGACTACGATCGGCAACACAAGGTCATCTCATCGTCACGCGTTCTCAATCGTCGGCTCGAGCTAGCCATGCCTTCTCCACTGTGGGGTCATCTCTCTGGAACACTCTTCCACCAGACATCCCATCTATTGCCTGTTCAACAGTTCAGGAAACATTTTCTGCCCGTCTCAAGACGTTCCTCTTTAGAGTTCATTAGGTAGCCATGCTGCAGCGCCTTTGTGAGTTACTTAAAGACGCTATACAAGTTTAGTGATACACATACATACAATGTTTTAAACTGTAGTCTATTACCTATCGGATTCAACCAGGCTTCTCCAATGGATTCTGATTTTTGGATTTCAAAGTGACCATTGACTGATGACTTGGTGATAATAAATGATTCTATAGAAGTCATTGGATTAGATAAGATCTTTTGCAAAACTCTGTTGCACTTCTGAGTAGAGGGCGCTGTGTAAATGACTTAAATAGTGACGCAACAAATGCCGGCTTTCTTTGATCTTCTCCTACGTTAACAGTATTTAAACAATAGTTCCTTTGGGCTCATCCTCTGACATCTAATTTAACGATCTGGCAATTACCATAATCGAGTAATATTACTTGGTAAACCAACTCACTATACAGTAGTTGACAAATGACCAAAAAGTCACTATACAAAAGACCAAAAAGAATAGGTAAGTAAGTAATCTCTATTAGTGCAAGACAAATGCCCTAACTTTACAACAATAATGCATACTGTCAGTAAAAAAATGATGAAATGTTATAAATAGTTTAGAAAGTCTAATTTTCACGAGGAAACTAACAGCACAAAACTTTACACCATAGACGGCTGGAGAATGGAGATGATTTATATGCATTGCTCTCCATCAAACGGCAGGGGTCAGAAACTGATGAAGGTGAAAACGGCCGACAAAAAATGGTTTCTCTTTAGCTTATAATGGTGAAACATCAGCACCACTCATCCCATTATTTCACCAACTGTTTCAAGGGCTTAGTGAAGCTGAAGTGTCTGGTCCTACCTTTGATGTAACTGACTCAGAATTCTCTTGGAAGTTCATGATTGCGTCTGAAATCTTGACATCCAATGGTTCAATCACACTTTCGATGTTGAAAGGACCTTCCAGTCGATCTGCCACCTTCAGCATTGCCTCTGTTTACATGGCGTGCGAAAAAAAACACAGGCCATTAATACACACCATGCCAAAAACACAGAGTTCTGACAATGCACATGATAAGAAATGTTCAAACACAGCAGATTCTTCTGATTGTTGAACAAAAGCAGTATGTATATATGTATAAATGCATGTACCGGTATGCGTAATAACATGTACATGTGCGTGTGAATGTATCTTGACACTTATATAGACCATTTAAAACCTCTTATTTTTGATAAATTGTATTCAAATGCATTTTGCCCGTATGAACTAAATATATATTGACATTACTTACTAACTTACATAATGCATCATTCATTATATTACACCAACTGAAATTTCCAGCAAGCTTTAAATATCTCTGGCATCCAACTAAATCTAAGAAAAGCAAAGAATGCAGGAGCAACTTCACTATACATCAATGCATGTCTTGGCAAAGAGATTAACTGAATTCTAGGTTTTATTGTTCTTCTTACAAAGCGAATCACTAAGCCTTAAATCCATAACACAAACGCAAGTCCACAACAGAATAACAAAGACCAGGATCAAGAACCGAGCGAGAGAAACAATTTCTCCAATTCTATTCAGACGCCACGACACGATCCAACTAAATCCTTGGGGGTGATTGGTAACCTCCACGACACGGACAGGAGACAGACAGGCAAACATACATACGAGAGACAACGACGGATGAATCAGACAGACAAAGAAATTCCAATTCCCATAGGAGACACAGACAACATGAACCCAATCCCCGTCACAGCAAAATCAAGAACGAAGACATTTGGACTGGCTTTCTAAGGATGGGATTAGACGTCTACCGAGCCAGCGCCATACCTAACGCGTCTTCGACGTAATGGTTAAATCCGGAATTCTGGGAAATTCAATCAGATCTGTGTGACATGTTGACATGTAAAGAGACGGGTCCACTGACGCAAACCACATCTACTGAGCATGATCAACGGTTGGAGTGACAAGAGAGTGACCTAAGTGACGGCATTCAGAGGACTGATAAAGTAACTGATTGTCCAGAAGAAATCAAACTGATGCGTGAATGGATAATACAGGAGGTGAAATGAAACTTAAAACTAAACAAGATCAATAATTTAATTGAAATACGAAACTGTGAGACAATAATGATGTGGTCAATCAGGACATGACATGCTGCAAATATGTAACAGCAACAAATACTCTACGGATTAAATAACATGAGTAAGCATGATTTACCCAAAGAATGCTCACTCATAATCATTCACTGGCAAACAATGAAGGATTGTGAATATCTACATCTTGCCCAAATTAATCACTCACAAATATTTACATGCAAATACAAATGAGACATGCTCATGAATATTCACCACACATAATCAAGAAATCATCAATATTTATCTATGCAGCCAAAGATCAGTCATGAATATTCATATATATCATAATAAATGCAGGCACAAATGATGGAGGCTCTTGAATATTCACACACAATCAAGAAATCTTAACACGACAAAGAAATGCTCCCAAATATTTACATACAGCCAAATAAGAGTGGTATCAAAACAACTCACTGATTTCTCTATGATACCATAGATAACACAATGCACCATACCATACCATAAGATACCATACCATAAGATACCATACCATAAGATACCACACAATATGACTCCATACCACATGACACCATTTCATAGTGAACCGCATTCAAAATGGAACAACTTACCGACATAAGCACTCCAGACATCTCCCAGTTCGACATGGTAGTGGAAACAACCCCTCATGACGTTAGTACAGTAGTCAAGGCAAGGCTTGAGGGCAATCAGACCCTTGCAGTAGGGACAGTACAACATCCGGGTCACTGCCTGACTACACGACTCACTTGCCTCAACCTGCATTAAAAATGAAAAGTAATGCAATCAAAAACAGAAATTATATAGCACCATTATGCCAAATGCACTAACTACACAAGTTTCAAAGTCTCAAAAGTGACTTTGCTTGGGGTGAAATTCCACAAGTGGCAACCTGCAAAGAACTGTTTGGTAGCACACAAGGGCCACCCTTCCTTAAATAAAAATTATTAAGTAACGTTTGCTCTACAGATGTCTGCTCCACAAAAGGATCAGACACTGGTGGATGATATTTATTTAGGGAAGGTTGGTCCCTGCATGCCACTGTAAAATTGACCCAACGAGTGTCTTAAGGATTGTTGTTTAGTTTTATCTATGTTTACCCAGCATGCATTAGTACTACCCCAACCAAGGAAGTAGCATAGGCTGAAAAGGGTGGACATAAAGAAGTCTTGATCTAAAATCCCCAGAAGTTTTCAACTTTCATGGAGCTGTATGCTATGGGTATACATTTAGCATCTCTAAATGTTGCTATAAACTGATGTGAACTTCCGCCCCAACACGAACTGGGTCAACTTTGAAAATAGCCACCACCGGATCTTCTCTTCAGCTTCGGCTCTTAATGATATACAGCACTAGATGGCAGCACATGAGACCACAGGGGAGGCTTAAGGCATGGTCACATTGGCCACAACAACAAAGGCTGCGATCATAACGAAGACAATGTAACAATAACTACTTCTCTTACTCACTTCTGATGCATATCAGTACTGAGCAGATAATAATGTTGTATCATAAAATAAAAACAATACTATACTAGAAACTCGTTAAAACGCTGTATTAGGGAGCCATACCAAGAACTGCGTATAACAGGGTCTAATTATAACGAAGAATGCTACAAGGAGTCTGGTTATTAGGCGAGGAGTTTTGTGGCTGTGGACACCACAGAAATGGCCAAGCAATATAAATGCATCTCAAAAAACCTTTTTCTGCAGCAAGTTCAGTAATATGCAAAGAAGTCTCTATACAGAGGAAACATTGTAGGAGAGGCTTTCATATTGTCTCACCACAGCCATAAAGAGCTTCAAAGCAGTTGTTTTCCAAAATATTGCAAAGATTAGCCATTCCAAACCAGTTCCCCTGTTTTATATTTTCTGATATTTGGGACATGGTAGCCGACTGGATAGAGCGCTTGGCGGAGAGTATGGGTTTCGGCCTCCCTTTAGACGGTTACTGTGTAGGGACCCTGAGCAAGTCCTTCAGTCACAACTGCTTCATGCCTCAGATTCAGATTTACTGACCTTGCGCTTGTAATAAATGCAATAATAACAACAATAACAACTGCAGAACAACCACAACAATAACAACCACAACAATAACAACCACAACAATAACAACCACAACAATAACAACCACAACAATAACAACCACAACAATAACAACCACAACAATAACAACCACAACAATAACAACCACAACAATAACAACCACAACAATAACAACCACAACAATAACAACCACAACAATAACAACCACAACAATAACAACCACAACAATAACAACCACAACAATAACAACAACAAGTGGTATGATAATAATGACCTTGGCAATTCTGGAGATGACGTTCCTTCCGACCCGAAGACCTTGAAGAAACGTCCTTGCTGCAATGAATGCTCTTCGAATGTGAACCGACAACTTCTGTGGCACGTCTCCAAACGGCTTCGACTCCTCCATGTTCTCTGCAACACAGCTGAGATACTGTTGGTCGAAATCATACGACGTATTCAGCAGCGCAAACATTCGCTGGAAAAGAACAGAGAAGAACTTCTCAAGGACGTCGTGAAGGTCGAGGTCTCGTCCGCGGAAGAAGTTGCGGAGGTCTCGGAAAAGGTCGGCGAAGATCTGCGAATTCTGGAGGTAGATCAGACCGTAGGTCTTCTGAAACATTTCGTGGAGTTCTTTGGTTGAATTCTCAACAAGCTCCACACAGAATGCTACAGAAAGCAGAAAGAGCTTAAATTGGAGAAAATATCACGTTGCAAATACTCACGTGACACTCGTCGGCTAAACAAACAACGCATGATTAAATTTCTCTGTTCACAAAACAACTAATCAAGCTCATTCAATTAACTGCATACGTCGGAAACCATTGAATGAAAAAGGTCAAAGCAGTTAAGGTAAGACATAATATTTATGTGCTTTTGTTAGGTTGTTAAAAGGCGTACATACTTACATAAGGGCTAATAAGGTAAGGTCAGATCATAATCGTAATCTCGAGATTTCTACAGCGCCCAACAAAAGCTAAGTCACGGGAACCAGCTTATTCACAGGCGCTCAGTCAAAACAGAATCGATAGGCAAAAGGGTTCGGTTCCAGGTCAAGATCCAGGAGTCAGCCAGTCAGACAGTCGGACGGCTACGGTGGATGGTGTCTGAAATTGAAGCGAGAAGAGTGATAAGGAGAAGAGGAAGAATCAGGATAAGATTTCTGGGTTACAGATAAGGTGACATTGGGTTAGGTATGTATGCAGGCATGTATCTCGATATTTATTTAGCACTTTCTAGAACCTCACAAGGTTGCTAGTATGCTATCGCTGTCTACATGCTGGCTGCCAACGGGTATGATATATGCACTGCTAAACAAGGATCACACACTTGCTGTTATCTTTAGTTTTCTTAGTTGAATTTGCTTTGTGTTTGTGGCTGTTGTTGTTTTGCCTCTTTGGTATAATTTAAAGATGTTCTTAAGGTAAGATAGAAGGGCTCAACAAACTTAAGGCAAGAATTAAGGCAAGGAAACAGCGCAGCACAGTGGTCTAGCGGTAATGCATTTGGTCAGTGATTATGCGGTTGTGGGTTCGACCCCATGTAATGACCCTTGGGAAGTTGTTTGCACACACCGTGCCTCTGTCACCAAGCAGCATAATTTGGTACGGACATAAGTTGGGAAGTAAACTGCAAGTCCTGCGATACATTGGCCCCGTGTCCAGGACTTTGGGATTCGTCCATTGCCGGCTCAAGGGCCTAAAGAAAAGGAAATGAGCGCCTCCCCTACGTCTCACTTGTGGGGTATGGGATACTTTACTTACTAACATATCACGGATGCTAATTAAGGTAAGGTCAGAAATCACCCTCAAATTTAATGTCTGCTAACAGCAGACACTGAAGTGAGGCTAGAATTCCCATAGGAGTCAACTGTCTTCTGTCAAAGCACAATGTAGCCTACCAGGGCTATTAACATCGTGACACAGTATTGCTATCACTTGATATTGCTGATACTATTTGGTTATTATCATAGCGAGTATTGCGATAGTTTTATGTTAGTGATATTACTTGCATATCGCGGATAGTTTTTAGCCCTTCAATCACGATATTTGATACCTAATACTTAGAATTGTCACTGTATAGAAACCCCAACCAAGTCTTCACAGCACAATTGCTTAGCACCATTACTTGATGTCTAGTCGTCATACTAAGGCGCTACATATATATACAAACCAACAATCATCTAAGAAACACACAGCTGAAACAATGTGGCAAAGCGTAGCCTCAGACGTCATCCACAGATGCGAGATATTTTCAAAGAGCCACGCCGAACAGATTTGCGCCTAGAGCAATCACAGCCAAGGGCTACCTTCCTCCAGACTCAACGAAGACAAACCTGTTATTACAGCAGATACGCTGGCTCCCCGCTCCTTACTCGCTCCCCAGTGGTACTTAGTTCCGTCTCCGCCCGCCGCGCGTACCTAAGTACCCAGGTACGGCACACAGCAGTCCATCGACACTAAACTGAACGCCGAACTCGTCGTCCTCCTCGGCTGAGATAAGCAGACAGGATTTCATAAAACATAATTACAGACAGAACCCGCAATATGTGCCTCGGCGATTTACGACGGCTGGTCATCTGCCAGTAAGCCGCAAACAAGATTAGTTAACCATTCATAGCAGATTATCAGCGTAGATCTTCCCAGCCGACTAATCCAGGTCTCCGTTGGGATGCTGATTAAACGCAGCGTGGATAACTGGAAGTGGCGTCTTACAGCGAGAAAACATGGAGCTGGTTAGCGCGGAAAAAGCTGCAGAGAGAAGCAGCGAAGTCATCACCTCAGTCACAATTACACTAACAACTACAAGGAGGTTTTTATTTAATGGTGACATATTGTGCCTTTTCGTGCTCGGGAAACAATTCCAGAAACAGAAGAACTCTTCAACGAAGTTTCACAGTCCTCAATCAACCAATCATCTAGTCAGTCACACAACCGGCCAACCAACGTATCAACCTGCCAGTCAGATCTGAGAAAACACAAGTCAGGTTACGTTGGGTAAGAAAGTTGAAACAGGCAAGTCTTGATTGACTGATTGATTGATTGACTCTTTTATTGATTCCAAATTCAACATAACAGGTTACACATAAAACGTACAGTTCGCCAGAATAGAAAAGGCAAAGCCAGAAGGGACCAGGGTCCAGCTTAAATAGGGTCGCCTATTAACATCGATAACGTAAGATGGCAATCGAAATGTAAACAAAGCAAGTATCAATATATAAACAAACTAAATAAGTTATGTACAATCCGTACATAAATGAAACTGAAAAAAACTATATACAAGTCCAGTGCACTAAACAGTCCCTTAAATTTAGATTGGAATGGTAGAACACACAGAACAATGGAAGTAAATTCCAAAGCTTGGCCGCAGAGAACGCCCGAGGGCAGTGGATGTACCCATGCATGTATGCATACATGCATGTCCAATCTCAATCTTTCATGTCCAAACGTCCGTGTCCAATCTCCCGATATTCCGTAGTTTTATTGCCTGGCCTGTGATCATCATTCTCTCCTGCCCAGGTACGGTCTTGTTACGCTGGTCATCCCAGCTAATCATCTTCTCTGACATATCTAATCAGATCCAAACGCTCCTCACCCCGAAACACTGCATAACCCTACCCCAACAGAGAACCAGCGCCCAACACTGGGCCAAAGCATGGTACCAGACGGAGCCTCTAGGCACTTCAAATACCGAATGCGGGTGCGGCGTCTCCAGCTCGGCTCTGTCTGTCTCTGTCTCTGTCTCTCTCTCTCCTGCCTTCACTCCCCACGCTCCCCGTCGTAGGCCTAGAAGACGAGTACTAAGGTTACAGCCATCTCTCCCGGCAGGTGGCCAGATGCACGTCCCACCGTAAAGCCTCCCGAGGTCTTTGGTAAAGCATACGAAACGGAGGTATAATAACCCTCGCTACTAACCACCCGCTGCCTTCTAATTGGGTGAGGAGGGACCGCGGTCTTCTCCCTTTTCCCTCTCTGTCACCTCGGCCATGGACCCCTAGAGAGATAGATTCTAACATTTTAGTTATCCTTGCCTCGGCTGAGGAATGGAGGTCTAAATACTGGTCTCTAGACCTCCTGGCCAGGCTAAACCAGAATAAATTTCTTTCCCTTGTTACCTCTCTATGTCTGCGCCTCCTGCTCTCTCTCTGTCTCTCTCTCTCTTTTTAACCAACCACTCAACCAAACAACCACTCAACCAACCAACCAAACAAGGGTGGTACTAAAACGTAACCCAATCTGGGTAAACTTTATCTTTGACTTACACGGTTAGTTACACCTCTCTACTTCCTCCTCCTCCGCCTCCTCCCCTCCGCAGTATTCCTCTTTACTTATTGGATGGTTTGGACTCACTAAGCCCACCACAGCCCAACTCCCAAAGCCAAATAAACACCTACTCCAGGATGCAAGGATGGACGGACGAGGAGAGGAGAGGAAAGTCGTTCTGCAGATGACTGCCCCAAGACAAAATTTAACTATTTCCC
This sequence comes from Norana najaformis, assembly GCA_964023275.1. Classification (NCBI taxonomy): domain Eukaryota; kingdom Metazoa; phylum Annelida; class Clitellata; order Crassiclitellata; family Hormogastridae; genus Norana; species Norana najaformis. The sequence goes on along the minus strand of OZ029918.1, from coordinate 10,858,717 downwards.
AAACACCCATTAAAAATACCCCCCCCCCACACTTAATCACAAACAGATCCGGCATTGATAAAGACACCACATTAATAAGACAGTTCTGACATGGTCCCTAGTGGCGCAATATGAATGGTCGATACACTACGTTACAGTATAAACAATTCACTGATCCTCATAGTATGTGTGTATATATGCATGCACCTGAACATTTGTATAGAGCCTTTTAGGCACCTCTCAAAAGCGTAACCAGTGATCACTGCTTAGTGTATCGTAATCGTAACTGTAATCTCAAAACTTCTTCAGTACCAAAGAAAGCCGAGTTGCAGGGAACCAGCTTATTCACAGGAGTTCAGTCAAAACAAAATGGGTAGCCAGGTTCAGCTCCAGGTCAAGATCGAAGGGTAGAGAAAGTGACCTTATAAATATTTGAAGGAAACAAATGTAAAGTAGAATGTTCATATAAATCATTCAAAGAAAAATCAGAACAAAATACCCTTCTACTAAACACTGAACAAAACATAACAAATTATAACTTTAAATCACTTTTTTATATCTTTATGTGCTAACAGTGCTGAGTAATTCGCAAATTTGTCCCCAAATCCATCAAAATGCTCAGATTTTAAAAGTCTTTGAACGGAAAATCCAAGCAAACACCAGAGACCATTTGAGGCTTTTGTCCGTCACATTGAACAATTAAATACTGTTTAACCATCGCAACCGAAATGTAAACACCGCACAGTGCGCTCTCTTCATAGCTGATAATTCTCTTCATATAGACTTCCATCAAAAAACATTTACTTACCAAATGCAAGCATGCATGGGCAAACAAAAAAATCCACGACATACCTTCGAATTTCGTTGACCTGACAATAAAATCACGCCGAATGGAAGCCAGTGTATCTGTTGACATTTTGACAAAGTCCTGCCGTCCAAGGGACTTCAGTTTTTCTTCCATGGATCCTGTACAACATGTCCTACCTTGTGAACAGAGACGCAAATGGTCACCTGAAATCACAACACAACATCATCATAATAATAATAAGATGATTTATAGAGCGCCGGAGTACAGCCGAGGACGCTGTACAGACAGTTACTTATTCGCTGACTGCAGTCACATGAGGGGCAAATGTCACTGTAAAAACAAAGTGGGTGACAAGTGATTCAGAAAGCATTTAATCTGTGTTGTACCCCCCAAGAACCATAGCACTTGTCCACAATCTTCTTATTAAAAGTTGAAGATTCTGACTTTCACATATTGAAGGTTAACCAAATGCTGTCGTTTTCCTAGTACACGGCATCAAAGACCACCCAGCCAACGAGGATTATCCAATTAGCCACACTCATTACTAATAGGGTAATTTCGGTTGACAGCTTCGCGTAAATCAGAGGATACCAGGGGGTGGTTATGGGGAGATCGGCGGTGTCTTTGGGACCCGCGCATGGCGATGCTTTTCATGAATAGAGACAATGACATTTATCAGATGCTCGGATGAGTCATCGTTCCATCCACTGGCATCTGTTCCACTTGTACTCTGCTGGCTGCTGCTGCTGCTGCTCGTACCTCCCTCTGTCTCTTTGTCTCCAAACACTCTGAGTCTCTGCTTCTCTCTGTCTATATCTCCTACTGTCTGTCGGTATGTCTGTCTGTTAGTCCTCTCTCCGCATGCTGTGAAATGTCATTTTGTCTGTCTTTTTTATATCTCTGTCTTATGAGTTTCCGGAATGTTTTCTTTCCCAATAACTTCGTTTTCTCCTCGGAGCTATCCATCTGTCTGGCCGTTGGTCTGTTGCGTTTGTATGCGTATGGGTGTGTGCATGTCTCTCTCAGTCTGTCTCTATGCTCTGTTTGCCTTTGTTGTCTGTCCGTGTGTGTGTCTCTCAATCTCACTGTCGGTCTTGCTTTATCTATTGATTGATTTATCTGATTTGGCATAACTTCTTTCCTTTCTATCATAAATCCAGCGCTTCTATCTCTCTTTACAGATTTATAAAAGGCCCAAAGTAATATCTGTTGCAAGATGAAGAAGGAAGAAGGAAGCGCAGTAGTAGAAGAAGAATAGGGCGTCTGATTAAACCAGGCAACTTGCCAGATTCTGAGGAGAGACAGAATGAAAAGGAGTAAAAAAATGGAGAGAAAGGGGAGATATGATACCAACTTGGAAGATTGGCTGTTGAAAACCTACTGCACCCACCTTGGTCTTAAATGCTCAAGTGAAGGAGGGAGTGAATATGTCTCTAAACTTAATAGCAACCTGTGTTCTCTCCTTCACGAATCTCATTTCAATTAGAAAAGCAGGGTACTTATCATCGTGGCTGGGTTTTGCTTATCTGTTGAAGGGAATCCTGGTCAAATCAGATCTAAGAACTTCTACAGCACGAGGGAAATTATAGGAGAATGTTTATCCAACCATAAGACAAAACAACATCTCGCACTGACTGATCGGTTCAGGGATCCAGTAGAGCAGTTTATTAAAAGACCAGACATCCAGACATGTGGGAGATAAAGCAGTCACTTGCCTTGCATCATTCCTGAGTGTTCTTGTTATAATCAAAGGCTGCATCAGTTCATGAAGACAAAGAGCAGACTACATAAGGGGGGGGGGGGTTGGAGAGAAAAATAAATCTGATCATGAGCATGACCCAAATCATGATCATGAGTCTAATTATAAACACGACTATGATTTCGATAATGACTTGGATTCTTAACATGACCTGGATCTTGATCATGACCAGAACCATGATCATAAGTCTATTTATGATCATGAGTGTATCAGTGGTCATGAGACTTATCATGATAATGACTGATCATGATAAAGACTAGGGTTCTGATCCTGACTCTTATCCCAACGACAACTACAATCATAAACATGTCCCTAAACTCAACAAAACCAAGAGGACAGGCATATTCACCAGCACCTAATCCAGGCAAAATCAGTCAGGCAATTGTTTTATCTCCTTCAATTTCCATCTGTGATCAGTGACTCCTAATATTGATCTGTTAAGGTGAAGACGGGCAATCTGTGGACTTGCAGAGATGAGGAGGAGACAAAGGAGGACAAGTCAGGCCAAGATTTTTCAAGGGACAGATTGCAAGAGGTGAAGAGCTAGTGAGCTGGAAAGATGAATCACAACTCATTTACGGATTCTGGAGAGACGTGTTTTTGTGTAAGTGTGTCTATGTGTGTGTCTTTGCATGTGTGTCTATGTGTGTCTTTGCAAGTGTGTCTATGTGTGTCTTTGCAAGTGTGTCTATGTGTGTCTTTGCCTGTGTGTCTATGTGTGTCTTTGCTTGTGAGTCTAGTGTGTGTCTTTGCACGTGTGTCTATGTGTATCTTTGCATGTGCATCTTTGCATGTGTGTCTATGTGTGTCTTTGCATGTTTATCTTTGCATGTGTGTCTTTGCATGAGTGCCTATGTGTGTCTTTGCATGAGTGTCTGTGTGTCTTTGCATGTGTGTCTATGTGTGTCTTTGCATGTGTGCCTTTGCATGTGTGTCTGTGCTCATGGGGTTCTACTGAAAAATCCTTCAAGTCCAGGGACCTGAAAATTAGTCCATACATGTGAATAACAAATGCGCGCTAATAATAATTAAACTAAATAATCCATGAATAATGAATAAGCAATCATGTCACTTTACGTGGAAGTGGTTTGCTGAACTATGCACCATACCTAGTCTGATTCAAACTTTGACCTCAGCTGTGAGTGTTACCATTCAACCACAAATGCTTAAACTTGGTCTAGTGACCAGGTCAGTAAGCTGGATTCCCATTTAAGAGGGCAGCTGTTCACAGCCCCAATAAGACGAAAAGATATTTTGAAACCTGTTTATAAATGTTCTGTTTATAAATGCAGCAAATGTTATTCACAATTGCTGGATACTGCACAGGAATCCACTCCCTTGGCCCACTGACTGCATAAACTAAGACCGAGAAAACAAAAGCCAAATTCCTGGCCATTGCTAGAGAATTATCTGTATTTAACCTAATCGAATAACTTCTAAAGAGCCGAAATCTATTTGAAATAAGATCCTACCTGCTATCATTGACGTTGGCACAGAGTGTGGACCAAGACCCTTCGCACTCCACGCGACTCTGACCGCGGCACAGCTCGAGGTCTCATTGGACCTCTTACCAGGATTCTGGGCCGCAGTTGGTGCCTCCAGAACCTCCAGCATCAATCCAACGAACCACAGAAGCGAAACAGCCTCATTCCAAGGCCGTATACACCAGAATTCTTTCATTCTTACCACAGAATCATCCAGTCAATTAACCTCAACCTTTGCACTATACAAACGGCGCCTCAAGGTTATGACTGAAATCCGATTATTTCGCGATAAATTTTTTAAAACACGAAAAACAGCGGAGTCAGTCAATGTCTCTGGACTGGCCCTAGTCGTTACTTCAATTATTGCCATCAACGGTCATCCCGATGACCGCTGCAGGTTTTCAGAAATTGGTAGATTCCGATTTCCAGATAAATCCAGTCGCGACGGATTTAAAGTTGAGAGTCTCGTGCGATAGGAATAGTGTTTCTGGTGGATTTCTGTCACGTTTTCAAAATCTAGTTTCAACAACTCCATCCGTCCACGCACACTTACACGCGTTTCTGATTCTGTCGCATCTCCCACGCAGGGAGGCTAAAGTAACAGCCATATGGCCGCGGGAGTGAAACGCACTCGTCCATTCTATTTATAACGCTAGCACTGGGTCCGTCAGAAGGGCTGCTGGAAGCCGCAGAAACACTAATATAAATATTCATATAATTTCTGATGAATATTCATATGTTAACTGATTCCTCGACAGCTTCAGGGTGACCGTTCTAGACGATGCCGCTAAATCAAAACAAATCCGCTAGATGTTAGGTTGTAGGGTCAGTTTCCGAACCCCCGTGATATCTGACGTTGCTGGGGGTCGTGGATATTATTAGCGGGACGATGAAAGTTAGAACTCTAGAACAGACAGTTTAAGGAGATCCGAAATTGTTTTTAATGAAAAGGTCCTGAAGAAAGGGCAGGAGTGGGGGTAAGCTCACACCGACAGGTGGACGATGAGTGAAGTGACGGAGGGTGTTTCTGTGGTTCATCGTAGGGGGCTGGTATAGCGTAGACCAAGAGAAAAGCGGTTAAAAATATAAGAATGTGCGTTTTGTTGTGTGTGGAGCGCAGAGGAGATCTAACTGAAGTTCATAAGACCATAGCATGAAAATGAGGCAGTGCGTGGGAGAGGTTCTTTGAATTAACACCAAACAAGGCCATTCGAGGTCACAGATTTCAAGAATTTAAAACTAAAACGAACAACAGGGCAGAAATTCTTTAGTGCTAGAGTTGTAGGCTTGTGAAATAGTTTGAATGAGAAGAATCTAGGAAAGATTGGCTATTAAGCATTCCTTGTTAATTTGCAGTGGTTCTAAAACAGATTACATGTCTTCTAAACCACTTAAAACCCTTGTTGTTTTAAGTTATGTTACTTTTCAATCGTCACCTATAATTCGTTGGACAGTTTAGTGTTTGCTAGTTGCCGCGATGCCTTGCACAGAGGTCAGCAAAGCCACCCCAATTTCTGAGACACGGATCAGCTTACATGATAAACCGCTTAACATTAATTTGGGTCGTGGCCTGAGACTCGCAGATCTACGTGGCTTGAGTCCACCGGATTCAAATTTCAACTCCATTTTGACAGATCGTAGCAAGCCTGAACTGAAAGACCCAACGTCACCCAAGGCTCAATTTTTCTAACGGGCAAAAGCCTACGTGGCGGATTACCAAGCCTTTTTTCTGTTTCTTGTCTAGAAAAATTCAGTTTGCTAATTATAGTTTTAAAAAGTTGTGAATTGGATCATTTCTAATTATGATTCTAATTTATAGGAAACGTAAAATATATACGATAAAGAAAAATTTAATAGTCTAAAGTACAATGTTATGCGTAATTTTAAATCACACCTGAGATGAAAACTGCAAAGTAGGCCTACTGTAAGTAACTGATTGAGTGAATGAGTGAGTGAGTAAGTGAATGAGTAAGTAAGGAAGTAATGCATTTTTAACACGCCATATGTATATCGACTGAGGTGGATTCGTAGGCGTAGATGTGACAGAAACGGCAAATCTGTAATGTCTCATCTGTATAACATTTCTGTATTGACTTGCGACTGGAATCATCTAGATCATGGCCGGATCCAAGGACTGGGGCATGACCCCCTATTGTGGTGTTGAAAAATTATAAAAAAAATTGCTAGGACATCAAAGAATTTACCGGTAAAAGTGCGGATTTGGAGTTTGATGATATCTTCATTTCATATTATGTTGGCCCTAACTAACATTAGTTGGCTTTCGCAAAACCAGTAGACGAATTGTGTCCGAGTGTCTAATTGCTAAATGTGATTCTTGACGCTCTGTGGACTTTAATTATTAATTGTCAGCAAAACTAAAAGCACTCGCAGCAAAACTAAAAGCACTCGCAGCAAAACTAAAAGCACTCGCAGCAAAACTAAAAGCACTCGCAGCAAAACTAAAAGCACTCGCAGCAAAACTAAAAGCACTCGCAGCAAAACTAAAAGCACTCGCAGCAAAACTAAAAGCACTCGCTCATTGCAGGACCGATTACATAAACATTATATTTCTGCGGTCTAACCAACGTATTATAATTCAAAGTGTGCGGGCAGTTTATCACACTGTCAGGCGCCACAACAGTGTAGAAGGTTTCATAGACAAAAAGCGAAAAAAGATAGGGGCGAAGAAAATTGAGTTGTATGGCCTAGAAGGGTGTAAACAATTCTACAGCGAATCCTCCAACCAGCAAGGAGTCGCATTTCACGCGAAAGGACTATGGTGCATGTTTTGAAACAATTTAACACTTGCGATCTTTCATTAGGCTTTTTATTTGAAACTGCAAAAAAATCTCTTTTTAAAGCAATCCTACTCTGACTGCTTTCTTCCTTTGACATCGAAATTGGAAACTGTCCACCATAGCCATCCATCTTCGTACCATACTACCTCTGGATCTTATTTCCGCACCAAGTGTGAAAAATGACGCTAATCATTTCGATTTGACAAGTTAATTGAAATTATAATTAATTATTGTTCTATGCTTTATGGGACGTCACAAGTTATGCTGGAGGTCTCTTGTTTTTACATGACGGGTTTTCCTGGTCGAAGCCAGATCTTTTGGAAAACTTGGAACATGCTTCAAAGCAACCAGACTTCTGTGCTCAGTCAGGGTCACCAATGATTGTTTTGATCGCATTAGATGTTCAACTTCATGGTGATGACGTTATGACATAGTTTGCTCGTAACAGCTGGAAAAATGTAAAATACAAATGTAGGCCCTACATGTCATGACGGTATGAACTCGACTCTGCTCAATTTTCAACGAATTAATCGGGTGAGATCCTAATCTAATGAATTATGTAACAACACTCATATAGAATTTTAGTTAGTTGTCTATGCTTGGTAGAATATGTAGACTGAGGACCGTAATTAAAACGTTATCAAGCTGGGCCTCTGCTTCAAGGATGCTTCACATTATTAACGTTCAGTGCAAGTGAATTTAATTTCTAAGTCTTTATAATAATAATAATAATAATCAAGATCACGAGGTTCGAAGATGCAGCTAGTCGACCTGTTTCCAGTGTGCCAGCCTGGACGCCACAGCAGCTCTAGTTGCTCCAGCAACAATGAATTCGTTTCATAATTGATAATAATAATAATAATAATAATTGAGATTCAATACCTTTTCCAACGTGTCTCCATCTGTGTCCAGCGCCAATATGCCATCGCCTCTAGAGAAATGTTTCTATATGGGCCCAAATCTTTTACGAAGCCTGATATCCCAAGGATCTGACTCCCACAAATAACTAATGTTTCATGGCTGAGAAATAATAATAATAATAATAATAATAATAATAATAATAATAATAATAATAATAATAATAATAATAATAATAATAATAATAATAATAACAATAATAATAATAATAATAAAAATAATAATAATATTAATAATAATAATAAGACAATTTATATAGCGCCGTAACACGGCCGAGGCCGAAGAAAAGGGCGCTGTACATAAGTTCAGGCGACAATAGAAAATTAACTACATTAAAAACGATAATTTAAATAGAAACGTTTTAAGCCCTTTCTTAAAGTTATCCAAGGATGGACTAATATGGACTTCAAGCCATCAGTAGCAGCAGCAGCAGCAGCGGCGGCATCTGTGTCAGCAGTAATAATAGCAGAAAAAGCAGCAGTAGTAATAGTAGCTTCTATTGTTTAAGCGTATCTTGTGGCTGCCAGGGCCGCTGACATCGACCACCCCTTACCTTAGGTAAGCAAAATAATTTGAAACTAGGCTACTGCTAAGGAGTACGACAGTGACGGAGTTGCAAGGTGGTAGTTTCTGTTTGACGCCACTATGTCATAACGAAGACGATTAGCGTCGCCCTCCTCCTTTAACTAGGTTTGGACTGGCATCACCTGAGTACGCAGTGGCAGATCCGGCAACTTGCAAATTCTGGAATGCTCATGGTAATTAGCGGTAAATAAAAAGGTAATGTAAACATGGATGGAGAAATTTACACAGAACGGACATAATTATTTAGATATGAAGTTTGAAAAATTCAAAAAAATTTAAATATACAATAACAACAAAAGCCACAAGAAAAATTCAACAAGAAAAAAATACATGCTTGCGCATTTATCGATGTATAAAATTAAATCAGGGTTTGTCAACAGATCTTTAACTGAACGAGGCGTCACCTGGCGAATCGATATGATACTACAGAAACAGGCAAACGCTCATTTCCATCGAACTTCCGACGAAAGTTGATGTTAAGAGTCCAACCCGTTACAGAAATATGGATTATTGAAAACACAAATAAATGTCTTTATTTACATTAAATTTTGTACACAACAGAGTGTACTGAAATGAAGAATGTATTCTCTGAGTACGGTGGCCTATAAGTACAGAAGGCGCCAGGTTAATATAAGCGGAAATTATTCTTCGATGCGAAGGATGGAGGGGTTACGCGGCGTAGTGTCCCATCGACCGTACGTAGTAAGCTGAAGTGACTTAGAGCTCTTCGAGACTGAAGGGGAACTGCCAGACTTCGACGCACCGGATGTAGAAATCCTCTGTTGTCTCCGTCAGAAGATCGTTGTCGTACGTCTCGCATCGCTGCGTCCGGCCATGGTTCAGATCGTCATGGAGCCACAGACCAAATACACCACTGAAACATCATCATCATGGTCGTCGTCGTTATTGTCACCGCCGTCGTAATCGTCATCGTTGTTGCCGTCTTCATCACAGGTATCATCAATCCATAAGTCGTCGTCATCATCGTCATCATCACTACATCACTGTGGTCATCAACATCAACTACTACTATAACCAATTTCGTTTTCAGTCTATTTTGCTAAGGCCATCAAAATCGTTATATCATCACTCTCATCATCAGTGTGATCATCGTTTGTTACACAGTTCATACAGGTGAGACAGGTAAAGTCATATCACAGAAAAACGGCTTGCTTACTCGCTGGCACCAATGTAGAAGTTGCTTTGGTTTCCTTTGACGAAGTAATTGTTCTTTCCAGACCAACAGAATTTCTGCAGAAAACAGAATGAAATACATCAAATTTAGACGGAAATTATGAAAACAGTTCATGTGTCACGTACGCCTAACGCGATCACTTGGTCTTTGTATTTATTTGAGGCTCTTTCCACTTTTCCTTGAAGAAAATGAGTTTTCTCGTAAACGAATTTACTGCTTCGTTTTAAATAATCTGACACCTGATTCAATCAAGGGTGGATCTAGGATTTCTGGCCTAGTTAGCTACATCGGTAAGCGCGTACGCCAAGGAAGCCTCGGTGCGTGAGGATCCCAGGTTCGCGTCCCGGTCGTGGCTTATTTCAGAGATTTGAATCTCGGGCTAGTACGGTCCGTGCGCGGGGACCTTAAATGGCGTTTAGCGGTGTTGAAGGATCTCACTCGTGCGCGGGTGAAATCCATATGGTCCCTATAGAAAAACGTACAATTTACAATTTTTTTTCTGCACAGGGAGGCACATGGGAGCGTGGACAGCATATAGGGAGGCCTGGGGCAGAGTCCCCAGTGGGATCCAAAGGCAAAGCGGATGCCAGGGTGGACCATTGCCCCCCACCCCTTAGATCCGCCATTGGATTCAACAAACAGAATGCTTTATTTTACATAAATTGGCAATTTTGGTTGAAATAAGCAGCAATCATCCACTTACCTTGAAGACTGGAAAGAAGGAGAAGAGAAAAGATTCTCCGTTGCCATAGAAACCCTCGCTTTGCCGAATGGAGCAAGGCAACATCGCTCCGAATACCTGCACAAACAGGTATGGCAAGGTAAGGCAAGGCAAGATAAAGTAACAACGATAAGGTAAGGAAAGGTTAGATAAGGTAAGGTAAGTTTAGTGAAGGTAAAAGAACTTGAGGTAACACACTTAAGTAAGATAAGGTAAGGTAAAGTACGGTGATCTCAAATTTACATGATGGCTTGATCCCCAACAGTTTTGTGGAGTAAAATGATAACGTAATGTAGCAGAGAATTATAAATGTGCTGAAAAGTAACGAAACGGCTAGATGTATAAGGCCAAAGCTAAGGATCTGTATAGCACAACTCAACAATTAACCGCACAGGTACAGTAATCAAGGTACTTGCACGGTAGCATATTGGATAGAGCGCACAGCTTGTAACGCTGAGAGTACGGGTTCGAGCCTCCTCCAAGACGGTTACTGTGTAGGGACCTTGAGCAAGTCCTTAACTCACAGTTGCTCGGCGCCATCGATTGATGCCAAGTCATTAGATAGTGGCGCCTAATAAATGCAGAAATAATAATAACCATACAAACGAAGTTCCTGATCATACTGCATTAGCTGTGTCGAACCGAGCTGAGGCGACACTGGACCAGACGAGACCAGGCCAGAGAAGATTGAACCAGACTGGACCAAAGCAGACCAGGCCAGAATGAACCAGAACAGACTAGTGAAGACTGGGCCAAACTCGACCAGACCAGACCAGACCACAGACGATGCGACTGAACCAGAGCGGACCAGCCTGGAATAAACCTGACCAGACAAGATCGGACCAGGCCAGTTTCTTTTCCTACCCTGCACAGTCCACGTTACCTTTTCGCTCATATCAGCAATGACGAGCATCGTGGTAAGATCCGTCTTCGCCATCGACCGATACAGGGTGTTGATGCTGTAACCATGGACACTAGAACTGTAAACAAGTTTCCATGGACGGCCTTCCGAACTCGGTAACAGGTGCTCGCGAAGCTGTAACGCAACGTAAAGTAACGCCATACAGTGTAATGCAATTTAAAGTAATACCAAATACACAAGCGCAATGCGATATAAATGCGATTTATTAATTAACTTCACACACGTAGTTCTGCTATGATTTCGTTGGGCGCTGTAGATATCTCGGGATTACGATTACGACACTACAGACGACTGTGTGGCGGGATGTAATGTGATTCCTGTGTTACGCAGAGAACAAAATAATGTAAAATTAACTTGCTATGTAGAGTAGAGCAGGGAACTCGAGTTTTAGGATTTTTACCGAAAGTCGGTGGGACAGTGAGTGACTTTTTGGCAGGAGAGTGACTAGTAAAATGTATCCCAGTAGGGGATGATGTGAGCCACCGATGGGGGTTATTATGTCTCCCAGTTGTTGTCGGGTTATTATGTCTCCCATTTGTCATCTGAATTCTGACGTCGTACCTACGTCATCTGAAATCTGCCAGTATCTACGTCATCTGAAATCTACCATTACCTACAACATCTGAAAGCTGACGTCACATTACGTCATCTGAATACTGACGTCAAAACCACCCATGCGGTCATTGGATCATTAGCTCTGCCAATGAGCATATTTGTACTTAGCCAGCGAAGCACGTGTAAGTAGGCTTGCAGCTGTCCAATTAAATTAATATTAATTAATATAATAAATAATAATAATAGCCTAAGAGATGCGTGTGATCCGGCTGTGTAGGTGATGATGAACGCTGGCGCTACCTGGCGATTAATACGAAAACACCAAACTTTGTTTAGAAAGGCCGTTTTGTGGGGTGAAGTTTTCACAATCAGAAAAGTTTTGGCGATTGCTTTCACGGTCTGTAGCTAACGAGAAGCTAAAGCGGAATTCCCCAGAAGGGACATTTTCCCGAACTAACGCGTAGATGTTTTGCGCGTGAGAGGCTAGTACGTTATATTATAGTAGAGATGCATATGTGTGCCGCAGTGTGCATACTTACAATTCTGACGTGAGTTTCTTTGAGGATGGAGCTTTCAGCGGACATTTCTGGCAGTGGCAGATGGCAGAATTCAGCGATAGACAAGGACCTTTTGAACGGTGCGGCACCTGTCGACTGATAAAGAAACAGATTTAATCGCGCACCACCCAGAGAGTGATAAAAGAACTACTATTACTTCACATCACCTGGTGACTAAAACCGAAATAATTATGTCAAAGTAAGAGCTATACCTTAAATCAATCTTAAGAGGCTGCCATGTTATGAAGAGTCAATTAATGAACGAACGAATAAATAAATAAATAAATTAGTTCATTCATTCGTTCGTTCGTTCGTTCGTTTGTTCGTTCGTTCGCTACACAAATGCTCTGAACGAACGAACGAATTAATTAATTAATTCGTTCGTTCATTAATTGACTCTTCATAACATGGCAGCCTCTTAAGATTGATTTAAGCATTTGTGTAGCATCAATCATAGGCACCTACTCAGAGGCGCTCCCAGCCCAGCCTCCGCGAAAGAGAGCAGGTTTCATGCGTCGGTGAAAGTTCCATATGCATCCGTGGTTAAAAGAAGACGCAGATCTAAAGGCAGCCTATTCCAGGATTGGACCAATCTATGAAAAGGCACGACACGACCTTGCATTGTCGAAGTGTGTGCGGAAGTAACAAGAAGTTCATCTGGAGCCACAGAACAAAGATTTCTGTGGCCAGCAACACCCGAGATGCGGCAACAAAGCTTCCGTAAGTAGGCAGAGTAATTCAACGCCAGACATATATTGCGCTGAGAAATAGGCAGCCAATGAAGTACTTCATGCTCCTTCCCTGGCCTCCTGATCTTCCCATCGACAATGTACGATCGCTGTACTTGTCTTATAGCTGAGTTTGTTGGGAACTTCTAGTGAAATAGAAATTTTAAGATATCTTTTTATCCTGGCAAGGATTCCAATCCCGGGTAACTGGTTTGACAATTCAGCACTCTTCACACTGGTATATATCCAGTTTAAATTTTGGACCCCTTCGTTGATTACTCAAATGTTCGTACTTACAGGCTCTGAGCGGCCCCCCTCTTTCAAATTAGGGCCGCAGCTGTGGGCCCTGCGAGCCAACAGTTAGGCTGTTAAACACATCGTCCCTCTTGTAAACTGGTGAATATTCATTCACATATTAAAATTTAAATTAACGAAAAATATATGATGCACAAGTGATTAAGTCGAAATTGCATAATAAATGTAACAATATATGCAAAATAAAGTTATGCTATAACGAGAAACCTGTTGAACTTACGGGTCGTGGTCTCATCAGGTCATCGAGTGCATCGAATCTGTCGGCCGATTCCGCTTCCGTTTTTCCGTAGACATCCGGGTAATTCTTCTGGAGAAAATCGTTCAGATCCGGAACACTAGAGGAAGAGAACAGGAACACCATGGAAGAACACAGGAACAACAGCGATGTTAGAACAACACTATTAGAACAACAGAGTAACACTAGAACACAGGAAATGAATATATCTAATTTCATATGTTCCTCAGTTAAACTTTGCTTGCATGTCTAATCATCTATCACCGCAAAGCAAAATTTTAAAAGAATCTACAAATGATTACCTTTCCAACAATACAACATATATCTTAAAGCGCTTAATAATTACTTTTAAAATCTTTTCCAAACTTGGTCACATTTTGCGTTCAAGTGACAAACTTCTGAAAATTGGGACACCTAGGGACCTCTAAAAACTCTATTTTACTAGAATTTTGCAGGTATTCGAAGGTTATAACAACAAACTTCTTGGAGGGTGAGATATTAGATTTAGCAAACAAAATTTCTCATGCAATTGTGGGACACCCTAATACATACACGCGCGCGCGCACGCACACGCACACACAAATAAATAAATACATACATACATACATTTATATACATGCATGCATGCATACATACATTCATCCAGAAATAAATAAACAAATGCATACATACATATATACATACACACGTAGGTGCAAACATACATACATGTGTTCGGGGATTACGAAGCAGTGTTCGACGGTCGCTGTTTCCGTGATGGGGAGGCAGACGCGGATGAGGCTGCTGATGGTCGGACGGTCCTTGGTGGCCCGAGACGGGATGCCGAGCTTAACGAGAAGGTACTTGACAGATGGCTGAGGGGAAGAGGATTCCGACCGAAGCGCAGACGACGACTTCACGACGACAGAATCTGCACCTAGACATCGATTGAATGACAATCATAAAGGCTAATTAGACAGACAGACGGACAGACAGACAGACAGACAGACAGACAGACAGACAGACAGACAGACAGACAGACAGAGACACATACAGACACATACAGACGCAAAGACATAGGGATGAAAGGATGGACGGACGGAAGGACACACAGACGTACAGACACATTGACAGACACAGACAGACACACAGTCACATAGACAGACAGACACAGACAGACAGACGGACTGACGGACAGACAAATAGAAGGACGTATAGGATGACACTAGGAAAGGATTCAATTAGTTTTCGAATAAAGTGAGGTCAAATCAAATGAGATCAGGCTAAACGGGGTCACAGACCACAAAATTTTACCATCAACTTGGTTCAATAAGATCAATTTGATTAGGTCAAGTGAGATGCTTTACCTTCGGCATCAACTGCCAGTTTGTTCAGCTCCTCCTTTGTTTTCTCCACCTCAGTTTCATCGACTCCATCTTTCTTTTCTCCTTCCGTTTCCTCGCTGTCATTCACTCGAAAGGTTATAACCTTCTGACCAGCTAAGAAATCATCAGTCCATGAATTCAAACCCTCGCCATTCGACTCAGCTTTCTCGGTAGCTTCCTTCGCATCACCTGTCGCTGAAGCCTCCGGAGTGGCATCGATTGGACCTGAGGACTTGGCTTCTGAATCTGGTGCCTGATTCGAAGGACCTTCGTCCGATTCCAGCTTCCGTTCCTCTGTTTGGCTGCATCAAAAAGAACCCGATAGTTAGATTTTATACGACCCGTCACTAATCAATTAGCAAACTGCAGCGCTTTTGTAAGTGTTAAAAGGCGCTACATGAAGTATCTTGATATGTACATACATTCATACAATTATGCAATACCGGGTTAATTTATTTACTAACTGTTAATTAATCAGTTAGCCGATTAATTATGCGATGCCAGGTTAGTCATTACATACCACTCTGAATATACACGATGATAAAACTGATATCTTTGTCCATTATGTGGAGCTTGGCCGATGGATTGATCGATGGCCTTGTAACGTGCAGAGTGTAAGTAAGTAAGTAAGTGCATGTATGCATGCATGTATGTATGTACGCATGTATGCATGTATACATGTATGCATGTATGTGTGTATGTATGTATATTTTTTATATATGGATGTATGCATGTGTGTATGTATGTATGTATAAATCCATGTATGCATTCAAGCTCTTACGTAGCGCATTTTTAGAACTTCACAAAGGCTCTCTGCACTATATAATTATCTAACAGTTAATAATAATAATAATTAATTAGTTATAAAAGGTGTATGTTTAGATAAAGCGAAAATGTTTCTTGAACTGTTTGGACAGCAGGAGTTTGACCTTTTGGAGGAAATTTGTTCCAGTACGGTCCAATACCTAAGAAAGCACGGTGAGCCAGAGCCGTCTTGCGGCATCGCGGGACTATCAGATCACCAGGGGCCGCAGAACACACAGTTCGTCGACCCGACTCGAGATAGGAACAAGAAGCCCACTGATGTATTGTGGGGCCGAACCAACTGTTGAGGGAACCTTGGGAGCCAATACAGTGCCTCTCGGCATGTTGGTAAAGCCTGGCTCTAAGAGCTATAACGACTTGCGTCAGGTCGGCAATTTACAAGATGTAAAGTGTAGGTGTAAATGTACATGTTTGTCTGTAGCGACCGTATTGCCTCGACCCTGCACATTTCTTAATGAATTAATCGGGTGAGATCCATCTCCACCGCTGCCCGTTTGAATGAGTGACACGCCATTTAAGGTTCCCGTGTACTGACTGTTCTAGCCCGAGATTAAAATTTCTTAAATGTAGCCACGATCGGTTTGCGAACCGGCATCTTCACGCACAAAGGGGCCTTGACGTACGCTTTAAAGATTGTAGCTAACCAGGCCAGCCGAGACTGTGACGTCAATGTGTGTCAGGCCAAGTGAGGCGCCTTGACGTACGTTTTAACAAATGTAGCTAACATGGGCAGCTGAGATACCATGGCGACGATTGTGACGTCAATGTGTGTCAGGCCAAGTGTAGCGCCTTGACGTACGTTTTAACAAATGTAGCTAACATGGGCAGCTGAGATACCATGGCGACGATTGTGACGTCAATGTGTGTCAGGCCAAGTGAGGCGCCTTGACGTACGTTTTAACAAATGTAGCTAACATGGGCAGCTGATATACCATGGCGACGATTGTGACGTCAATGTGTCAGGCCAAGTGTGGCGCCTTGACGTACGTTTTAACAAATGTAGCTAACGTGGGCAGCTGAGATACCATGGCGACGATTGTGACGTCAATGTGTCAGGCCAAGTGTGGCGCCTTGACCTACGTTTTAACAAATGTAGCTAACATGGGCAGCTGAGATACCATGGCGACGATTATGACGTCAATGTGTGTCAGGCCAAGTAACGCATTTTGCGCACACTTTAACCAGCGAAGCTAACTAGGCCAGCATAAAACTGGTCCAACAACAGAGCCTTGTGGACAATGTATGGGATTGGTGCCCACAGCGACGTATAAGACCACGCATGACCTTTCGGGCGAGGCACAACCGAACTAACTTTTCCGATGAGTCATATCAGTGGCGGACATAGTAGTATTTCTGCATTTATTAACGTCACTATCTAATGAATAAGCATCAATCGATGGCGTTGAGCAATTGTGAGCGAAGGCCTTGCTCGAGGTCCCTACACAGTAACCGTCTCAGAGAAGGAGGCTCAAATCCGTACTCTCATCGTCACAAGCCGTGCGCCCAATCCAACCGGCCAACTTGCCCCACGAAATGTGAGGCAAATGGCTAGGGAGTCATGGTAAATTGGTAAGTAGAGACAAGCTTGGGCTGTAGGCAAGCCAATGGCAAATGCCATATGAGAGGGAAAATGGCAGGATTGCCCCGCCAGTGTAATTCCGTCGTTCGAACCCCGACCGTAGGGTTGACAGTAGAGTATGCTAACCGCTATAAACTACTAACACGTGAGATGTTTGTACATTTATGCAGTTCCTTTTATGAACTTGTCAAGGGGCGCTACACAGATCACAACATTAGGCACTGGTAGAAGAATTCATGTACCTGTAGGGGTTCGTGTCGATGATGTTGGCGGCGACCATGGCCTTGCCGAGGGACATTCTGTACCTAACAAGGTCCTTGAGCAGAGCCTTGTCGTTCTCAGTCATGTCTGGTTCAAACTTCACCTCATTGCGACAGATCTCCAGCATTCCGCTTATATTCGGATCCTAGCCAAGTAAGCAAGTGTCAGTGAGTGACTGAGTGATTGAATGAGCCTGTCAGTCAGTCAGTCAGTCAGTCAGTCAGTCAGTCAGTCAGTCAGTCAGTCAGTCAGTCAGTCAGTCAGTCAGTCAGTCAGTCAGTCAGTCAGTCAGTCAGTCAGTCAGTAAGTAAGTAAGCAAGGTAATGCAAGGTAAGGTAGTCACTCATTTACTATAGTCTCTGTCGGCAACAATTTAAAAAACATATTCAAGATTTTTTAAGATAATGAAAAACGATAGTTTCTAATAAATTTCTGTATCATCGTAAATAAGAAGCTATTTCACAGAGACTGCATTTGTTATAGTTGTCCACTTCAGATGATACTCTTGTGATTTCATTCCAGAATAGTTTTCTTCCACTTCCAGAAGACTCAAAACTTGAGAAGAAACATCCTCTGATTTCAGCATAGCCCAAACGTAGCCAAACTTTCTTTACATTGTGTAAGAAATGTGGGGTAGGCCTATATAAACGCAGTACATTAGATCTATGTGTGTATTTATATGGCGCATTTTATGACCTCTCAAAGACTTATCCAAATTTTAAAAATTCCACTTCACATGAGTGTTGTACGTTCGTATACAGCCTACTGAACAATTTGGCATTTTGGCGCTATATGAAGATTGTACTGCATATATATATATATATATATATATATATTGCAAGATGGTTTAACATTAACTTCCACAGTAATAATCTACAGGCGTTTCAAATGATGCTTATAAGATAGTAAAACGATACGAATTATTGTAACGTAACTTAGAACTGTATATGCGCTATAAAAAAGTTTTGGTGACGTAAATAATGACACACCTTTCCGCCTGTGACGTAATCAACGCGGGCTGTAAAGATGACGTCATCCTTTTGGAAAAAGTTCCTTTTTACCTTCGTAGTGCTATCTGATTGTCTGCGATCCTGTAAGCGACGTAATGGGTTTAGAAGTTCATTAACTGATCATATGTTTCAGTCTAATTAATCTTACAGGCTTTAACTTTCACGCTGAACATAGCAATATCACCCAACTTTAAAAAAATCTAGTTCTACACTCTATATGGTCTTCTAGCAGTTTGTATTCTAATATGTTCTGCTTTGATTCTACGTATATTCATCAGATTCAGTCGGTTCTAATTCTGTCTCCCATCCTCTGCAACCGTAGTCTTCTGCAGTCTAGTCTTGACTGTACAGTACATGCTTTAGTCCAATCTATTCATATTTAGTTCATTCTATAGGCTGCTTATTGCAGGTAGGCCTACTGCTGATTTCTAGTGTCTATTATATTTGATTTGAGTCGAATGTTTCAACGGAAACCTTGAGCCTGTTCGTCTTTTTGAGCTTCTTGGAGTCATCTGGGTCCAGTGATTTGAGTCTCGGCGCCAATCCATCCGCGTATTCGGCGAAAAGGGTGTTTATGGGAGAGCTTCGAGGGGAGGATTTCTGCGATCCGTAACCCATCGGAACATAGTCCTCCGTTGGAACAAAGAGTTTCTATAAGGCAACGTTAGCAGCAGTGCATTCATGCGGCGCACGTCACAGACCAGTGACAACGCATATGACGATGACATTGATTGAATGATATCACTGGCCAACAGAAAATTTTTTTTTCTTGTTGCCTTCGGTTTTAGACCTGTTCTTGGGGTAATTTTGGGCGCTAATTCAGAAAATGTCATTGGATTGAGTGCATCAGGTCTAGTTTCTGAGATATCGTCGATTTTGTAAAGAAAACCCAGTCCACTCTTTAAACGATGTCTTTGGCAAAACTAAAATGTCATAATAAGCTTTATTTATGGCTAATTATAATTCTTGCTGATTCATATAATGCCTACATCCTTATAATGTAAAATCAGCATATCTTGCCGCGTGCTGAGATATTGCTGATTCAACGAAATAACTATTCCGTAGCCTACAGCTTACTCAGCACTAAATTCATGGCCTCATTTAGAATTTATTTGTGCTTATACAGCGTTTCATGGTTTCGAACTATGTAAATAGATTATGCTGAAGTCAGCATTTATAGCCTATATAAACCGCCTCCTGAAAGCTAGAGCAGCCGCAGTCGTCTTAGGGCATATTAAGAGTTGGTCGCAAGAACAATCTGTGAATGTGAGCATTAAATAACTACATGTTCTTACTATTTTTTAGGTTAGTCATTTAATTCCTCAGATGCGAACATCCTTAAGGTTATGACTACTTCCAGACGGAGCTGCATTAACCATCCAGACATATTCTGCTACATTTGTGGGGAATACACACTAAAAGCAAACAGGAAACCGATTTCTGAGTTTGTAAAAAGAGCATATGTAGGTTATTTTGGTGTCAAACTTGGAGATCAAGATAAGCAATGGGCTCCTCATACAGTATGCAAAACTTGTATTGAACAATTGCGCCACTGGACAATTGGAAAGAGAAGCTGCCTGAAATTTGGTGTACCGATGGTTTGGAGGGAACAGATAAACCACTTCGACGACTGTTACTTTTGTATGGTTAATATCATAGGCATCAATCGAAATAATCGTCACAAGTTGTCTTACCCTGATATACCTTCAGCCAGGAGACCTGTTCCGCATTCGGATATTGTACCAGTTTCACCTTTTCGCGAACTACCTCAGCTCTCAGACGATGAGACTTGCATGTCCAATATCGGACAAGATGACGAAAGTGAAGAAAGTGGGGGCAGTGACAGTGATTTCCAATCAACTTCACACAGTGAACGTTTTGACCAAAAAGAGTTGAGTGATCTGATCAGGGACTTAAATCTTTCCAAAGAGTCCTCTGAATTGCTTGCGTCCAGACTAAAGGAAAAGAATGCACTTCACCCTGGAACGAAAATTACAATTTATAGAAACAGAGAAAAGGATTTGCTGCCATTCTTTACCGAAGACAACAACCTAGTATTCTGTAATGACATCAGCAACTTATTGAAGAAAATTGGTCTGTCGGATTACAGCCCAGATGAGTGGCGTCTTTTTATCGACAGTTCAAAACGTAGTCTGAAATGTGTGCTTTTAAATAACGGCAACAAATTTGGTTCTATTCCAATCGGTCACTCCACCAGGATGAAAGAAGAGTACAATGCCATCTCTTTAGTACTGGAAAAGATAAAATACAAAGAACATCAATGGGTAATTTGTTTAGACTTGAAGATGGTAAATTTCCTCCTTGGTCAACAAAGTGGCTACACCACAAAGTATCCCTGCTTTTTGTGTCTTTGGGACAGTAGAGCCAAGCATGAACATTGGACAAGAAAAGATTGGCCTTCGAGGAAAGACATGGTGGTTGGAGCTCAAAATGTAATCAAGGAATCTTTGGTGGCACGAGATAGGATCATACTGCCACCACTACATATAAAGCTAGGCCTGATGAAACAATTTGTCAGGGCTTTGAATAAAGAAGGTTCATGCTTCGAATACATAGTACACAAGTTACCAGGAATTACAATGGAAAAATTGAAGGCTGGAATCTTCGATGGTCCACAGATCAGGCAACTTATGAATGACCCACTTTTCATACCATCAATGAATGAAATCGAATCTTGTGCCTGGTCTTCCTTTGTTCTTGTAACTAAAAATTTTCTTGGCAACAAGAAGGCAGACAATTATGCACAACTAGTAGAGGATATGCTTCTTCATTTCAACAAGCTTGGCTGCAACATGAGCATTAAAGTCCATTATCTCCACAGTCACTTAGATCGCTTTCCAGAGAATCTTGGTGACTTCAGCGAAGAGCAAGGTGAAAGATTTCACCAAGACATCAAAACAATGGAAAATCGATATCAAGGAAGATGGGATGCACACATGATGGCAGACTATTGCTGGAATATTATGCGCGATTGTTCCGGCAGATGCCACACTCGGAAATCGTACAAAAGGAGCTTCTTCGGTGTCGAATGACTTGAAATTTTTGTAACAAACTTGTTCTGTTTGGTATCATATAAGTACAGTTTCAGGTACTACCATTTTCTTTTAAGTATTTGTATTATTATGTTTATTTAGTGTATCACATAATAAATTGAGTACTACATAATTATAGCTATAGCCTTATGTTTTATGGGCGAGCAGAGGCAAGGACTGGTATATGGCATAATGTTCTATATCTCGAAAACTAGACCTGCTGGGAGAAAACTGGTGCCTTTTCTGGAATCAGCAGGTCAAATATACCCAGAAACAGTTCTAACATTTGAGGCAACAAATTATGTGTTGGCCAGTGTATTATGAGGGTGATGATCGATGACGACGACGATGATGATGATGGTGATGATGATGATGGTGGTGGTGATGATAATGATGATGATGATGATGATGACGACTGGAAACAACGGTAACGGGACGCCTCAGACTACACCGGGGAGTGTCGCGTTCGGCAGGAGAGGGAACAGGGCTTCTTCGGTGGTCAACCAGCAAAACCCCTGCCCAAAGAAAGAAATAAAGAAGACCGGGCTACAGAGAAGTTAAGAAAGAGCACAGAACAGAGAAGAGTGGTGTCGTTGAATTCTTGCCCGAGGGCAGACCACAGAAGAGGAGGAGAATTACCGGAATATGATATTAATGATCAAAACGAAAACGAATGCAATGATGACGATGATGGTGCTTGTGATGACACCGCCCATACACTCCACTCCATTCCACTTTACTCACTCTACAGTGCTCCACTCACTTTCAACTCCACTTCACTTCAATCCGTCCACTGTACTATTTTCCATTCCATGCGGTTATACTGCACGTCATTCTTAGATCACGATGACGATGACGACAACGACACCCACCTGCCCGGGAAAGACGAGTGATGACATCATTCGATTGATCTTAATCAGTTCCGATGTCGTTGACTTATGCTTCGCTGCAATGCTGGCCAGAGACTCTCTGCTACATACCTGGCATATAGAACAAATGCACGCGCTATATAAATGGCATTTAAATTATTACAGTGAGTTGTATTTCAGTCAGGCCTACGTTACAGTTCGTTTAAAGCGCGCTTATGTATTGCTTAACAAATACGAGTTCAAACATGTTCGGTTTATCGATTTGGTTTAAAATTCGAGTGTAGCACGAGTCATTGAATAGATTTTCGGTTCTTAGCAAATGTTCCAGTCAAATCTTTAAGGGTGTCTTAAGTTAAAATGATTTAAATACATTTTAAATTCTAGCTGATATAAAATCTGAGCTTCATCTCAAATAGTAGTCAGGCATCACTATAAACAGCCTCAGTCATACTTGCAACTGCACACTTTCTCTAGAGTAATCGTCATAATAAAACCAGCATTTATACAACGCCTGTTACAAAAACTGAAAACACAAAATCACGATCAGACAGAAGTGGTTTCAACCACCGACAAAACAGACGCAAGAAAGCAGAGCCAAAGAAAGATCAAGCAGAGACAAAGAAGGTCAAACAGAGGTAAATAAAGGTCATGCAGAGGCAAAGTAGGTCAAACGGAGGCAAAATAGGTCAAGCAGAGGCAAAGTAGGTCAAGCAGAGGCAAAGTAGGTCAAACAGAGGCAAAGAAAGGTCAAGCTAAGGCCAAAAGGTTCAAGCACAGGCAAAGAAGATAAAGGACGATGTAAAAATAGGTCAAGCATAACGCAGTGAAAGTTCGAACTGCATGCCATGTCATACGTCATCATTTGGCAGCTTATTCAAGAAACAGAATTCTACGCCATTTTGCAGCATCTCAGAACAAGAAACAAAACAGGTTACATTGTATCGCAGAGTGAAGAGCTCTATCTGAAAATATGTGTAGTTCGTACTCAATCCATACTTAATTTGTTTTGGTCTACTTCCTTCGTCAACCACGTAATAAAATTTCTCAAGTGCAAACACTACACAACTCAGACACCATTAATGAACCGAATTATGAGAACATATGTTCTGCTCCAGTTAATTCACAGACACGGATCTGAGCTAACGATGTCATCGAGTTGACTCGCTGACTCGTCAAGTGCAACTCGCGTTATGACTCGACCATCCCACTCGACGCACGACAATCGCTGGCCTTTGAATCCGCCCCAGACTGGACTGACCCAGGTCCTTTTAGTCATCCAAAAATAGACCGTAGAATATTTAGGTGGCGTCGACAGCCACGTTAAGCAGTCCATTCTGGAACGAACAAGTGCGGTCCATTCTCAACAAAATACTGCTACTCAGGCTTGGCTGCCAACGATCCGAATTTTCTTACTTTCTTTGCCGAAGCCGAGCGAATAAGGAGGCCACTGACCAGCCCCCTGCATGCTGCAAACACGAACGTATGCACTAACAAGAGGGGGCTACCTGTGGCGCATTGTTTACCTGTATATCAGTTAAAGTAGAGGCAAGAAATGTAAGGTAAGGTCAGAGCAGGTCAGCCCGTATAAGGCAAGACAAGGGAAGGCAAGGAAGGTGTCTTAGGCGAAATAAGTTAAACAGGTACAGGCTCGGCTCGGTAAGGCGTGGTGAGGTATTATCTGCAACATCTGGTTTGGGAACGTTCCTGAGTAGATATTTGAAGAGATGCTACATATGCTCTGAATGAAAGAACGAATGAATGAAGAAAGAAAGGAAGGAAGGAGGGAAAGAAAGAATGAATGTAATAAGGAAGGAAGAAGCGAAGGAAGGAAGGAATAAAGGAAGAACGGAAGAAAGGAAGGAAAGAAGGAAGAAAGAAAAGAAGAAAGGAAGGAAGAAAGGATGGATGGAAGGAAGGAAAGAAGGAAGGAAAGAAGGAAAGAAGGAAAGAAGGAAGGAAGGAAGGAAAGAAGGAAGGAAAGAAGTAAGGAAGGAAGGAAAGAGTAAGCGAATGAATGGACTGCGTAATTATTATGCGTGATTGTAAAGTGAATTGTCTGACCGTGTATTCGACGGTCCCTGGCGGAGGCTGGGCGACGATTCTACGACTGGTGATCGACTGGACTTCACGATCGACTTCACTCTTGTAGTTGCTCTGGACCCCTGCAAACGATAACCGACCAGCAGATGATGATGACGACGACGACAGCAACGACTACGACGATGAATGGTGCTGGTTGATAGGCCAGAGTGTTACAGTGTTGTTGAACTGGTAAGGATGATCCGATGAAGACGACAATGATAAGGACGACTATATATAATGATGATATAATGATGGTGATGATGATATTGGTGATAATCACGATAATGAATGCGAACAAAATGACAATAATAATACTGATGATGACGAAGATTATAATGTAAATAAAAATGATGGTAACGATGATGCAGACACGATGATTATGATATCATTATAAAAACCATGGCACCAAAGACAATGTGATGCACAGAACTATCTTCGGATCTGCAGAGATAAGAGCAATATTGGTGGTGGTGGTGATGATGATGATGATGATGATGACGACGACAATGACATCAATTTCAATGTGATGTACAATCCTAACTTCACATGTCGCCTTTGATTCTTTCACACAGAAGCAGAGTGAAAGAGCTGTTGACTGATTGTAAAAGAGAGGGTCAATTAAAAACTGAGTCACTGTAGTTGGCGGGTGATTAGAACTGACCTTCGACGATCTCCTCATCCGCCACAAACATCCTTCTCGCGCCGAGGGAGTGCAGGGGACTGATCAAGGTCCCACCAAGGTCGATCGACTTGGATCGCCCTGGTCTCTTCTGGTTGTCGTCCTTCACTTCGTTTAGCCTCGAATGTTGGATCGGAGACTGAGTTCCAGACCGCGACCCACGAGAGAAACTAAACGACATAACATGACTCATAGACTCCCAGATAAATAAACCTAAAGATCTCTAGACGCCCGTTCATAACCCTATCTCAACCTGATTCTGAGTCAGATTCAGATTTAGATACCCGATTCAGATTCCGAATCAGATTCAGGTTTGGATTTAGATTTAGGATCAGATGTAGATTCATATTCTAATACAGAGACTTTATTAGACGTCAAAGGGGATTTCTGAAGGTCAGTTAGGGCTGCCAACCGTCCCGAAATCGGACTTGTGCGTCACGTGTCCCGGATTGATCCCAAATTGTCTCGGAACTTGGTGTAAATATCCCCTTCACCTAATGTTGTTCTGCTTTTCGCACACTAAACTCGAACGGCCGGCCGTAAATAAGTTTTACAGAGTGACCATAGAATAGAGGGTAGTTAGGTTAGTAGACACAATAAATGACATCTGCAAATTGCATACATCATGCATGTAAGTAATATGTGAACTTCGCTCGTGCTGGGTCCTGAAGCCTGGTAGGATTCTGGAATTTAATAAACGTTTTGCTCTTGAAGTTGGTTCAGATTTCTTGTATAGGCCACTTGTCTCTTGATGATTTGAGTCAAATCATTTGACTGTAATTTTTAACGGCTATTTGCAGTAGATCCAACATTAGGCTGAAACAACATTCGTTACATACAGTGGTGTGGACAGGATAAATTGGTACTGGCATATCGACTTTTGGCGTCCCGGATTGGCAGAATCAAAAATTGGCAGCCTTATTCTGAGTGCATATCGCTATCGGTCGTACTGGTTAATTGGAAGGAAAAAACACGATCCTTCAAAGATCATATTCTATACAATCCTCCCAATTTTGCAGTCATTTCAAATAAATTCTAAGTGCACGCCTTCAGATTGCACTGCAAGCCACTCTATTCTGCTGCGAATTAATCTGAACGAATTCCAGATCCTCTGTAATCACACTGCACTTTAAAACCGTGCTTCCAATTCTTGATTTTAATCAACTCGAGAACGACGTAGAGCAAGATAAGTCAAGTCAAATGATTGTAGCCCTGTTCACCGATGTCAACCGAGCTACAAGAAACTCCCAGTTCAACAAATTCATATCCTTCTCAGCGACTTCGGTTAAATTGTTTCTCAATCCTCATTTCTTCAGCCAACTTAATCCAATGCGATCCTCACCGATTCTAATTCCACAAGAAATGGAGCTTACTGTAATTTTAACCGAACTAAGCTTGTAGAAAATTGAAAACTGTAAAAGAAATAGAAAACTGTAGAAAAGAAACTGCAGAACAGCCAACTTAAGCCAATGCGATCTTCGTCAATTTTAAAGCAACTTAATTCCACAACAACCCCGTCTTCTTAACTGAATTATAATTGAAGAAAACGTAAGTATCTGGAGTATCGAGTTACTCATAGGATGCCCTAAACTGTCAATTATCCATAACAGATGTAAGATAAACGACTCATTTGTACTGAAACTTGATCTAAACAAAAAATATATAGGCCTAAATCTCTCGGGATTGATTTCCTGATCTGCATATATAATTTTAATTCTGAGCAACAATTGGCAGCCAGGACGAATCAATTTCGCGTATGAGTGACACCGGCATCAGTGAAATCGAACACCTAAGCGAATCGATGTTGAGCAGTAACGTCCACCTCGCTGCACCCTTTATGGAAGGGGATGAAGAAGAATGGACTGACTCCCTCTTCGATCACCCCAACCCAGTCTGCTGGGGTCCTACTTGAATAGCCATCACTAAGCGGTTGAAGAAATTACGCATGCGAAGGGAGTAATCCAAGTAACTTTCCAATCTCTATTCAGAGTAGGACGAGTC
Organism: Norana najaformis; assembly: GCA_964023275.1. Taxonomy (NCBI): domain Eukaryota; kingdom Metazoa; phylum Annelida; class Clitellata; order Crassiclitellata; family Hormogastridae; genus Norana; species Norana najaformis. The sequence continues at coordinate 10,831,435 of OZ029918.1, read as the reverse complement.
CAGCAATTGTGGATTTTACTGTGCTATAAAGCAGGAAAAGTACCCGAGTATTAGGATAAGCTTTTAGGGTCTAGATATGAGTCACTGTAGATTTAGATTCAGACGTCCTTGACTTGAACTGCAGCCTGCAGTTTGTACACCGCATATCAATTGACTACGGAAGGACTGATGAAGGACCGATGAATAGATGACTAGAAGGATGGACGGACGGATGAATGGACGAAGGACGGAAGAATGGATGAAGGACTGAAGAATAGATGGCTAGAAGGATGGATGGACGGACGAATGCATGGATGGACTGATGGACATCTGATGACCCTCTTGTGACTCACAAAAACACATAGGCACACCTAGGTCTACTAATAAGCAACAACACATGCAGACGGACACAAAGCCACAACACCACACGTGACTTACCTGACTATAAAACATTCTCCTTTAAACAGCAAAACTGCAAAAATCCGAATTTGCGTGGACTGACGAAACGAAAGTCTTATCCCATGACTATCTTTAAGTAAAGACGCAAATCACAAAACCAAACCGACCACAATATTCCATAAACCATACACAACATCAGTCCTTACACCTCATTGTGTTGTTGTGTACACGCTCTGTAGCACTTTCAAAGAGTGACGAATATGAAAGAGAAGCATCGCGATCCGGTTTAATCCGGAACCAAAATCCGGTCTGCTGAGAAAGCAAATCAACGAACCGTGACCGAAAACTTGAAGGAAATGTCTGAGTTGCACATTGAAGGAAATGAAGCATAAAATGTCGACGGCTTAGAATCATTCGAATTTAAAACTGGACGAACAACAGAAGACCCGCATGTGACACACACACAAACACACACAGGCACACGTACAGATAGACAACAACACATGTAGACGGACATAAAGGCACAACCACAGCACGTGACTTGCCTGGCTATAAACATTTTCTTTTAAACAGCAAAACTGCAAAAATCCGAATTCTCGTGGACTGACGAAATAGTTCAGCATGAACAACATCAAATGCTTCTAATTATAGAAAACAAGGGGTGCGGAATATCCAATTATTTACATTTAAAAGACCATCGTACAAATTCGATATTATATCCATACACACATATACACATATCTGCATATTTAAATGGTTGTGTCTGGTCTGGATATTTGTATAGCTCCTTTTACGAATCTCAAAGGTATGTAAACCTAATAATCCAGATTCATATTATAGTCCAATAGTGTACAGGCAAGTATATTTATTACATACATATACTAATATAAATATATTGCATTATATATAAACATATATGAAAGAATATCCATCTTCTGAAAGACACAGTCATTGTCTGTCTACGAATGACAATGCTGACTGACATGCATATCACGACTGCAAACGTTGGGTAGTGTTTTGATAAGAAGCGACATCGATGCTGGGTTTGTTTATGATTGATCTGGCACCACAGAAGGTAAACTCCCCCCCCATCTGTCTTCGTTGGCTGCCCATCACTCTGCTGGCTCTTTCTTTCGCACACACTTCGACAAAGCAACGTCTTGCATTCACAGTGGTTGTACCATCCACATGGAATACATGCATACATACATACAAACGTACATACATACATACGTACATGCAATGGCCGTCCTTCTGATTTGAGTCTACTCCTGGCTAGAGACACCATATGCGCCGAGAGAGAGAGAGAGAGAGAGAGAGAGAGAGAGAGAGAGAGAGAGAGAGGAGAGGGAGAGAGAGAGAGGAGAGAGGAGAGAGAGAGAGAGAGAGAGAGAGGAGAGAGAGAGAGAGGAGAGAGAGAGAGAGAGAGAGAGAGAGAGAGAGCGAGAGAGCATCTGAATAGATATATCGTTTTTGTGAGCCTAAAAATATAAATGACTAGATACATGCATACATATCTTGAAGACGCTTTATAAAAACTGAATGAATGAACCAATTAACGAACGAATGAACGAATGAGGATCATACAAAGCGCAATGACTGGCAGATCTTTATAGAGTCCTACAGATGACATCGGATAAGCGGACATAAGCGGACCACAGAGAGACTTACACGTATCGAGGGTTGAGTCTTTGCATCCAGGATTGTGACTTCCTCGAATCAACGCTTCCTCGTCGCTTACTCAGCAGTAGATCAAGCCTCTCCTGATCAATTTCCTCCTCCAATTCATCATCATCCTTCGTCACTACAACTCTCGGTCGATTCATATCTCAGTGTCCGTAAACAAATCAATCAACCGACTTCTTGCTTCGATCGGTTATTACTACTGATCTTCCGATGTCGTATATGGCGTTCTTTAGTGTCACCGACTAAGGAAAGCTGCTCTGTACGTTAGCCCTCTATATATTCACCCTCTGTTGTAAGTCACCAGTTTGTGACGCACGGACGTACACCCTCCGGCGTAGTTCGCTAAGTCTGGCGCTCTGGCGGTCCTCGCCTGAACTATTATTGAAAGCGAAGAACGAATATGCCAGGACCTAGAGTTGACTGAGGTCTCTCTCGAGATCTGCCGCAAACTGGTTCTCTAGCTTTCCTCGTCGCCACGTGAGGCAACATATGTAGCCCGAAATGTATTCAAACGTGCAACATAGATATGATCTGGTAAACTGTCTCAATATACATATATATATGTATATATATATATATTATATATATACACGTGACCGTGTTTATATTTACAAAGAAACATATGTATGTGCCACTATAAATATATTATACGTACCACTAAACGTCCACTTCGATAGACACTTGTATGTATAAGAGTCTTGTACAGTGGCTGAGTGTTCGTTTATTGACACTTCAAAATGAACGCTCAAGAGTCACGTCTTGAAGTTGCTGACTTTAATGTGGCCAACGCTCAAAGATATCAACTGCATTGTAATAAATCACAGTAACTGTGTAGAATAGAGTCAGACATTTTTAGCCTTTAGCAATAATACAAATTGCGTGGCAATATAGGCGACAATGAATGTGATTTACTGTAAGAAAGTTTCGCTGTGAGCATTTTACAAGAGTGTTCGGTGTTAATAGGCATTAATTTTAAGAGCACACATACAGCATCTGTAAGTGAAAGAGCATAAACAAGAGAGCGCATAGCACACAGTATATAAATATTTACACACAGATGCATACATACAGTACGAGAGTGAAGGCCCTGTTGAAGATAGTAAAATTCATGAATGTATGCAAAGGCAATTTGACGAAGTATACTTGCTAATAAATATGTATTCTCTGTATCTAATTATACACAGTTAGATTTGTCTAAGGCATATATATGAATAAAAATATGCCCACTTAATTTACTCATAAAGACACACATATATGAATAAATTATACTTCAGACAGTCGATTGTAGTTAATGAAAATACAGTGCATACATTTGCACGCATAAATTTATATCGTATCGGCCATATAGTTTATGTGTGTATTGTATGGATTTATACCATCATGTATACATAATATGTATATCTAGCAACAAATGTATTCAACCGAGGTGCATGTACCAGTTGGCCTATAGAAATACCGTGAGTACCTGCAGTCAGCTGCAGTCAGACTTTCATGATCATCATGATCATGATCATGATCATGGTCATCATCATCATCAGCATCATCATCACCACCACCACCACCATCATCATCATCATCATCAACAACAGCAACAACAACAACATCATCATCATCACCATCACCATCATCATCACCACTACCACCTCCATCACCATCATCATCACCATCATCATCATCAACAGCAGCAACAGCACCAACAACATCATCATCATCACCATCATCATCACCACTACCACCTCCATCATCATATAAGTTGGCAACTGGTGCAGTGGTCAAGGCCGTAACATTAGCAGAGGAGGGGGCAATGTCAGACAGAAGGCAGGTGGCTGAACTATAGTCCGGAATTATCTTCGTCACGATTCAACGACCTCGGCTTAATGGTTGACTTGCGAAGAACGCGTGAACTTCGTTAAGGTAAACTCACAAGGGGCTGACGACCTACTCTGTGCTAAATACAGCGTGTTAAATGTAAACATAAATGTAAATGTACACGTTTTCTCATAGCGACCGTATGGCCTCTACCCTGCTCATTTCTCAGTGAATTGATCGGGTGAGATCCTTCACCACCGCTGCCCGTTTGAATGAGTGCCACTCCTTCTAGGGTCCCTGCGAACGGACCTTGCTAGCCCGAGATTAAAATCTCTTGAATGTAGCCACGATCGGTATGCCAACCGGCATCTTCACGCACAAAGGCGCCTTGTTACCGTCTCTGTATCTGTGCTTCATTGCCCTTGTCTACGTCTCTGTCCTTGTATCTGTTTCACTGTCCAAGTCTGTATCTCTGACTCTCTGCCTGTCCCCGCCTAGGACTCCATCCATCTCTGTATCTCCTGTCTGTCTCAATAAACTCTGTCTGTACTCGTCTCTGATCTTTTGACTCTTTCTCTGTCTCTGCTTATCTCTTCCTCAGTCTCCGTCTTTTCCCTCGGGTTCCAATAGACTCCATCGCAGCCGTATTCGGGCGATGCAAGTCCCAAGCCTGGATAAAGGGGAGGACGACGCTAATTGTCTGCGTTAGAACACAGCATCGTTAAGCAGAAACTACTAGCAGTAGGCTGTTTCTGTGCTTAGCCTACTCCGATTCCCTTCAGGTCACGAATTACTGAGAATCGAAAAGTAATGCAAGTAATGCTTGACTTTCGACCGGACTTACCCTGGAATTTGGCTTGCACAACGATTTGCTTAGTAGTGACCATCGACGGATGCTTTAAGTACTATAATGGTGGCGCTACAGAAGTTCTCGGCTTAGCATTATTACGCAAATTCTGTACATGGATGCAAGGGAAATTCTCTTACGCAAGAAAACCCAAATATAAAGGGGGAAATTTCCATGACGCATTTGATCTCGAGCGACTGCTAGCTGTTTAGCAGTCGATCTCTTCGAGAGAAAAAGACGTCTTACTTGGTTGAGGGCTTCCAAGTATTCGGAGCTGTTTGCATCATTCACTACGACACATCGAAATAGAATTGAATAAATTGTAATCGTAACTGTAATCACAAATTTATATAGCGCCACTTCAAGAGAAGCTCATCAGAGGCGCTCAGAGAAGAGCGTTATCCCACATAGAACATCAGCACAATTTAGTTTGGCAAAATTCCCTCCTCATAATACAGTGCTGGCCATAAGTTTGGAATCACCCAGGCGCAATCTGTTGAAAACCATATTTGATCGCTATAGCAGTCGAGTCTATCAAGCTATTGAGTCGGCGATGGTTACTTTGTATAAATGGTCAGGTATACCAATCCTTGAGGATAAACTAGAAACACACATGGGGATCCTCAATTGCACCACTTTCCAACATGATGGAGCTCCTTGCCACCGGGCAAGGACTGTGACAAGATGGATCAATAGACGGGGAATTCATATCCTGGATCCAGTCCCGACCTCAATCCCATCGAAAACCTGTGGATGTTTATGAAGCAGAAGGTGTCTGAGGAGCATCCAACATCAAAGGTATCGTTGGTTGACGCCATAAAGCGAGTCTGGGTCAACCACATCAGCCCAGCTTATTGTGAAAGTCTTGTGAATTCCATGCCAGCAAGACTCAAGGCTGTCCTGGCTAACAAAGGACAGCACTCAAAGTACTGAAGTCTGAAGTTGACATTTGACTATCCATTTACTTAGTATGTGAGTTTTGAATAAACTGTTACAGTTTCATTGAGAAAAATTACAGTTACAATTTCTTCTGAGGCTTTTTATAAGAAAATTTCATACATTTCTAAGTGATTCCAAACTTATGGCCAGCACTGTATAATATAATGTAATGTAATATAATATAATATAATAGAATAGAACATGTGCAGCAAAGTGCATTAGAATAAGGACAGATGGTGTAATGGTAAAGTTGTGGATAGTACAGTAGGATGCGATGGAGTGTAGGGGAGGGGAATGAGTAGTGCATCCACAGCAGAGAAGGGTAGAGTCGAGTCTCCCATCCACGAATCAGTTCGTTTCGCAGACTTAATTGAATTGAAAAGAAATTCAAATGTATTTACATTACATTTACTATGATTACATCTACTATGGTTACATATGCTGAGTTGACCTTAGGCCAAATAATATCCTACATCAACTATGCATAACACTAAGTCATATAACATTAAAATACAATACAATACAATAAAATACAATACAGATCAATGATCTCGTAACCTTAATGTAGCGTTGTACTTATATGGCTCAAGTGGTCATTTTGTATTTAAAAAATAATCATCAGGAATCTAACGATCAAACGGTTCAGCTGCATGGCGATACTATGGATTTTGGTATCGTCAAAATTCCGCGTGACTCAGCGAAGGTGCACAACGAACAGCATCAAGATATCGTTAAGAAGGTCTTCAGTTCCTCCCAGAAGTTTTCCTTCTCGCGATCCACCTTGGACTGGCTACAACAGAGTTCCTGCGAACTGTGAACACAAAGAATTCCAGTTTGAACTCATCGCATCCACTCTCTCCGCTCGCTACTGGCTTTTTTTGGACTCAGAATAAACGTGCAAAAGACCAAGACTATGGTGATGGGCAAACAACACGAGAGATTGGGCGTGGAGCTGGATGGCGAGGAGCTGGAGCAGGTCACGGATTTTGTATACTTGGGAGGGCTTATGACGGAAGAAGGCAGACTGTATGAGGCCTTCACCATACCGGTGCTGTTGTATGGATCAGAGTGCTGGTGTATGCGGAGAGAGGATGAAAAGAGAATACTGGTGGCGGAAATGAACTGGCTCAGGAGAATTATGGGCAAAACAAGAAGAGACAGGATCCGCAATGAGATGATAGGTAAAGAACTGGGGCAGCGAGAAGATATGGTGGAAAGGATAAGGAGGAAAAGACTAACGTGGTTCGGACACGTGCCGAGGATGGAGAGCGACAGACTACCGGCGAGGGCACTTTACCATCATGTAGAGGGAACAAGGAGCCGGGGGAGGCAGATAAAGACCTGGATGGACAACATAAAGGAAGACCTGCAGTCAAGGGGAGTGGACATCACAACACCCGTGGGGCTAACGAGGGACAGAACAGCGTGGAGGCATTTCGTTCAGACCTCATCGTCGGCTATAGCCTGACGGACGAGAGAAAAGAAGAAGAAGAAGAAAGAAGTACTTATCCTTCGTCAAAATAGGTAGCTAAGGTACAAGCTACATTAAGAGGAATAATATTCTAGATAACCTCGGGATTTAGATAGCGGTTGAAAAATTATTAAAGTCAAACAAACATAAAGCAATGACTTTATTCTACCTATTCGGCACCTATAAAACTAAATATATAGACCTATTTATATTATCTTTCTTATTATATTATCTTTCTTATTATATTATCTTTCTTATTTAAAGGCAGCAATTTGATTTTCCTTTTGTAGGAGATACTTTACTCGAAGCTTTCTTGCATTGGATGCGATGAGTTCAAACTGGAATTCTTTGTGTTCACAGTTCGCAGGAACTCTGTTGTAGCCAGTCCAAGGTGGATCGCTAGAAGGAAAACTTCTGGGAAGAACTGAAGACCTTCTTAACGATATCTTGATGCTGTTCGTTGTGCACCTTCGCTGAGTCACGCGGAATTTTGACGATACCAAAATCCGTAGTATCGCCATGTAGTTGGACCGTTCGATCGTTAGATTCCTGATGATTATTTTTTAAATACAAAATGACCACTTGAGCCATATCGCAATTTAGTTAAACAAAGAACTCGGTGACCGAGGTGACGACGAATAATTGACCGCAGTTGACCGATTCTTGTAACTCTCGTAACGCCCGTTACGTTCCTGTTTCACAGCGAGTCCTTGCTGGAGTCTAATTCAATTGGCCGTCATAGTGATAGGTTACATCTCGCCCCGCTTGGCTACGAAACTGTACGGGTTTACATTTTACCACTAACGTGCCGAATCACTAAATTAAAGGTGCCGTTTTAATTAATTTAACTTAATTATTCAATTACACAATAAATACTTAAATAAACAAGTTATCTAGCCGAAGTGAAATCGTTGCAATTACATTTACGTTGCATTATTTTTTGCTTCTCAGTAATTTTTGTCACGCTTGACTAGCAGTGATCGGCCTGTTTCAATTTTAAAGTAACTGACTACCTTAAATATGTAAAACCTTGATTTTAAGTAGCCCCTGACTGCGTCAAACCAAGCGGTTCACTGACTGCGTGGCATCCATTGGTGTAAATCGATGAATGACTGAAGAGAGGAGGACTAATGACAGACTGATGGAACGCCGGAAACTGATGAATAAACGCCAAACACCGAGAGAGGAAATGCATCGATGCACAACGTCACGGTCCGGTGAAGTGTGCATCGAATTGAGTGCTTCTCTATGAACAACTGCTCAATAGTTAGTCATAATTTAGCATAGCGTGAGCAAATCTTATTAATGGGTTCAAGTCTCGATCCATTTAGTTTCACAGAGCTAAAGCCAGAAAATCCCACTTTACATCATATAACAGAAGTATATAGGTAAATATGCGCCAACCAAATATATAGATATATACATATTATATGTATATATATGAATGTATATGCATATATGTTGTATATACATACAACATATATGCATATACATTCATATATATACAACATGTATGCATATACATTCATATAATATGTATATTTATACGTAAGAGCGTTTCTAACGAGTTTCTCTTGAAACAGCTCTATACAAATTCATAATTACATGACTTTAATATGAATATTACTCTGGTATATTATTATTATTATTATTATTATTATTATTATTATTATTATTTATTATTATTATTATTATTATTATTATTATTATTATTATTATTATTATTATTATTATTATTATTGTTATTGGTGTACAGACATTCTATTATTGGTATATTGTTATTGGTATTTCTCGAACATTAGAGCAATTCATTCATCACATTCAACATTTCGTTTTCGTAATTATCATCGCAGTATAATCACTATTATCACTGTAATCATCAACAGCGTCATCTTCATCATCAGCATCATAATCGTCGTCGTCATCATCATCAGCAGCAGCAGCAGCAGCAGCATTAGCAGCAGCTGAATTAACATCAGCATCTTCGTCGTCATCCTAATAATATTCATTATTTTTGCTTCTCATCAGTATACCATCACCAACATCATTAGGCCTACAATCATCACCATCATTATTGCCATTATTATGAATAATACCATTCGTGAGTCTAAATTTATGACAGTCTACCTGTTGCTGTATTAACTATTACCTTTGCTGTTAGAATTACTAGACTTAGTCATCGCTGTTTTATTACTAATTCTATTAATAATTACTAATTTATATAGTTCTAGCCTATACCGTTACCTTGTAAATCAGTGGACGATGGATTACCTGAGTCAGTTGATAGCATAATCCTTTCCTGATCACCTGATCATAGCAACATAGCATCAAGAACGCTTTTGCACGATCGTACGATCAATACGTTGGAAGCTTTTGAAATCGTCTTCATCTGACGAACTTAAAAGAAGCCGATCAAAGGTTTTGCGACGCAGAATCAGCGCTTTATACCCGCCGAACACACAGCACGACATCGTATTCAACTTGACCGAAGCGTTTGAGAAGCCTTCTGGCGGCATGGCTGTAGAAGCGCCATGCTGTTCCTGCCTCCGCACCCGGATGCCAGTGATGCCTACGTCCGATGCCACGAATGCCAGAATGCGGTATGCCTTTAATGAGGCTTCCATTTAGCGGGGCTGCGCCAGTCGGTCAGGTCGGTGGGTCGGTCGGTCGGTGGGTCGGTCGGTGGGTCGGTCGGTCGGTGGGTCGGTCGGTGGGTCGGTCGGTGGGTCGGTGGGTGGGTGGGTGGGTCGGTCGGTCGGTCTGTCGGTCGGTCGGTCGGTCGGTCATTTCTCGAGGCCAGGACTCACTTGTCCGAAGGACGGATGGAAGAACGTCGTCATTTGCTGCTGCTGATGCATTTGACGCGATCCTAGGCATCAAATCTAGATCTGGTGTAGTTTCCCTCCACTCGGTCGGTCATGGATTCGATTTCTGACGATTGAGGAGATGCGCGTCAGCATCACAACAGAGACACAGACTTACACAGACAGATACAGATTCAGACACGGACGAAGACACGGACACAGACTCAGAAACAGGTACACAAACAGACAACTAGCCAATCACGCATACAATCAGTCAAACAAACGACGAGATACATCGACAAGAAGACCGAGGAAAAGGCAAAGAAACCGATAGATACAAAGAGACAGACCCGGCCACCTTACATGACATTCTTGCATCATGGCGCCGTGGCACCATGGCATCATGGCAACAGAGCAACATGGTGCCATGACCCCATGCCACCATGGTACTTGGGCACTATGACACTATCACACATGGCACTATTTGGTGTCGCCACTGGCGTGTTTGCACCAAGTACGACTATCTTGTGCGTAGGCCTCTATCCTTAATTCCGTTAATTCTGCAGCTACGACACCATGGCACTATGACACCATGCGTCACGACGTCATGGCACCACTGCACATGACACCATGGTGGCTGTGTGACGCCTTAATTGCGTGGCTGTTGTATACATGCCAATTCCACATGACGTCCCTGATTGCGATGAAAATGCCGAACGCGCCGCTGGAAATAAATCTCACACATGTAATGGTATCAAGACGTTCAAGCAAGCCCACGGAAGCGCATGGAGGCATAGAAAGAGAACGATGCAGTGCAACTTGGAATCCACGTTGATGACGGCCTTAGCAGAGACGAAGAAGGATCGAATGATTGCAAATCGTTCTCGGGTCTTCATTCCATGCGTAGAGCCGACACGAAGCTATCCTCACGACAACACGAATGTCATCCATTACGATTCTGACACCCACACAATTATACGCAAATGCAGATATATGTATATATTGTTATATATAGCATACACATCATTCACATGTATATCACATATATAATGCACACAGGCTTATAACACATACTGCGCATGTTACAAGACTAATATAGCATGCGCGTCGAACATAATCCTATTATCCATGTACAGGTATATATAATTATATATATTTAATTGCATGAATTTACATAACATATACGGCGTAGATATGTCTATTATGTACATATGCACTGAACATTCATCATGCGTGTATAATGTATATGGCAATAGGCGTCGCCAGGATTTAAGTTTGGGGATTCAGCTCCGAGGGCAAAAGTGCCGACAGAGGAACCTGCGTGGATAGGTTTTACAATCAGACTAAGAAGTCGTTTTTTATAGACTATTGTTATTATTAAACAGACATTCATAACGCACGCAATTAACATTAGCATCAAAGGCGCATTCAACGACCCCAAGTAATATCACCGAGTAATATCACGATTTATCGATAATTTTCGAATGACATTATTAGGGTCGCTGCAAGCACACGTCAGAGCGCCCATCCCATTTCTACTTTTATACGATACAAAAACGAATTTTAGCAGGATTGTGATCAGTTTACATAAACATCGACAGAATTATTCACGCATTTTGCAAAGAACTCCGTGCAATTTACAGTAATGGAGGCTTTTGGGTATTTTTAAGCGCTGCAATTTAGCAAATGAGTAATTTAACAAATGAGTAATTTAGCAAATGAGTAATTTAACAAATGAGTAATTTAGCAAATGAGCAATTTAGCAAATGAACAATTTACCAAATGAGCAATTTAACAAATGAGTAATTTAGCAAATGAGCAATTTAGCAAATGAGTAATTTAACAAATGAGTAATTTAGCAAATGAGTAATTTAACAAATGAGTAATTTAGCAAATGAGCAATTTAGCAAATGAACAATTTACCAAATGAGCAATTTAGCAAATGAGCAATTTAACAAATGAGTAATTTAGCAAACGAGCAATTTAGCAAATGAGTAATTTAGCAAATAAGAAATTTAACAAATGAGCAATATAGCAAATGAGTACTTTAGCAAAAGAGCAATTTAGCAAATGAGCAATTTACCAAATGAATAATTTAGCAAATGAGCAATTTAACAAATGAGCAATATAGCAAATGAGCAATTTAACAAATGAGTAATTTAGCAAATGAGCAATTTAGCAAATAAGAAATTTAACAAATGAGCAATATAACAAATGAGTAATTTAGCAAATGAGCAATTTAGCAAATGAGCAATTTAGCAAATAAGAATTTTAACAAATGAGCAATTTAACAAATGAGCAATTTAGCAAATGAGTAATTTAGCAAATGAGCAATATAACAAATGAGTAATTTAGCAAATGAGCAATTTAACAAATGAGTAATTTAGCAAATGAACAATTTAACAAATGAGCAATATAGCAAATGAGTAATTTAGCAAATGAACAATTTAACAAATGAGCAATATAGCAAATGAGTACTTTAGCAAATGAGCAATTTAGCAAATGAGCAATGTAGCAAATGTGCAATTTGGAGTGCACGACTTTTACTCCCTTTCAAATATTGCTGTAAGTGAGAGATTTTACTTTTTTGGAACAGCTCCAAGTAGCTAAAGCAAGCGATTATATGAGCATGTCTGATTAATTTAGAACATATAATTCTTTAAGTGCAAAATATGAAAAAACGGAAACGCATCTGATGGAGTTGCTGGGAGTTAAAACCGACTCCTGGGCCGGTTTTTAAAATCGGGGCTCAGGAATGAATTTTGGCTTATGGGTCACACCTTTCAACCCAGGCAAATGCAAACCTGTCCCCCGTGCATGTCCCCCGTGTTTACACCGTAGGACGCTACACCTACCCAGAAGTAAAAACTAGGTCGCAAACACAATGGCAACATCAGGTTTCAACGTTCGAGACTCAGTCATTTAGAGCATCAATTATGTAGCGGGAAGAAACTATACAAAGGAGAAGCAGCCTAGCCGGGAACAGCTGCCTGGTTTTTAACTTAGACTATATGCTTGCTGATTGCAGCGTGCAACTTAGAATGAATTTTGCGAAAAAAAATCTCTATAGATAACTTCCAGTTTTTTAACTTGCAAATATTTAAATACATAGCAACAAATCTTTGAATAATCAGTATTATAAGCTAGATCTAGCTATGTCGTAACCAGGTTGTCTAGTGCCCGTTGTCTAGTGAACGCCATCGATAGGAACCACAACCGGAAGTTCGAGTGGCAGGTTGGTTCCGTCATTACGTGGCTGACAGAGGCAATGATTTAAAGCAATTTTTGAATGATGTTAGTAATCGAATGAGTGACCTCCGTTGAATAGGTCACCAAGGCCACCGAGTGTCCACTGTCCACCCAACCCTACATCTTTCTGCCAATGAGTCGTTTCCGCGACAAGCTGTTGAGTAAAAGACCATACTAACGCGTCTGTGGTTTAAAGCAGCATCATGTCGTTGGATTGTTTCGATCGTGATCTTTCGGTCCTTCGACCACAAGACCAAGCTTCGCCCCTTTCTCTCTCTGATCTCTTCTGGCAACCAGACTTGGTGCTTGACATGATATCTGTGGACAAACCCACTGACTTGACGCAGCGCTCGTGAATAAGCTGGTGCCCTGCGCTTAGCTTTTAAAACTCGAATTTACGATTACTATTACGATCCTATATAGAGCGGCGTGTAAAAATGTGTTACCTTTGTGTGTTAGTAGCCAATAATGCAAGTGAGATTCATTAGTCGGAGGAGATGCGGACAGAGAGGTTGCCGGAGAATGATTACCCATCATTTGTGTCTGCTGTGCGCCCGGTAGAAAGATCCAGGGTAAAAACCAAAAACCAAGAGGTTTTGGAAGCAAATTTGAACGATTTAGAACAAGGGTTTTGCGACTTTTGATTAATTATTTCTGCAAGATAAATTCACACATAGGATAAATTTACACTGGGAAGGTCGCTTGACGAGAGTAAAGAGCCGAAATTTGTGGGGTTTAGCTCTTAGCTCCATAACTGGCGCCGCCATGGTTTACATCTATGGGATATACACACAATTTTTACCCGGACATCGTGTTCTCCCGGTCTCAAATATTCTGCCCACTAATTACAAATAGAGTTATTGTACTTTTTATTTTATATTTTTATATAATATTTTTATGTATAATATTTTTATTTTACTTTCATAGTGCTTTATATGGCGCAGTTCTGCCCACTTCGATGGTGCCTTACACAGTCAACGTCAGTGCCACACAAACGATACTAACAATTATCGAGAATCTTTCAAATAAAACGTACATCATACGGGAGACCCAACTTAAATCGAGAAGTCAGAAAGTGTAAACTCACCGTATTGTTTGAGATTTTTTTTTAAATCCGACTAAGTCATTGATAAGTAGGTCAGCAAACTCCGGGCAGAAAAGGGTATAGCGGTGACCCGGATTAGCTGAGATATTTAATACCATCTAGGTTTATTCGTATGAGCGCAGTAGGTTTACATAAACAATTATTATACATGTACAGCCGTCAGTTGCATGCAATTGTCACGATGCCTCTGTTTCATTTGTATCCGGTATCTGAGAGACAGAGAGAAGGTGATAGAAAGACACGGGCACTGGGGAAAAAAGTTACAAAAAGGCACGTGAATGGGTGACAAATGAGCCAGTTGAATACTGAGATACAGATGGGACTGTAAACGAGGAGTACTTCTGTTGGACTTGGGGTAAACAATGGGTTCTTTTATTAGATTTAGGGTAGCTACTACTGTTATTGGTAGAAGTAGTATTGTATTTCGCTGTAAATCCGAACTGCTCAAAGAAACACCACTTACAGCTAAACTTAAGACATATCTTTTTAGATCTAAGAGATAGCCATGTTATATGTATGTTCATACATACATACACACATTCATACATACGTCCTACTACTACTACTACTATTACTAATTATTATTATTATTATTATTATTATTATTATTATTATTATTACTACTACTACTATTATTATTATATTGTATTATTATTATTATTTTCCTAGATGTATTTATAATAATATTTATTATTATTATATTAATAGAGATAAAAAATAGAAACGAAGATATTTTAGAAAAATTACATTCAAAATGCGTGCTATAAAAAGCTTCAGTGTTTGCGCTGTCCACGTTAGCCGATTCGCTGATCATTATGACTGGCACGTGACATTTACATGTGTAATAGTTATCGCACTGGACTATTCAACGCAGAGAACAGAGGCTCAATTCAACGCCAGGGCAGAAGGATGTTGCGAGATTTCTTTTATACTTGTGCCCCAATTGGACCCAGCTGTAAAGCAAATACACAGTTATACACTGATTGAACACTGTCGGTGGGAAGACCAGACAGCGAGGTAGAGGACTGGCTACCCGTATTCATATGCCGAGGCTAAGTAAGTGGAGTTGCAATCCTTTCATACTCGTGGTTGCCTCTTGGGCTAGCTGAATGGACTGCTTTTCTTGCAGGTGGCACTAACTGGCACGTGCAACTTAAAAAGCAGTTAGGCTCGGTTTGTTCCGTTGCGCAAACGTCGATCTTTGAATATATAGGCCTACGTATGTATGTCTGAACACGGTGGTCTATCGGTATCGCGTTTGGTCAATGATCATGTGACTGTGGGTTCGACTCCGTGTGACGACCATGGGAAAGTTGTTTGCGCACACCGTGCCTCTGTCACCAAGCAGTATAGTTTGGTACCGGCGTAAGTTGGGAGGTAAACGGCAAGCCCTGCGATGTACTGGCTCCCTGTCCACGACCTTGGAATTCGTCTATAGTGTTGTCGCAAGGGCTTAAGAGTAGGAAATGAGCACCTCGCCTATGTTTCTCGTGGAACACGAGATCTTTACTTTACTCACATTTATATTGCGCCTTCGTGACGGCATTAATGTTATGCACACTCTAAGGAAGGGGTGATGGCCTTAGTCGCGCTACAGCTATTGTAACCCTTGACCAGATGAGGCGTTTCCGGCGAATTCTATGCGCGGTTGCTGAACCCGGAAGCTTGTGATAGGGTTATTTGCCGAGCGGGTCTCACTGATCTTGACTTCGTTATCAGACCATCTATTTCTGCAACGTTACTATTAGGCAAACACTACATCTATTGACAAAACACTCGTACTCCTAGTATGCACATATACATGTATATATGTACATCATGCACGAATGTACATATCAGTAGATGCACGGTCCTATGTAAATATATACCTTTATAATATGTATCCTAATATATGTCTAATATATAGAATATAATATGTATCCTAAGATATAGTACATAACGTATCCAATGGATGTATGTATGCTATATATGTAATGTTGAATAAAAGTTTCTATCCATGTAACGAGCTCTTGCGAGGTGTCGAAATGACGCTATATAAATGTCCAGCTACATGCAATGTGTACATATGGTATAGGTCTGTACATAGCCAAGCAGCAAATGAGAAGCTTAGGCAGTGGAGCATGCAGCGGGATAATTCACCGGAACCATTCCAGATGATTAATTAATTCAAGGTATAAATCTGGGTGCCAGGCTACGGTTGGATAAGTCGGTCTCAACGTTTGCGTTGTTGTGGTCCGAGTAATTAGCTCAGCAAAGGTTGCCGGATAATCTCACCAGGTGGGAGGTGGTCGTTGCTGTCATCATTCTGTAGCTGCTGAGGGTGTTTCTTGGAGAACCTAATTCCAGAACAATAGTTGAAGCAGACAGGTAACTGCGAGAATCATCAGCATCAAGGAACAATTAAACGTTGGCATTCCTCTGATAAATATGTTTCATCACGTAAAGCGTCACCGTTATCGTCTTCGTCGTTGTCGTCATCATCATCATAATCATCATCATCATCATCATAAACAACAACAACAACTACAACGGCAACAACAATTAAAATAGCAGAAGCAGACCACCATCATCGTCGTCGTCGTCGTCGTTCTCATCATCGTAACTGTGTTTCTTATCATTTAATATTGATCGACACACACTAGCGATTGGCATACCCCTGCACTGTAGCTTGCTGCACCTATGATGCCAAGTATAAAACTTAGCATTAGCCACTCCCTTAAAGGTCTCATGTGTATAACTAATCTAAAAAACAATTATGTTGATTAATTATTCAAGGCACGCTTTTGAAAGACTGGCCTTCATCTTTTGTTGAAGCGCTCTCTATCGGATGGCAATTCTACTCGAGAAATTCTTCTTTCTCATTCTTCCGTTACGTCGTCCGCTTCGTCGATGGAAAACCACCGGCGTCTTTTTCAGAGCCCATGTAACACTTCAGCCTGGCTCGCTTTCCTCGTTTTTCGTGCCCTGCTAATCTAGGGTGGTGTGTCAATTTGTTCGTCTGTCTTCATCGGCCGGGAAGCTGGATACCGCGTCATCGTTGATATTGATTAACGCCCCAGTCAGCATCACTTGCAGAGATGCATTCGCACACACACATATATGTAAATATATGTAGAGAGACAGACAAACAGACAGACAGACAGACAGAGAGAGAGGAAGATGGAGGGAGGGAGGGATAGACATGTAGATGCCACATATACAGAACCGTTCAGACACATCCAAGATAAGAGATCAGAGCAGAGACTAGGTTCAGCATCGATCCAGCTGTCCCAATGATGCAGTAGCATCAGCAGCATCAGCAGCAGCAGCAGCAGCAGCAGCAGCAGCAGCAGCAGCAGCAGCAGCAGAGGCAGCAGCAGCAGGGAAACGCCCTCTAACGACGCCAGCGCAAACACGCCGTGAACGCGATAGTGCTAATCTAGGCGCAGCCGCTGTCTTTCGTTTGGTCGACGTAACAATTCGAGCAGTAGTGTCCGCCGAGAACCTGTCATCATCAACAGGTAAGCGACTGCGATACCTAAACTAAAAGACAAGAACCATGAAGTTTTTATTAAATGCATAGCTTCATGAATATGCGCTCAGCATCAGTCATCAGCAGCCTCTGAATCTGATCTGAAACCAATATAATCTAATGACTTCTATAGCGCCGTTTAGTAACAACTTCAACAAGTAATGATCGACGTAACAATACGAAAAGGCAGTGTCCACCGATAATCTGCCATCATCAACAGGTAAGCGACTGCGATACCTAAATTAAAAGACAGAACAGTGAAGTTTTTAATAGCATCAAGTATTCAGGTAACAGCAGCCTCTGTATCTGATCTGAAACCAATCTAATCTAATGACTTCTATAGCCCGTTTAGTAATACATAATGCATCAATCGGTGGTCGCTTCCAGTTATTATTGCTAATGAGAAACTTCTACAGCGCCGGTGTCTAATGCACAAGGCATCAGCCGATGGCGCTGTAACGGATGGTTTCTGTACATGAGGGGCAGTGAACTCATAGTCAATAACGTTATCCGTTACAGAAGACAGGTCGAAATCCGGTAAGCCAGGGAGACCGGAAGTCAAGCAGAGGTGAGTAAGTAAGCTCAAATTATGATGAATTTTAAGTTTAGTTCTGAATTACATCACAGAACTGAGAGAATGCACAGAACTGGGCAGTAGGTTTCAAAGCTTTGGACCGACTCCTAGAACGCCCGAGAGCCCAACACTGTTCTGGTGCGGGACACAGCGAGAGTCAACAACTAGCAACAGTTAATCGAGAGCAATATTTGCTGGTGTGAGGGGTGCAGTGAAAATTTGGAAAACAATGAGAATTTTAGTTTTTGCATATTGTAGATCGTATTATGTCGGATAATTTGGCTTATGTGTTTCTGTAATTAATTTGTACGATCACTGCGGAACAGTTAGGCGAGGGTATCATTAACGTGCACGATAGGAGGCTATTGAGAGAAGTGATTGACAGCTGGAAGGAAGGGAGAGAGAGAGAGAGAGAGAGAGATATATAGAGAGAGAGAGAGAGAGAGAGAGAGAGAGAGAGAGAGAGAGAGAGAGAGAGAGAGAGAGAGAGAGAGAGAGAGAGAGAGAGAGAGAGAGAGAGAGAGAGAGAGAGAGGCGGAACAGAGGGACGCTGAGCGAAGGGGGAAAGAGATAAGTTGGATGAGTGACAGACAGAGTGGAAAGTTAAGCAAGGGTGCCAAGCGAAGGGGCATTCGTTAAGTAACGGTCGAGGAGGCGCTAGGTCTGGAGAGCAGAAATAAATACTGCATCTCTTAAACAGGCCGCGCTAGATTAATAGGCCGATGCGAATCAAAAGACTCTGATTTTGCTGATGTTGCTGTAAATACGGTGTACATACTTGTAGCATACGTGTAAAATAAATAATCGTCGTTACGTCTCTTTACGGTCGGACAGATCTATTCACGAACCCGCTTGCTGTGAAAGGCCTAAAGACCCCCAAAGATAAAGCCATTTATCAAAAGCACCCCTCGCCACCAAATACTGAAAGGAGATTTGTGTTTCGCCGGCGACCCTTTGGCGGCGCAGGACTCACAAACAATTGTTCTTTCAGTAAAAGGGATGAACAAGGAGCAGAAATGGGTCGGCTGAGTTAAATGTAATGCCTTCTGAACTACAATACCGAAATTACTCAATTCTTTGCACAGTTGACAACCAATATAGTGAATTCAATATTTGCATAATATGCTGATATTTAAGGGCTTTGCAGTGGCTCCGCACAGAGAAGTTTGAACCATTTATAGTTTGCGCAAATCTCTTTTAGCAACAGTAATGAGAAGTGAGTTGCAATAGTCGATTCGGCAAGAAATCAGAGCAGTTGCTAGTGAAGTGAGGACAGTTTGAGGCATGTAAGATCTCATTCTGCAAATGTCCCGTATGTGAAGTTAACTGATTTATATAGGGGTTTTGAAATGGTCAGAAAAAGATATGGCGAACTCTAAACTTATGCATCAATTACATGCACATTCGGAGGGATCAGCAGTCAATCCAACTCACTGAACAGAAATCAGCCAATAAAATTCGTGGAGTTGTTGACTTGTGCCTAAGAGAAGGAATTCAGCCTTAGAAGGATTCAGAAGCTAGTTTCTCGCCATCCAGGACCGAACACAACCCACCCTATAGCCTCCTCTCCCTTCCTCTCTCTGGTCTCATGGCAACCGGACTTGGTTCTTGACATGGCATCTTTGGAAAGTCCCACGAACTTGACGCAGCGCTCATGAATAAGCTGGTGCCCTGCGCTTAGCTTTTAAAGAGCGCTTTAGAAATTTCGAGTTTACAATTAGGATTACGAACATCACGGCAAGTAATTGGAGAGATGAGGAGATATCGCAGGAAGGAAAGACTGGTATCGTTGAGAAGTGAGCCGAGTGGAGTAGTATGTAATGTAAACAGGAGCGGGCCTAGCACAGAACCTCGTAGAACACCATAGTTCAGAACATTTGGCATCGAAGGGAATTGAAGCGCTTATGTAGGTATGTATGCACGCATGTACGGTATGCATTTACTGTATGTATGCGTTTATGCATTTAGGTATGTATATATGTATGTATGTGTGTATGTATGTACATATATGTATGTACATATGTGTGTATGCGGCATGTATGTATATAAATCATTCATGTTTGTAAATATGTCTGCATGAATATATGAATGTATTATTTATGTACAATATACTGTAAGTATGTAAGTCTGTACGTGCTAGTATATGATATGAACAGACTAAAAACATGATATGTTATACATCATGTAGACGTGCATGGATTAGTCGAGCATTTGGTCGATATTCAAAAACACATCAAAGAATCGAAGTCGCTGATTAGGCCATGAAATTCATGGAAATGTAATTACGTCTCTTGTCGAGTCCTATTGAATGGCGCAACTGAGCAATGAGCTACGCATACATATTTAGAGGTGATATTTCTCTGTTTTTACCGGGGAGGTGAGTTGAATTGATCTGACATGTGTGATGATGAATGGCTGTGCTGGTGGTGGAGTCACTGGGTTCAAAACCTGTGCGGTCTACAGGGCGTATGGGTCTTCCTTTGTAAGATGTGTTCGATTTGATTGCGAAGAAGAAGCCAGAGATGGCGTCTGATGTCCGATCTAAGTATCACTTCGCACGCCATCGCAGCGTTGCCTGGGCAGCTGGTACGCTAATCATTCAGCCGATATCAGAAAGACAGACAGAGAGACAGACAGACAAGCAGACAGACAGACACAGAATTATATATAGAAACATATAGATAGTTGGAGGGTAATTGCAGACGGACAGGGCAGGAAGCAAACGAGCAGGCAGACAGGCATGTAGGCAGGTAAAACGATCAAGAATCCTTCCAGTTGGAAAGGAATTGTCAAAAGATGTTCCGTGGAAATGAGTCCTGGAAGGATGTTTTCAAGATCGAGACCAAAGTAGCTTATGTCCCAAAGAGATTTGATTTGATTTAGGCACTTCTAAAGCGCCGGTCTGATACACAAGGCACAGCAGTTGATGTCGCTTCAAATGAAACATAGTGACTACTGAATCTTTTGATAAATTTCGAATCATCAAACAGCGGTGGATCCGTTATTTGGAGTTAGTCTATGGGAAGCTTGGGCCGGGGCAAAAATGATGTTAGGTTCTAGGCATCAGTGGGAGGTGCCGTCTGCTTTGTGTGGACCCCGGGCCGATGCTTAGAACGAGGAAAGCTGTAAC
>OZ029918.1:10685866-10809922 GCA_964023275.1 Norana najaformis | reverse complement strand
TATATATATATATATATATATATATATATATATATATATATATATATATATATATATATATATATATATATATATATATATATATATATATATATAGTGCATATGATTATGGATAGGACCTTATATTGCATCATATATATATATATATATATACATATATACATAGTGCATATGATTATGGATCGGGGATTCGATCGATGGCTCTCCTACATTCAATGAGATATATGTGACATTTGCTTACGTCTTTGGGAGGTTCCATGTCCCTCATGTGTGGCTGGAGGACAACGGCGAAGTCCTCTCGTTCGTAGAGGTACTTGGGGTCCTCCGTGATGTTCTTGAGCGCTTCATAGTAGCCGAGCTGAGTCTGGCGCAGCTGAGGCCTCGTCGTATCGTTGATGGCACAGTTGCAGAAATTGCTGAAACAAGTAATGTAATCTCTAGTGTAGTGTAATGACATATACTCACTGTTAAACATGTGGTATAGTAACTGGACGATTCGATTAGCGGGGCGTGTTTTTTTTGTGGACGTTCTAGATTGGCGATTACCTATGCATGTTTCTGTTTATCAATAAAATATAGAAATATAGAAATAACTCAACATTTCAGTAGCCCTCCAATAACACTGGTCAACATAGAAATCGTTACTGACTGGAAAAGGCCCTAATGTGTAGCATCTTGGTGTGCTGAACACGAATATAACCATAAATTTTTTTTATTGGCTCTCGTTTTGAAAATATTTCATATAGTTCATTTTTTATGTTTCACCATGTAAATTTATGGAGTAGGACTGCGACAATATCCTAAATAAGTCTAGAATGATGTAATATTCCACCTCATTGCATAATCCCATCATGGACACATCAGGCACAGTTGATTACGTCATTTTCTGATGCAATGTAAAACTACAGCCAGTCGGCTGCTGACGTAAGATGACGTCAGCAGTGTACTATATAAAGCGAGTCGGAACGGTTGAGCATTTACAATATTACAGACTTTGTGCGAGACAGTTTAAGTTACTGTTTTATAAAACTATTATTACTTTATCCATTTAGATACAATACAGAACAGTAATGCCTCGGAAGTGCGTAAATACTGTGGACAACTTTTGTTACATTTGTGGGGAAATGACATTTGCCAACCAGAAGAAAAGTATCACTTATCAAGTCAAGAAGGCATATCATGCTTACTTCGAATGCAAGGTTGGTGACCAAGACAAGCCATGGGCCCCGCATATATGCTGTGCTACATGTACAACACAGCTTTCACAGTGGTTGAATGGCAAAAGACCATCAATGCCGTTTGCAGTTCCCATGGTGTGGAGAGAGCAAAGCAACCACGTAGATGACTGTTACTTCTGCTTGGTTCCTCCTCTTTCCGGTGGAATAACGAAGCAAAAGAAGTCGACAATAGTCTACCCAAACATTCCGTCAGCATTGAGACCAGTTCCACATGGAGATGGACTTCCTATTCCAGAACCTCCAGCAGAATATATTTTCCTTGAATTATCTGATGAGGACAAGGGTGAGCCGACATGTTCTTCTCCTGGTCCGTCAGCGTGCAGTGATCCCGATTTTCACTGTGGTGCATCATCAACCCCACACAGAATAACACAGGAAGAACTAAATGACCTTGTTCGTGATTTGGACTTATCCAAAAACAAGGCAGAATTGCTAGGATCAAGACTCCAACAATGGAATCTTCTAGAAGAAGATGTCACAATTACTTCATATAGAAAGCGCCATCAGCAGTTGGAACCTTTCTTTATGAAGGAAGGTAATCTGGTATTCTGTTCCAATATTGACGACCTCATGAATGCCTTACAGATCACTCATGACCCACAAGAATGGAGACTCTTTGTAGACTCTTCAACACTGAGTCTTAAGGCTGTGCTTTTGAACAATGGAAACCGTCTTCCATCTATTCCATTAGCGCATGCTGTCCACATGAAAGAGACATACGATAACCTAAAACAGCTACTGCATTCCATTGACTATAACAGGTACAAATGGCACCTGTGTGGTGATTTGAAGGTAGTTGCTATTTTAATGGGACTGCAGCAAGGATATACAAAATATATGTGTTTCTTGTGTGAGTGGGATAGCCGAGCAAGAGAGTTGCACTACGTGCGGAAGGAATGGACTCCCAGACAAAACATGGCAGTTGGACAGAAGAATATCCAGCACCCAGCTCTGGTCGAGGCTCACAAAATCCTACTACCACCCCTTCACATCAAACTAGGTTTGGTGAAGAACTTCGTGAAAGCCATGGACCGCACTTCGCCAGCTTTCCGATACCTGCATGAAAAATTCCCTCGACTCAGCGAAGCAAAGATTAAAGAGGGAGTTTTTGTGGGTCCTCAGATTAGAGAACTCTTCAAAGATGACCGCTTCAACAACTTGCTGGAGGGTGATGCGAAACAAGCATGGAATGCTTTTCGTCTAGTGTCTACAGACTTTCTGGGGAATGTTAGGGCAAAAAACTACAAGAAACTAGTAGAAGACATGCTCAAGCAGTACCAGAAATTTCGCTGCAATATGTCTCTGAAGATGCATTTCCTTCATTCCCATCTGGATTTCTTTCCTGACAACTGTGGTATGGTTAGTGACGAACATGGCGAACGTTTTCATCAAGATATCGCAACAATGGAGCAAAGGTACCAGGGAAAATGGTCCACTACAATGTTGGCTGACTACTGCTGGACACTCCGCAGAGATGCTCCCGAACAGCTGTACAAGAGACAGGCAAAAAATCTAAGAACTAGTCTATGACCTGGTTTTTACAAATATTAACTGTACGTGTATCACTATTGGCATGCATTGTGCGATATAAAATTACTTCATTTCAGATTACAAAAAAAAACTAGAGCCAATTCGGCATTTTCACTGTCATATTCGTGTTCAGCAAATACAAATTGATAAGAACTGACTAATTTCATTTCAGTAACTTGACTTTTGTAAAAATTTGTTGTCCAGTGTATAATCAACTCAAAAACTTTCACTGTTTCTCTAGAGAAGAGGGAAGCCATGATAATGCATTCATTATTTACCAAATTATTGGTCACATAAGGCACCATAATGCAAACATGATTTGACAAAACACTACAGAATGGAATGTAAAATATTGTAACGTAATCGGTGAAATGTGTTTGTTTGTATGTCTGTAATCGTGAGCGTTAATTCATCATTTAATCGCCAGATGACGTAGAAGATGAGTCGGTTTAAAAATCAAACGGCAAATGCAAATGTACATGTTTTTCTATGGCGGCCCTGGCCATATTTAATTGATTTATTTTATTTCGACCCTGGTCATAATTAAATGAATTTACCGGGCGAGATTCTTCACCACTGCTGCCCGTTTGAATGGGCATCACGCCATTCAGAAAATAACGGGCTCTGGACCGACTCACCTGCTACGCCGTCTGGCGATTAAATGACAAATTAAGGTTCATGATTAGATAACGTTCAGCGTTTTTGAGGGGTTCCTAAAATGCGCCCAATAAAAGTTCAGATTCGTGGATACATAAATGCATACATTACGGTACCGTGTATGGACCGTGCTAGCCTGAGATTAAAATCTTTCAAAAATATAACTACTATCGGTATGCGAACCGGCATTCTCACTGACAGAGGCGCCTTGACGTAGGCCTACGCATAACTTAGCTAAAAGGCCAGCTGTCTAGACCCCGTTAATTAATCATGAGCGTTAATTCATCATTTATTTGAGTGAGTCTGTTTAGAGCCCCGTTATCTTCTGATGAGATTTCTCTGTAATATAATTAAATATACTGTAACAAAACTTAATTTAACTTAATTAAAGAGCGGTTAGAGAGACTACTTGATGGTGTTATCAGCATCGCAGTTAATTCCGTTTATATATATTGCATGTCTATCCTACACATTTAGTTAAATAATTAATTAGAAATGTAATAATCTGTTTAATCATCTCACATCTGCAGCAAATCGCACAGGGCTCCTGTGCTGAAGTTCTGAAGAGGTGTGATGTCGAACATGGCGATAAGATTTATGATGACGCGAGGAGTGTTGTTAAAAAGGATGTCAACAGCCTCTCGGAACTTGGCTTCGTAAGCCTCCGGACTATACCGATCCTGAAGCAGAAGCGATAAAGCGCCTCATGAAACACATCTCTAGCTCGGAGTACCTAACCATACACTTACTTACACAGATATTAACTCACTGGTCAACCCACTTGTTTATCCACAAAAGTAGCCGCATACTTACTTACTCATACATTTACCCATACACTTGCTCACCCACACACTGAATCACTCATACACTAACTCGTCCGCTTACTGACTCATCCAAATACCGACTCACCAACATATATTGACTCACCCGCATACTAACTTACCCACATACTGACCCACCAACATGCTGACTTGCCCAAATTCTGACTCACTCAAATACCAACTCACCAACATATACTGACTCATTCAGATACTGACTCACGACATACTGACTCTCCGATATATTGACTCACCCGGATACCGACCCACCAACATACTGCTTGTCTACACATTGACTCACTCTCATGCTGACTCTCTTCGTACTGACTCACCCATCTTTCGCAAGAGGCGCATAGATCATTGCCCCCAACAAAAAGCGAAACCATCTTCCAGTCATTTGCATAATCGATCCTTGAATCATTCTTCATACGAAAGACGATGTCGTTGGCTTGTGTAGGCATGTCTCTACGACCAACAACAGTAAATCATCATCATCATCATCATCATCATCATCATCTTCGTCGTCGTCGTCGTCGTCATCGGCGTTATCTTCTCTAAAGTCGGCATTGTCATCATCGTCGTCATCATGACCATTAGCAGATCAGCATCAGCAGAATCAAACATCTGTTACATTATCATCCTCCTTGTCCTCCTCCTCGTCGTCATCATCATCATCATCATCAGCAGCAGCATCTAAACTGTTACATAGCTATGTTCCAGTGCTTTGAAGAGTTGCTTAAAAGGCGATATATAAATGTTCATATACATATATACATACAATACACTACATGCATACATTCATGCATGCATTGATACATATGTATACATGCATTCATATATGCATACATGCATTACATACATACACACATTGCACACATACACACATTGCATACATACAAGCATGCATACCTGCATACATGCGTTCGTGCATTCATACATTCATACATTACATACATAAATGCATACATCATTATCATCACCTTCACCGTCGATGTTGTGTTTCCCTCATCGTCGTAATATCGGTGATAATAGTAGTTCTTGAATCAGACAATACTTAGTGTGTATTTGCGTTAAATAGGAGTGGCCATCTGTCTCACCGACCTGTTATCTCCACCTGGTTCAGCGACGTTCAGCCAGGATCTGGCGATGTTGTCTCTTGTACTAGAGCAGACTGAGTAACCTTTGACATCAGGGTTGAAGCCTCTGAAGAAGTCTAAACATAGAACATAAGTTCCACATGCTTACAATGCACAGCAGAAAATTCAGTATCTTAATGTACAGCGCCTCTATTGAGCCATCACAAAACCAACTTGGCTAAGAAAAGACTTAGAATTAAACTCGAATTTGTATTGAAAATCCCAACATTTTGTTTACTGAGTATTTAATCACTTATTTTAAGTGATGAAAATCTAGTAGCAATATCAGAAAACTTCCACTGAGACAGTAGCTTCTTTTGTCTAAAGGCTTTTTTAACATTAAGCCAACTAGATTGATTTCATTTCATCGGGCAAATACAACAGCATAGCGATTGATTGGAGGAGATCCTTGCATCTAAGAGAAGACGTCAAACGGAAGACGTAAGAAGAAGACAATGGAGTGAACACGAGCATCAAAAATGGTAAAGCCAAGCTCCCATGTTGGATCTTAAACGTATGAGGCGCTCATTTCCGGCCCAGCGGCCCTTGAGCAAGCAATGGACTAAGTCCAAGGCCCTGAGCACGAAGCAAGACTTCCCAGCTTACGCCGGTATATCAAGTTATACTGTTTGGTCTCAGAGACAAGTGTCCTTAAGCAACTTGTCCAGGGTCGTTTCCTGGAGTCCGCTCAGCAGGCTGGAACCCGCAATCGTTGGACTACAGACCAATTAGAACATTGTGTCGCATATCAAGTGTTAGAAGCGGTTTGTTGTCTCACTTGTGAGTGTGATGATCCCTGCATCCAAAGTGTAATCCCCGCCAATTCTAAACGACAAAGAAGTTTTGATATGAGAGTTACTAATAAGTAACATTATTCATATTAATTAATATTCGATGACCTTCATACTTCCAAGCGTCGCTAGTTAAATTCCCTTTTATACAATTAGGCGATTATTCGGCAATAATATTCGGTCGTTTAGAGTTTACGATAAGGTCAAATCTAAACAGAATTAATTATGCAATTTCAATCAGATCAGCAAAAATGAGTAAGAACTATTTATAATATAATCTTATCCGATATTATGAGATTCTAACTCAAATGAATGGGAACTGATCCCATCCAATGCATCTAATCTAATCTATCAGTGTAGTAAATGCAATCCAGTTTATCTTCTCTTCTTCTTCTTCTTCTTCTTCTTCTTCTCTCTTCCGTCAGACGTGTGCCGACGATGAGGCCTGAACAAGATGTCTCCACTTTGTTCTATCCTTGATTGTATGAATGGCAGTTCTCATGTCCAGCCCCTTGATTTCCAGATCTTACTTCACATTGTCCATCCATGTCTTTGTCTGCCTTCCTCGACTCCGTGTTCTTTCCACATGGCCATAGAGTGCTCTGGCTGGTAGTCTTCCGCTGTCCACCCTCGTTACGTGCCCATATCAAGTCAGTCTTCTTTATCTAATCCTGTCCATCAATATCTTTTCCTGTCCCAGCTTCCTCCGGGTCACCTCATTGCGGACCTGATCTCGTCTGCTTCTGCCCAGTATTCTTCTTAGCCTGCTCACTTCCGCCACTAGCAGTCTCCTTTCATCCTCCTTCCGTATGCACCAGCACTCTGATCCATACAGCAGCACAGAGATGACAAATGCCTCATACAGTTTTATCTTTGTCTTTGTTGATATGCTGTGTGTTTTCCACATCTTGCTCAATCTACCGAACACTGCCGATGCTAGACCAATCCGTTTTGCAATCCAGTTTATGAGGGGTTTTAATTTTCAGAAGCGTTTTTATTACTTTGTAAGCGAACATGTTATAAGTGTTTGCAGGGAAAATGCAGGATATTTAACTAACTAAATAGTATATTTTACATCATTTTATGTTGTGTTGTTCCTTTTTTTATCTGGTGACAGTGATTATTAGAAGACAGCTTGGCTCTGTAACACTACTTAAGCAGCTACCGATGTTTCCTTTTACTCTTTTAAAGTCTTTTATAATATTTTAAAACAGAAATCACGTTTTCAACGCCTCTTTGGCTCAACTTTTTTACACCTATGCACGTGTGTGCACCAAAGCTGATTTCTATGTTCTGTTGATACGTAAGGCAGGCTATTGATCGAAAGTTATCGCTTACGTGAAGACTTCTCCGCGATTTTCAATTGCCACTTGGGGAGGATTTTCAGCACCAAGCCCATTTCCAGCCTATAAAAAGTAAGTGAATAAGTAAAAAAGTAGCACTGAGTAGCTCAGGTCATCAGTAATAGGTTTTATACCAAGCTAACCGAATTGACTATTTACATTTTACACAGAGGACAGTGGAGTGGAACAGAAGCATGCTGCGATCTTTTGATTGAAGCACAGGAAAATGATCAATATTTTATTGATATCAGGAAACACAGTTAAGAATCAGTGTTCCGTTAACGACTCCAGTTTCGAACCTGAGACACAGAGGTGAGAGGTGAAGCGTTTCCGATCCACCATCGCTCTATATGGGGATGTGGCGGAAATTCTTCGGTTCTTTTTATCACCATTTTACTTTTAAATTTATAATAATTGTAAAAAAAATCGCGCACAGTTGCTATTTAGCACCGCATGAAAATTAAATTAACGCAATTTGTTTTAAATGGAAAGATTTGTCACATTTGGTGTTGATAATGATAATGCTGATGAAAACGATGATGACCAAATTGAAATGACCAGAATGAAAGTGATAATAATGACGAAGACGACAACAACGATGCAACTTTGAAGATCGATCAATGATGATGATGATGATGATGATGATGATGATGACAACGACTTACCGAGATTGAGTCTCCAAAAGCTCCAAGGACCTTAATGTCGCTCGGACGAACTGCATGCGCTGCAAATTGTTTAGTTCACAAATTTAACCCAAGATCAGTTTTATGAAAATCTTGTCAAATATCACAAACTATATGATTATACTGTGATCCGTGTGTCATCGTTTAAATAATAGTTTGACTGCTTCACATGACACCAATGACACTATGACATATAACACCATGCCACATTAAATAAAAAACGTCGTGTCCTTTTTACAAACTGGACCCCGTAGCACAGCCGAATTCATAAGAATTCAAACACTGATTGTCTAATTAATGTGCTATAAAAATTTCCAAGCAAAAGCTTTGGCACGAAAGGGATACACGGGCGGGAAGAGCGGCTATGAGGGATTTCGACGATCTTTTTAGTCGTCAAGTCTTCACCGACTGGTTCCGTGCTTAACTAAGTCATCCCTCTCAAACATCCACGCCTGCTATTGTATGGGTTACCTTTTTCTTTCATTCCCAGCACCTTTAGCCCATCCGAATAAACCAGGTTCCGAAAATGTTTATCTTTCTGGTCAAAAGTGTGAGTTGGGGTGGCAAAACACCTCTAGCCCATCATGATTCACTAGGGGAGGGTCATGACTTCCAAGGCCCACCCACTTTGCCGTCGTCCATGCTCCCAAGGATGACATACAGAAAATGGCCTTTCGTTCAGCGCATTGCGAATATAAATTATGCTACGTTAGTGTAATTTAGGAAAAATTTAGGCACTTAGACAGGAAGGAAAAGGTAGGAACTGTTTCCGTATTTACAGTACAGATTTTGTCGGTTTAATTTTTGCAGACACTTGATGACAAGAGTATAGTTGTGATGCGCTCTTACCACTTGTGGGTATCGATGGCGATGGTTCGACCGAACAGTTGAATATGATGGGCGGAAGCTGACAGTTAGAACACAGGCTTACTATGATAATCTTTGCATACTTCTATTAATTATTTACGAATTGTTCTAAGGTAATACTACTACCGTGTACTAAAGTACTTGCGCGTTTGTGAGGTCAACAAAAGGCGCTGTATAAATAGACGGATAGATACATGCATACTAGATGATTAGTTAATTCGTTGCCTATATAATGACTAGTCCTGGCATTGATTTGATTTCGTCGTGTCTGCACCTCAGCCGACAGATCCTTCAAACCTTGGGCGCATGCTAAGAACTGAGGAATTTCAACAGAGATGTGTTAACATGTGTGTTTTCTTTACTGTTATCTTTACTGTTATCTTTGCTCTTATCTTTGCTCTTATCTTTACCCATTTTGTGTTTCTTCTTGTGGTTGTTCTTTTTTCGGTGAAAACCATACACGGATTTAGGCATTTCTTGATGCCTTTTGGGTTAGATAGCAGCGCTATATGAATCACTAGAATTAAAAGCTTAGGTTGGATCGTCAAAAACAGATCAGTTAAAGTTGATCAGTAATCTTGATATTGGGTCACTTTTAGAAAAAGTTTCCAAGGCAATCTGTTGCGATTTGGAGATTTCGAAATTAAAATATTATCTAGTAAATAGTACAATCGAATGAAAAGAAATTTTTAAATGATGTAACACCCTGTAACAATTAGAATCTTCCGTGCAACTAATATAGTTCAGAGGCATTTTACAATTGTGAACGTAAATTCAACCTTGTGGCACTTGTGGGGTAGGTGCAAACTTATACTAGTGGAACTTTGAAAAGAAAAAAGAGGCCTGAAAGAGCAAGACTTTCTCAAGAATGAAATGAAATGAAACTCCCTATACATGCTACTAGTTTATAAGCTAGCTATATAACCATAGCGCTTATTGCCAAGTGTCTGAAACCCTACTCCGAAAGACTGAATGCTGAATGCAACCCTGCAACTCTTGATGTCAGACAAGATAGGCCTACGTGCAATAAGAAGTATATCGTCTGAATTGCATGCCCCATTCTATTCACATTGTTTTCAACCTAACATATTAGTAACCCCGCAAATGCCCTTCGAGCGGACTTCCCATGTCCCCAAACAAATTCTACTTTCCAGTGAGACAGTCCTAGTTTGCTGGTTTGACCCGGCGCCAAGAAAATTTCCCCATGCCTGACTTAACCGAATCGAATGACTTCTGGTATACAGCGATGGCGCTCAAAAGCTAGTCGATAAAGTACGAACCAATAATTCCTTGCTCATGCGAACGCGTTCGTCGAACTGTGCCTTAAATTCCGGATTAGCCTCGATCTCGTAAGCCAATCGGATTGATTTCTCCATGAAGGTCTCCTTCCTTCCGGTCACGCGCTTCAGACGATCTTCATATAAAAATGAAACTCCCTATACATGAATGATTGATTGATTGAATGAATGAAATGATTGATTGATGAAAAATGATTCATTGATTGAAAAAATATGTGATCTAGAGACTTGTGTAGAGTCGGAGAAGAATAGAGAATAATTATGCACTCAATTTACATTAATTGGATCAAAGTCTTTAAAGCAGCGTAATTAGTCGTTTCAGCTGGACACAACAACTTCAACCAGGACTTGACGAATCTAATCTAATCTTGTCACTTCTTCTTTAGCCAACCAGTTCACTCAACATCAACTTTTTAAAAGATATTTTATGTCTGTTTAGTAACCCTCTTTGCTTGTAATTATCAACTCATCGTTATCTTCAACTATAACTCTAATTTTATTGACAATAATTACAAATATTTTTCCCAGTATAAGGTCTTGTCATTGTTTCGTAGGCTCGAAGCACTGTTTGTGTGTGACACACTGTTGTAACATTTGATATTTTCTGTGGCTTAATAAAACGCTGAAAGCTCCATAACAGTTGAACAGTTCTTACCTGCGTGAATGACACCCATTAGGCCAAACAGGAGCCCAAGCAGAACATGGAACCGTAGCATCTTCTCTGTTGCGTCAAGTCACTTGAACCAACTGTAGACTTGGCGATGCTGAGTTGATCAATAGGACTGACTGAAGCGGTCATTGTCAGTGCACCTGGCTTCTGCGTGAAATCGATAGTCGCTTATCAGCCGCGGAAACTGAACAGATGCGCCACAGAGTTCGAGAGAAATCTAGAACAGACCTGGTCTTGTGATTCGCAGTTGATACACGATATTTATGGTGGCGTGTTGACAGTTCCAAATCTAGGACTGGTTGACAAGTGAGCTTTCGGAAAGGAATGCTCCTGTAGCCATTGCTATTGAATTCATGCGACAGCGAGTCAATAAGTAAATAACTAAGTAAGTAAGCCAAGAAGCAAGCATTTGTGTGTGTTTATAACCTCTAAGGGATATGCAGGTACAGCTCTTCCACACATCAACTCGAGCCCATTTTGCCTTCTCATATGCTGAACCTTCTTCCCTCTTGGAACAGTCTTCCATGGCAAATACTGCTGAATTTAGCTCTGTTCTGCATAAATGTTCTGCCTACTTTAAAACTTGCTTCCACCTGTTAGGCCTATATAGTCATATTAGCAGCTCTTCTGAGAAATATAAAGGCGCTATATTATGTGTCTTGAGACATACATACATATACATATATAAATATATATGTAGGCCTACTTCTGAGATCGGATCTTCATACGTAGTGTGAACTGACAGGTGGTCTTTATGATCGGGTGCGTGTTACCCTATGACCTTTTTCAGGTCAGCGGGAAATAGTTGAGTTTCGGCAGGTGAGATTCGTTTGATAAGATTTGTGATCGAAAGATCTCAGATGTCGCTGCATCTGAGAAAACGATCAGTACGGTTCCGCAGCTCCTCAACGATTCAAGCAGAAACGCCGACTAAGACCGACTTGTGCAACGATGCTTCCACTTGTCGCACTTGCTCTTCTCTGCCTCCTTCACACCAGCGGTAAGTCATTTCGACTGTGACGCGCCATCGTTCGTTGCCTTGGGCGTAAACCCTTGGAATATTATTATCATCATTTATGTATTTATTAAGCGTCACTATCTAACGACTAAGCACCAGTCGATGGCGCTGAGCATTTGTGCATGAAGGTACCGCCACGAAAGCCGTCTCAGAGGAGGTTCGAGCACTTACACTCTGCAGTATTATAAAAACGAACGCTGAAACTTATCGGATACCGAGTCACACTATTAGATTAGATTTATTGCACACAGACCTTTCATAGGTTCTGTGTCTCAGTTGTGCCTCGACTGTCTTGCGGAACTCAATTTCTTTTCCAAAGCCTCTCCATCTGAGTTCAGCTTTTTGGTGCCATCGCTTCAAAAGGAACCTTTCCGGATAGCCCCGTCAAATGGGAAGAGGTCTGGTTTTCCACAGATCTGCTTCTAATATACTCCTGACCTAATTTTCATTCATGAGGAATTAATTTTTGTTCTCAAACTGTCCTACAGAAAAACTTAAAACTAAAAGACAATCAAGGTGACGATACACACCAATAGTTTATACTTATATTAGATATCGACCCTTCTGAAAAGCTGTTCCACTGAAAATACGTACTGTTCTACCAGAGACAGATCAAGAAACCTTTTCATTACAGAACAAGAAACCATTTCAACCCATCTTAAGTCGAACCTTCTATGACCTGTTAGAGAGCCGACAGGTTTAAGTGCCGCTGAGAAGTTCCTAAAAGCCTCGCATAAGAGTCCATATACAAACATTTCTGGTTTACGCGCAAACACGTTATTTTCTTGACTTATCTTTGTCTCTTTCCGATCAGCGCTTGAGAACCATACTTTTAGAATGTGGTTTTGTGTTATCAAATCGGGGGCGTCTTCGAGGAGCTTCCATTGAAGAGAACTATGCAAGTTTACGAATAAAATTACAATTATAATACATATAACAGTTCAAAGTAATAATAATGTATTGTATATGCATTCAACATACTGTTGTTTCCTTGCAATGTAACTTAATGAAAATCATTAGTGATGAAGCACAGTTACCCTGAACCACTATTTTTCTGAATTTAAATTTCTTGCGAGTCCCATGAAATTGCCGAAGAAACATAGTTTACTTATCATGTCTGCGCTTCAGCCAAGTGACCTAAAACAGATCCAGGAACCTTACCTTTGAGAACCAGAATAATTGACATCGACGTGTAACAAACAACTAATTACCTTATTTCTCAGATAAGACACCTTCTCGCTAATGGCCAACTTTTAAGTTACGAT
This sequence comes from Norana najaformis, assembly GCA_964023275.1. Taxonomy (NCBI): domain Eukaryota; kingdom Metazoa; phylum Annelida; class Clitellata; order Crassiclitellata; family Hormogastridae; genus Norana; species Norana najaformis. The sequence goes on along the minus strand of OZ029918.1, from coordinate 10,796,608 downwards.
TCTGAGAAGTTCGTATAATGAATGATGCTGAGCAATGCGTTTTACTTTACTTTACACTGGGTGTGATGATGAAGATGCAGAACAGAAGGAGACGTACGCGCAGAAGCTGCTGCACATGGCCTATGAAGTAGAGTCGAATCCAGAGCTTAGATCACTCTGGTACAAAAACACATTCAACGACTACATGTTAGCGGTAAGAACCATCTGATTCAGACATATATCTGCCTCATCTATGCTGCAATTTGATATAGCTATTTATATATGCTTTGTACATGCATGCTTACATACATTCATGCATAGTTGCATACAAACATACATATATTATCATTATTATTACGAAAATTTTTAACGCACGCAAAGTCACACCGAAATGCGAATCTGAGGCGCGGATAGTCAGTCGCCAGGTGAAAAGAGTTAGATATCTCGATGTTTGAAAGCCAGTGAGAAATAGTGAGTTTTCAGGCGTTTCTTGAAAGAAGAAAATGAGTTCGAGCTTCGGAGAAACACATTGGTAGACGGTTCCATTCCTTCGGGGCAACGGTGTGGAATGCACGAGAGCCCAGGACAGTTCTGCATCGTGGCTCAGCCAAGAGACCCTACCTGAAGATCGTAGGCTGCGGGAACTATGTAAGGAGAGACTAGAGACTGAAGGTAAGTAGGAGTGGTCATAGTAAGAGTTTTGTAGGTCAGACAGGCTAGTTTAAATCTTATCCGGAATTCCACAGAAAGTCAATGCAGCTGGCTTAATAGAGCAAAGGAATTTGTGTGTTGAGGCGCACGCAGCACCACAAGAGCCAGGGAATTTTGGATGCGTTGAAGTTTTTTGAGTTCAAGATTTGAGATACCTGTAAAAACCACGTTGGCATAATCGAGGCGACAGCAGCTAGAGAACAGGCTACAGTTTGTGCCATGTCTTTGGTTAGAGCTGACCTGATGTGTGATTTAATGCCCTGATATGATAGAAACAAGATTTGCAGAGGTTTGTTATATATGAGGTCGAAATGTGAGATTGCTGTCCAAAATTACCCCAAGTCTTTTGACCAAGTTTGATAGCGTAACAGAAGTGCCAGCTAGTTCAATGCTGGAATGTGAGGGGAGAGAACGCAGACGTTGGCGTGAGTCAAACATGATCACTTCAGATTTATCAGGATTTATGGCCAAACCGTTGAAACGGAACCATGCGTGAATGAAAGAGAGACACTTTTCAAGCGTTGCTTTGCCTGAAAAAACAGTGGGTGACAGAGCAATATAAAGCTGAGTGTCATCAGCGTACTGCTGTAACTTCATTGCAAAATGGTTGGCTATGCGGCTGACTGGTGATGTGAAGATTGCGAATAAGAAGGGGCCAAGGACAGATCCCTGTGGAACACCAGCAGTGCAGAAAAAAGGATCAGACCGAGCAGAACCAATGCCCACTTGCTGAAAGCTACTACAGAAGTAAGAAGCTAACCAGTTTAAGGCAATCCCAGACACACCAAAGCTTTTGCTGATTCTAGACAGAAGTAGATGGTGGTCGACAGTGTCAAAAGCAGCACTAAGGTCGAGACACACTGAAAGGCACGTCTGTCCAGTATCGATAGCTGAAAAGATGTTATCCAGTGTGAAGGTGAGAGCAGTTTCAGTTGAGTAGCCTTCATGGTAAGCTAATTGGTAAGGACTGAAGTTAGGAGATGAAGTGACGTGTTTCTTAATCCGTGCATCCGTGCAAGGAAGAAAAGTTCAAGAATCTCAGAATAGTTATTGAGATTGGAGATGGGTCTAAAATTGAGAGGTTGTTGGTGTTTAGGTCAGTTTTTTTAAAGTAAAGGCGTGACTAATGCTGATTTAAAACATGATGAAAAACAAACTTCAGCAAAAGATAATACATCTATACATACATACATACATACATACATACATACATACATACATACATACATATATACATACATATATACATACATATATAAATACATACATACATACATACATGTACACATACAAACATAAATACACACATACATATATAGATGCATGCATGAGTGATACATAAATTCATGTAATTTTCTGAAATGAATTATGTTAAATTTAGCATTTTATGATTATGCTTGTAGTTTTTCATTGTCCTCATATCTTGGCACTATATTTGTATATATATATAATATGAAATCAGATCAGGCGATAAGTCTAGTTTCTTTGATTAAAATCTCTGTAACTTCTACTAAGCAGTTAACTGGCGACATAAATTCATTCTAGTAAGTCATCCACACTGAGCAACATTCACATTAGGAACAGTCATTTAACCGAGCCTTTATTTGGGGCTGAAAATGGGTGGCTGCCTGGACCTCATAGACCTGGAGTACTGTAACATCCTTTGGAATTTGATCGCAAAGCAAATAAGTGACTGGTTCGTGTTTAACTGGCCGCATAGTTCAAGGCTTCGCGATCTTTAAGTTTAATTACTGAACTAAATCAATCGCAGTCATAACTATTATCATAATTGTAATTATGCTTTACTCGAATTAATGCTGTCTCGGTCTAATTCATTGGAATCTTGTTTTCAGCTTCCTGATGTCCGGTTCGAATGTCAGATCGAACTCTCGCCCTCTCCACCAACTTCCGGTATTTCATTACTCTGCCTCTGTCGGTCTCCCTATCTGTCTGTCTGTCTGTCTCCTGTCTGCCTGTCTGTCTATATGTGTATTGCTCGCTATACGCTCATCGATTTATCATCGATCCTTTCATCCATCTTATTGCCGATTCTCCCATCGATACCTCAATCAATTTCTCGATTTACTGATCTGTGATCTATAGACTTATCCACCCACCGACCAACCCATCCGTTTGTTCGGTCGTTCGTTCATTTATTCGTTCACTAATTCATTTATTAATTAATTATTAATTCCCAGCTGTCCCTTCGTCCATCCCTCTATACATCCGTTCAACCATTTACAATATCGTTACAATATTATTGGTAAATACGAGGGTTATATGTGGAATGACTGTATCTGTGTGCAGTTCACACTCTTCGACCAGGTGACATTGGAGTCATTGGAGCCTTTGGAGATGCCATTACAGTTAAGAAATTATCATTAGCTTTAGATATTATTCATAAATAAGTAATACAGGAAATATTTTCAATATTCATTGTAAGCCTTTCAGTTTTTTTATATTTATGATAATAATACTTCAATAATTTTAAAGAACGCTGATTGGTAATGTATACAGTGTTTGTATGTATCTGAGCATTTACATAGCGTCTATTTGTTGAGAAACATGATACATGAATTTATATAGCTCCTTCTGATAGGTCCCAATGATGCGTTCTCATCCTGAATTGCAACTGTATGTCACGGTCTCCGATTGCGATCTCTGCTTTATATAAACCATACCAGTGATGGGCAGTTGTGCGTTTTTGTAGTTAATAACTAGTAACTAAACTACTTTGAAGTGGCTAAAAAGTAGTTAAATATTTTTTTCAAAAGTAGTTGTAACTAGTAGTTAAACTACAAAACCTCGGTTCATAATTAACTACTCTTTCTAACTACGTTATCAGCAATGGCGCTTTCACTTGCATATTCACCAATTTGTCTCCAGTGAGGTTTCCTTTTCTATCGCAATAGGCACCACTGCCTGCTACAGTAGGTTGCATTTCAGGTTAGAAAAAGTATCTGAATATGAACTAAAAAAAGTAATGATGTATAGTTTAACACAGTTTTAGTTTTTTCTGTTGCTTACAATTGCAACAACTCAGTACTCATCTAGTGTCATGAGCAAACGTTGCTACAAAATTAGTTACACAAGTATAGTTGTTTCAACAGTAGTTACAAAAATAGTTACAAAAGTAGTATGGATAGATGGATGGATGGATGGACAGATGAATAGATGGATGGATGGTAATTTAAGGTAGCAGTTGTGGCGAAAGTGACGCTGTTGGTAACTGGCTTGCTTTTTGGTAGCAGTGTATGGCTCAGTATAGTGTTGCGTGTTCATATCATTTTAAAAGTTTACATAGCGCCAGTAAAAAGTCGATTTACTCTGAAGATCCTATATCTACACGCTTTGTCTCTGGTAGGAGCTCTACACTCCTGAGGTCTTTGGTAGCAATGTCCGTGCGACAGTTGACCGACTGTTTGATTTGGTCCCTCGGGTCTTCCTCAACCTCATCCCAAGCTACGATGTCTCTCCAACGGCCAACTACAGCAACAGCCAAACATGCGAAACACTGCAGAAGAAAGAAATCACGGATCGATCAAATCTATCCATCGATTCATCCGGCGATCCATCGACACTTTCACTCGTCCGTCCGCCCATCCATTCATCTATCTATCCATCCATCGATCAGTCCATCCATCCATCCAGCCATCCATCCATACATCCATGCATTCATTTATCCCTCATCCTTGCATCCACCCATCCATCATCCTTCCATCAACCCACTCATGCACCCACCCAAAAACCTCCATCCATTCATCCATCCATCCACCCGTGTCTGATGTGAAGTCATGCGTGACAGGAGATTCTGTGAATGTGCTGTCAATGGAACGACGCGTGGAGACCTTCGTGATATTCAGTTGGCCTATTAAGATGAACTGAAGAAGATAGCGGACGATATCAAATACACTCAAAGAGAAGACTTCGCTGTCGTCCTCCAACCATTCCTCGTCGACTGGCTACCCATCGACGTAAGTCTTCAAAACATTCACTTGGTATGGCACAAGATATGGTAAGGCCAGGTCAGGTCAGGTCATGTCACATATAGTAAAGTGGTGTAAGATAAGACACAGGGAGATAGGATAAGGTAAGATAGGGAAGGCACGGCGGTAAGGTATGTCATGAGTTACGCTATGATAAGGTAAGGTGAGATGTGGCAAGGCAAAGTAGTGATTGATAAGATGAGAGGAGGTAAGGTAAGTTAAGCTAAAGTAGGATATGGAAGGGTAAGGTAGGGTCACTCATGTTTGCAGTGATCTCAGTGGCGTGATGAAAGTTATTCCAACTGAAGTGTAAATCCTAGTTAAAATTCTCATTTCGTGATATAGGCCTATTTTTCACACACAATTAACATTAATTGCTAACGAATAATGAAATAATTAGTAATTAATCAATAATTAATTCTTGATAAGTACTACTTGATTAATAACTAATTAATAATTGCTAATTGATTTCGCGCTTAGCCGGTCACTGGTGACGTCATCAGCGTGCTCCTTGCTCCTGACTGCTTCCATCCAACCAAAATGGCCCAGCAGGCGTTTGCCTTCTGGCTCTGGAACACAATGGTAAGAAAAACAAGATTGGGCATATTATATAGCACCAGATTTCTTCTTGTGGTAATGAGAGCTAAATCTTTTTCTTCATCTGTTCGTTTTGCTCAGTTTCTTGTGTCACTTCGGCCTCAACTTAAGACTCACGTTCACCATCTTGCTTATGGAACACCTTCAGTTTTAAAATTTGGCGACTTTTCCATCTTATCACAAACTGGCCCTTAACAGGGAGACCCTTTGGGTCCACTCCTCTTTTGTCTGCCTCTGCAACCGCTGCTTTCACGTCTGTCCTCTTTCCTGGTACTGGGTTATCTTGATGACCAAACTCTGGGCGGTAAGATCTCTGTTGTGGCTGGGAATGTCGGGGTTATCATGTCAGAAGCTGGTGCAATGGGTCTGACTTTGAACATCACAAAATGCGAGGTCATTTCACAAGCTCAACACCCATTCTTCCGGATCCACTAAACCACTTTTCAGCAACATTACCCGTGCTTGAGCGTTTTTGATCTTATACCGCGAGATGGCCTCTCGAGCACCTTGAACTTGGCTTTTCTTCAGGCCTCGCTCCCGGTTAATGATGGTGGATTGGGTATTCGATGTGCAACCTCGCTGGCACTTCCAGCCTTTTTGGCCTCAGCCGCAGGTACCACGCCTCTCCAGGCATCCATCCTGGCAGGATCCGGTACTGACGCTGTGGGAGATGATGCCTTTCTTATGGCCAGGTCCCAGTGGAGAACTCTAAACTCATGCATCAATTGCATGCACATTCGGAGGGATCAACAATGAAACCAACTAACTGAACAGAAGTCAGCCAATAAAATTCGTGGAGTTGTTGACTTGTGCCTAAGAGAAGGAATTCAGCCTTAGAAGGATTCAGAAGCTAGTTTCTCGCCATCCAGGACCGAACACAACTCACCCTAGCCTCCTCTCCCTTCCTCTCTCTGGGCTTCTGGCAACCGGACTTGGTTCTTGACATGGCACCTTTGGAAAGTCCCACGAACTTGACGCAGCGCTCGTGAATAAGCTGTTGCCCTGCGCGTAGCTTTTAAAGATCGCTTTAGAAATTTCGAGTTTACAATTACGATTACGAAAATCACGGAAAACAGAAGCAAGTAATTGGAGAGCTGAGGAGATATCGCAGGAAGGAAAGACTGGGTATCGTTTTGAAGAGTGAGCCGAGTGGAGTAGTATACGTAATGTAAACAGGTATGTGGGTATGTATGCACGCATGTACGGTATGCATTTATGTATGCGTTTATGCATTTTGGTATGTATGCATGTATGTATGTGTGTATGTATGTACATATATGTATGTACATATGTGTGTATGCGGTATGTATGTATATAATGCATTCATGTTTGTAAATATGTACAATATACTGTAAGTATGCAAGTCTGTACGTGCTAGGATATGATATGAACAGACTTAAAACATGATATGTTATACATCATGTAGACGTGTATGGATTAGTCGAGCATTTGGTCGATATTCAAAAACACATCAAAGAATCGAAGACGCTGATTAGGCCATGAAATTCATGGAAATGTAATTACGTCTCTTGTCGAGTCCTATTGAATGGCGCAACTGAGCAATGAGCTACGCATACATATTTAGAGGTAATATTTCTCTGTTTTTACCGGGGAGGTGAGTTGAATTGATCTGACATGTGTGATGATGAATGGCTGTGCTGGTGGTGGAGTCACTGGGTTCAAAACCTGTGCGGTCTACAGGGCGTATGGGTCTTCCTTTGTAAGATGTGTTCGATTTGACTGCGAAGAAGAAGCCAGAGATGGCGTCTGATGTCCGATCTAATATCACTTCGCACGCCATCGCAGCGTTGCCTGGGCAGCTGGTACGCTAATCATTTAACCGATATCAAAAAGACAGACAGACACAGAGTTATATATAGAAACATATGGATAGTTGGAGGGTAGTTGCAGACGGACAGGGCAGGAAGCAAACGAGCAGGCAGACAGGCAGGTAGGCAGGTAAAACAATAAAGAGTCCTTCCAGTTGGAAAGGAATTGTCAAAACATGGATCAGTTGATGTTTTGTGGAAATGAGTCCTGGAAGGATGTTTTCAAGATCGAGACCAAAGTAGCTTATGTCCCAAAGAGATTTGATTTGATTTAGGCACTTCTAAAGCGCCGGTCTGATACACAAGGCGCAGCAGATGATGTCGCTTCAAATGAAACACAGTGACTACTGAATCTTCTGATAAATTTCGAATCATCAAACAGCGGCGAATCCATTATTTGGAGTTAGACTATGGGAAGCTTGGGCCGGGGCAAAAATGATGTTAGGTTCTAGGCATCAGTGGGAGGTGCCGTCTGCTTTGTGTGGACCCTGGGCCGGTGCTTTGAACGAGGAGCTGTAACTAACTCATGAAACTGGGCTGTGAATAGAAGCAGCTGCATTAATTGGCTCATTTGAGTCTTTGCGCTTCACTGCATGGCTCCGCTCGGCTGCAGATTATGCAATTTGCTCAATCGCTTTCATTAGTCACTGCTGTCGTCTTGCGAGTCGAATAACTCGAGAAGGATTTAACCAGAGCAATCGCCTCCATTATTTTCTATATTGGGAAAATTAGACGCAGAGCTCACAGAAAAATTAGAGTTAAACATGATTTATTTCATGACCAATGCAGACTTTCTTGACTCAAGACTCGTTTCTTACTTATCGACTGCAGCCTTCGTTCGTGTTTCTCTGACCTTTCGAATCTCAACTAGACATCGTTATCACCTCTAGCGAATTATGAGTTCAGATAGGGCATAAACGACTTTCGATTGACAATTCATTTGCTAAATTGATGGCGCTATAGAAATGTCTTTAGACCATATATGAACTTAATTGAACAAACTTTAGTGACCACCTTTAAGGGTAGCTACTGAGATTATCTGGGCTGTAATTCAAATCTTATCGCGCAGTTGGAACAAATCGCGCACTACATATTTTGTTTGTGCTAGATTTTTAGTGCTAAAGCTAACATACTGTATGCATGCATACATGCATACCTACATGCATGCATGAATACATGCATACATACACACATGCATACTTTCAATACATACATACATGCATACATCGTACCCGTGACTTCCCTGGTTACGAAAGCAACGAATTGTATTCATACATACGCACATGTATGTATGTTAGTATGTATATATGCATGCATGCTTATACACATATATACATACACACATGCATACATACATGCATACATACATGCATACAAACAGACATGCATACATGCATATATACACATATGTATGTATGTATGTGTATATATATGTATGTATGTATTAATTTTTCGCTTTCTGTCTAGATATTTAGCGGAATATTAGGAGGACTGGAAGCTGGTGCTGAGATTCAATTGAGCGTATGCGTATTCTATTCCGAGTCAATGAATATATGAATATCTTGAGTTTCTTTTCTTAGGTGAATGATGTGGAAGACTCTATGGCTTTAAAAGAAGATCTTCGCAATTGTTCTCTTCATTAACTTCGGACGTCAATGGCCACCGATGATTTCCTTTCTCGCCCTTCGTCTCTTCGTCACTGAGTTTCCATTCTTTCTCTGCGCTGTTTGAGTTGGCGGCATCGTAATTCGTAGGAAGGCTCAGGTACGGAATAGGTCATGCTACCGTGTAGAACGATTTTTGACCGGCTGGAGAACTACAGGTGTCAGTATGGCGTCAGCGCAGGTGCGCGTATCGGAATGACGCCAAATAGCACAGCCAGTTTAGACGGCGAAAGATTGTTTCTGGCCGGCGAGGCTTCGGCCGTGACAGAGCCGAGCGACTTGGATCTGTTCTTTCGAGTTCTGCCGGGTGAACAAGGGCACCCACTGACGAAGAGAGGGTTGAGCATAGACAGCCTGCTTAGTCAAGACGAGTCCCTCGGGCGTCTGCGGGACCATATGCTGCCTGCCCAAGCCGACCAGGTCCTCTCCAGCCTCGGATTCTCCGGATCGGGCAGCTTCATCCCCGAGAGATTCGCGAGGGATTGGTACGAGAAAGTGATACGGGCTAGGGTGGATCGACAGAGGGCGATGGAAGAGGAGATGCGGGGGAGGGCAGTGGCTGCCCTGTTGCGCGCATCGCAAGAGGAAGACGGTCCAGCAGAGGGATGGATGGGGCTGAACTGGAAGGATGATGGAGTGGAGAGGGCGCTGCATGGGGTAGAAGGCAAGAGCAGGCCAAGATCTCTGGTGGCTCGTAGAAAGTGGATGCGCAGGGCAATGTCTGCGGCGACGAGGGATCAACACGCAAAGGGAAGCTTACAGAACATGGGTTCCTTCGATACGATGATGACGGCCGATCGCTTTTCACGCATCACTGCCTCTAGTCGGCACTCGCTTTCGAATTGCTTAGAAGTGGAGTTGAACACTCTGGGAACTATGGACGACGCCAACGACAAGGAAGAGCAGAAAACGATGGAAGTGCATTCAGGCGGAACGCAAGTCAAACGCAAGTCAAACGCAGCAACTTGTTCAAATGTCGTAATGTCTGACAACTATGAGTCGTTATCGGATATAGGGAGTCGGGAAATGAACTTTCCTATAAACAGAGAGAGCTCGGTTAGTCTGACGAAACCTGACAACACGTTATCGCCGTCTGACTCTGAAACTGTTCCACCCGGTCAGAGTTTCGCATTGGAATGTTCGAGTGACTTTTCGCTGCTTCAGAAAGTTGCAGAATCTGATCGCATCTTAAAATGTTCTCTTCATAATAACACCGCTGTAGATTCAGGCTCTCCAACTCCAGTTCCAGATTCAGTGGGAAGATCTTGGATTCCGGACATAGTGCCAAGTAGCTGGAGTGTTAACCAAGACTCCACGGGTGGCAGTGATATTCCAGCAAGGTCGCAGACTAATCTGCTGCCGAGCGATGCAGAGATGAGGATGGATAGGGAAATTAGTGACAAGTTCGTGATGGATTCCTTGAATGGACGGAACAAAGAGGTCCAAACTGATGACAGGACCCTGAGTCCAATCATGTTTCTCACGTTTGAACGGAATTATTACGATTGTACAGACGGCAAGGAATCATTCGACTCAGATTCTCCGTTTCAGAGTGATTTAAGCGAAGAAACCGATGAAGCAAGTCAGACAAATCAAGCCAAAGACCAGGATTCAGAAGCTGACGAGTGCCTTACGGATGATGCTCTCAATGAAATGGAACATGCAGACCGCCGATCCATAAAACTGACCTTGGATTCAGAAACTGAAAAGTGCCTAACGGACAGTGCTTTTGTTAGTATGAAGCAAAATGTTGAGCCAGTATGTGCGTCGAACAACGAAAACGATACGGTTGACTGGTCAAACCTACTTTGCACAATTTGCCTTTCAACCATAAGGTCAATGATCCAATGCCAGGTCGGCCGAGAAACCTTCTTCATAAGAAAAAACTTGAGCAAAACGACTAAATCAAACCAGAAAATGACTATACATACAGAAAAGAAATCAACTACGAATCCAACCACAAAAGGCGCCAAGGCAAAAGGCAAAAGCAAGAATAGCCGATCGGCTAAGCGGAACTTTGAAAAACAAAGGAAATCTCGTAAGGTAGCCGGGGCTTTTGTTTCTAACTCGGTGAAGACAAACAGAGCTGGACGACTAGTCAATCTAAAGCAAACACAGAGATCAGTGAAGAGAGGTTTTCGACAAAAACTGGGGAAACTACATATCGCTACAACAGATGAACCCACGCAAGACAGAGAACAACAGAAGGAGGATGAGGAGGATCTGGAGGAGGATCTGGAGGAGGATCTGGAGGAGGACAGGACAAGGAGGATCTGGAGGAGGACAGGACAACATCAAACAACCCAGGATGGCTGGAATCTGCAGAACTGCAGCCGAAAATATTCGGAGACTTCGTTGAACCGCTTCACAATCGTATCTCTTTATCGTCGAACGACTATCGACCGACGCGGAGGAACAGACTGCGCTTCGTATCTCGCAAGTCGAGCAGCTGGGACGGCGAGGAGCCACGCGCCCTGACCGTCTGGTGCGACGAGCCATCGACCGGAGAGCCGCCGGGTCGGACGGTCGTCAATTACTACTCGCTGAGAGAGTGGTCGTGCATCAGAAACATTGTGAAGAGCCTCCGGTCTCTTTCCACTTCCGGATCTACTGCAGTTCAGCCACATCTGTCAACAGATGGCGCTTCTCCGGATCTGTCGCACCTGTTCTTGTGCACCGGTGAATACGATCGGGTGTCGAGAACCGGTCTGGATCCGACGGACCTTCTAGAAGCATCTCGATGGGAACAAGATGACGATGCCGATTCGGCTGTGGACTGTTCAGACCACCGGAATTTATACCACCGGAACTGGTTCAAAATCCAAAAGTCTGTGAAGGAACTTATTCAGGCGGAAGAGGATTCGGAGCCCGATATTCCGTCTGTCTCCAACAGTTGGTGGACTACGAAAGGCAGCGAAGATTTAGAGGTGCCGTTGGCTAAGGAGGAAGGTGTGCCTCAGATATCGGAGCAACGCTCTTCTTTTGATGTGCTGTTGACTGAAGAGGATGACGAACCCGGAATAACTGCCACGCTGCCAGAATTCGAGAGGGACTGCAACAGTCCGGTTGCAGATTCAATCACGCGGAACGGATTTAAAAGTTCGCTGGCTGAACCTCTCCAAGATTTCCGGGATTCCGGGCCCGTGAAAAGCGCACAAATTCCTTCCGATTTCAAATCGCGTCAAGCACTCAACGAAAGAGATTCATACGGCAAAGCGCACGAGACATTCGACGATCTACCGGCAAAATTATCAGAGGAGGAGTGTGGCGATTTTCAACAGTTGAGAGTGATCGATTCACTGAATGTGACAAATCAAACGGGTGTTTCTTGCGGTGTCTTAGTTTCTGAATGGTTTGAAAGTTCTAAGGATTCAACCCCTATTAACAGGAACGACATCGAGAACAGAGCTACGCCAAATGCTACAGTCACAAGTCTGAATAAACCGACGGTGCCTTTAAACCCAGAAACTTTGGTTGAAAATTTGCCTGTGCCTTTTGAAGCAAAAAGTCCTAAACCCGCAAACCAAACCCTGATGCATCATATCAATTGTGGTGTAACCATCGTTGGAGTCTCTAGCCCATCTCCTTCGGCAGCTGATTCGTTTGTTCACTCAAGCGGAAACAACAAAGATGCTAGAAGTGGAAACGGTATGAACAACTGTCAACGACACAGCAAAACAACATTTGACGAAAAAGAAAAGCCTGACAGTCAAGACAGATTTGTAAGCGGAAATACTTCGAAGGGTTCAGAAAAATCCCGATATCCTGAAAGACAGAATGCAACCGTCGAAGAAACGACGTGGTTACCAGCAAGAGCAGCATCGCCAGCGGATCCTTCCGTTATCAGTGGAGGTCGCGGAGACAACGAAGGTACTAGTGATTCGCTCATTCTTCCAAAGTTCAGCCTTGGTGGCGAAGATGCTGACGAAATAGAAAACGACAAGAGAGATTGGCTGAGAGGAAATGTTTTGCGGAAGATCAGACATTTCGAGGACAGGTGCAACACCGTTAAAGACAACAGCAAAGGTAAGACAGAATCCAGACACAGAACTGGGCTGCTAAATCTTCAACGGTTGAAACAAGCAGAGGCCCTGAAGAATCACGAATGGGTAAAAGACAGAAGGACCCCGAAAAAATGCAAAGAGGATTATCAACCCAAAGGCATGCAGAACAGTCCGACTTCAAATGGCTTCGGCGGAACCTTACTCGAAATGTCCGAGTCACTTGCACGAAACCGAAGAGACATTTGTTTAGTGAACCACGATGGGAAAGCAGAGAATGAATACAGACCAAGGTCAGTCATCAGCAGAACTGTTATGGAGATGTGCAGTAGATTTGAAAGAGGAAATAGCCACCTCGTAACTACAACGGTGAGCAACAACAGAACGATGTCTGCTCCGAAGGACGGCCACCATTCATCGCAACATCGAGCTAAGAACAGTCCGTGTCTGGACGCAGACTCATCAGCTATCCTCCTATCGAACTCGATTGCCGACGATATTCTAGAGAACTTGAAGAGGCAATTGGAGCAACGATTTCTCGAAACCAACGGAGCTTGGAACGGCCTTCGAAAGGACCGTTTAGCCCCTCTCCAGTTCACTAGGATCGACCTGGAAGAGCTGATCCAACGAGCAGTCGATGAAACTATGAACAAGTTCCTTTCACAGCATCATCCTGCACTACCACCCCCGCCACCAACTTAACGCAATCGAACATAACTCTAGATAGCATCCCTCTTGCCATATAGGCACAACTGTTCACTATTCTTTGATATAGCAACCGCAGCATCCGAAATTACTTACGATGACGTCCTTATTACTTGAAACCAATAAGCTCCTCTTATCTGATGGAAGATTGGTAATAGCTTTGCCTTTCACCTCTGATCCGGGGCTCGAAACCCTAACCCTAACCCAAATGTTGTACTTTTGTGAGATAATTAAAAGGCGCTATAATGTGTCTAGATATATATATATATATATACACATACGAGCATTCATGTATACACCCATGTCTAGGTAAGGTGATTAAGGAGAAAAACAGGATTATGCTCATATGTAAAGGTAACTACAAACTCCTGCAACCTTCAGGACCAATCAGCTGTGACGTGATTCATAAAGAGGTTTGGTCCCAGGGGTTGTTGCATAGTTTGGCCAAACAGCACCAACGCAGCAACAGGACAACCATCCCATGCCGTACCAGGATTCGAATCCATATCGCAGAGGTTATCTCCTCTCTTTCTCTTCTGTCCCTTCGTCCCTCCGTTTGTCCCTCTGTGTTCGTCTTTTCGTCCGATCCTCACTCCCTCTGTGTCTCCATTCCTTCCTCAATCCCTACCTAGGTAAGGCAAAGTAATCCTATACTAAGGTAACGTAAGGTAAAATAGGGTAAGGTAAAGAGTAAGATAAGGCAGAGTATGGTAAAGTAAGGCAAAGTAATGTGAGGTAATGTTACAAATAGTTGATTGAGGTAAGGTAAGGTAAAGTAAGGTGAGCTTAAGGTAAGGTTAGGTAAAGAAAGGTAAGTTAGGCTACCATAGATATATCATATTTTATTTTGTTTTTAAAATGGATGCAATACAATTCAAGCCACACTCAGCCCACTCATTCCGTCGGTTCATGCCTTGTGAGTTATTGCGCTATAGAAGTTCTCTTGCTGCATAAACTCAAGTCCAAACGATAATGAATGACTGAAAGGTTGAAGAAAGAAAGCCGCATATTTATAATTAAAAATTCGAGGCTAAGGCAAAAACATTCGAAGACTTTTAAGATGGCGACGACTTATAATATATTCGGTATTTAGGTCATTGTAACTGACTAACGGTAATTCATTTATGGTTTAGTAATTGAATTAGATTATTATAACTGTTGTTGTGCTGAGGTATTTCAGGTATATAGGCCTTTACAGCTGTAAGGTAGTATGGTGTTGTCAAGTACAGTTAAGTATGCTGTAAAGTAGTATGGTGTAGTTAAGTACAGTTAAGTATGTTGTAAGATAACATAGTGTAGTCAAGTGTAGTTATGTACTGTATGTTGTAAGGTAATATGGTGTAGTTAAGATCAATGTAATTTCTGAGGGGAACAGGTGCTTTTGGTGGGGAATTCCTGTCTTTCTCACGGCCATTCGACGTCGCTGTTGAGGTTCGTAAAGATGTAAGGATTTTTCTAAAGAACATAAGCATCCAAATATACATGCAAAAGATAACGCCCCAGTTGGTAACTTCACGTTAAACAACATCTTATCTCGATTCTAATCTATGTAATGACTTTCGTAGCGCTGTTATTGTAGCGAATGTGCATGTAAAGAAGAGAATTGTAACAGAAAACTGTCTATTTGGTGACTACACGTTAAACAATATGTCTAGTATAATCTAATCTATTTCAATCTAATCAAATCTATCACAACGCACAAGGCAGCAATCGATGGTCGCTTCAAGTGAAACCTTTGTCAAAATCATAAGAGTGTGGAGAAGACCGGTCGAAATCTAACAGATCTGCCTGTCTTTCAATGTAATGTAATGTAGCCTAGGATATTAATTGTGTGTGCATACGTTTTTCTAACGACCGCATAGCTTTGAGCCTGCTCGTTTTAATGAGTTTGCCAGGTGATGCCTCTTTGAATGGGGGCCTCGCCAATTTAGGTCTTCATGTACGGACATTATTATTAGCCCTAGATATAAATTCCTGAAATAAAGTCACGACTAGAAATCAATTTGCCATCCTCTTGCACAAGGCGCGAAGCCTCACCAAAGGGCTGACTAACGCTATAGTTCACAGCATGTTCCGACACGCCTTGGGAACGGGAACGTGTTCTCGTACATGGCGCCCACAACGACGTGTAAATGCTAATAGGTGATTTATTAAAAACTAATAGGTGATTTATTGGTTAGTGCATTTATGAACGTTGCTGGTTTGACAAATTGCGTAGGCAATCGACCGCTGCTGACCAGGTAGGAAAATAAAAAATAAAAAAATTAACAATATTAATTATGAGCGACATAATTACATACACCAACCGCTGACGCAAGTCGTATGATACATATGCAATACAATACGATACTATACAATAGGTTCAGTATGATACAATATAACATAATCCAATAAAATGCAATATAACTGAAATATGATCATGCCTTAGATAAGCTCAGATGTGACAACAGTACTGTCGTAACTTTAGGCTCGCTGGCTAAATGTACATGAAAATTAACGAGCAATCAGAGCAATTTTCCTATTGAAATTTGATAACATTAGCTGATTGGATAAGTGCTCGCCTTGAAACGCAGAGAGAAAATAAATGAATTATTGTCTAGTTGAATATTTTTACTATACATACAAAATAATATGATATAATAACAGACAAAATATGCAATAATAATATAAGCAGAAACAAAAAATATAGCCTATATGAATATTATCAACTGCATGTGTTGCCTAGGCTAAATATAGGCCCCCTACTCGTCAATGTACAAACTTATTAGATCTAAGACGTGTTTACGGTTACCGTGGATACCGATTAATTTATTTAATAAAGAATTTATTGAATTGCAATATCAAGTATCAGCCTAATTTTTATTAGAAAACTCAGACAGATAGATAGGTGGAGTGACTTGCAGTCGGGCAGCCAGACAAACAGACACACCCGTAACCTTTAAGAAACTGACAATTCGGTGTTACGCCCAGGGGAAGGGAACCTGACCATACCTGCCCTACCGCTTTTGCTCTGACTAAACGCCCGTGATCTACCTCATTCGACGATCGACTTAGCGGAATTTATGATTACGATTACGATTACTTACAGTAGTTGGACAAGAGGCAAAGATGGGAGTCTCGGTGTCTAACGGCATCTCGCATACGAATGGCTTCTGACCAACAGGTATGAACTGAGAAAATACACAAAGAGACAGAAACATGCAGTACGACGAACTGAATGCTGAAATCAACTATAATGAAAAATAATTATGATCTTACTGGCTGGCTGGCTGGCTGACTTACTGACTGACTGGCTGACTGGCTGGCTGGCTGACTGGTTGGCTGACTGGCTGACTGACTGGCTGGCTGACTGGCTGGCTGGCTAACTGACTGACTAAATTTAATTAATTACGTAATTTAAAAAAGGGGAACGTTGAGTATCCATTTACCATGGTATTCCAAAGACTGTAGGCAAAGAACTGATGCGCAATGCGATTCGGATGGAAGCAATCAGGAGCCAGAAATCCAGGTAAATATTCACCTGTGTCAGGCTATTCAAAACAGAACAGGCAGGTTATTAGGTTCGTCTGTATAAGGCTTCTTTAATGAGGTCCTAGAGTTTGTCGTATGCCATAGAAGTTTACAACAAGGAAATGATTCTGGAATGATTCTAGTAGTCGTAGAATTTTATAGCGAAGAACTAGATTAATTAAAGACGTTTTCAGATGTCTGCCGTTGCTAAGTTTGAGTATCGGAATTAATCTTCGTTTCTGCCGCAGATTTCGAACATTTTGAACGGTTTTCCCACTCATTTCATCTTAGCACACGTGACTGGAAGGAGGAGGGACGCAATTCCAGGTGTACGGTCAAGCCTCAAGGCCTCAATTCAGCCGAGGAATGGTCTCGGCGGAGGAGAAGCGACGAACGTTCCATGCAGTAACCGCGACCGTCAATCACGGGAGGCCCTTCGACCTACCTACCAACCGGTAGGCGACGAATACCTGTTCTGTTCAGACCGGGCTGTTCGAGGGCTATCCGGGGGCTGCGACATTTACCAACAACAAGGGACTGCTGGGCGGTGGTGCTGTTGTGTATGGCGGGCCGCGTTTTTCCGATTCCCACTCTAGTACGAGGATGTCCAGTATAAGGATGTCAATGGTTAGGGTTAGTGTTAGGGTTAGGGTTAAGGTTAGAGTTATGGTTAGGGTTAGTCTTAGGGTTAGGATAGATACAATAGGAATGGGAAATACGCCGCTAAACCCTATTCCTAACTCTCACGTTTACCATTGACATCCTCCTACAAGCGTGGGAAAAGGAAAGACGCTGGCGGGCCCTACCGCCTTTCCTCGCTCTGAGACATCGACGAAACTTGATCCAGGAACTTCGCGTCATCTATCAACTCTAGATAGAGATCCGTTGCTTGGGCTCCACGTGTATGCGTGCGTCCGCCAGTGGTAACTCTTCTAGTTATCTGTGTGTTGTTTTGCTTGCTGACGTACTCTTTGTTCTTAATGACATTCAACATCATTTAGGCTAGTGTGGTAGGCAGCGCTTTTGTGAGGTACTTAAAAAGCGCTATATCAAATGTCTAGATAACTAATAAGTAACTAAAGACAGCAATGGATTTCGAAACAGGTATTTTAAAATCTAATGTAGTCTAATCCGATCAAGGTATAAGCATTCCTCTTTCACAGATCCTCTCCTGACTCCCCTTCTTTCTCTTATCTCTCTTTCCGCTCCAATCCCAAACATCACCCACCGTCGCTGTCTCTCTGCCACAGACTTTTGGATCTTGACCAGTAACCGAACCCTTTTTTCCCTATCGAATTTGTTTTGACTGAGCGCCTGTGAATAAGCTGGTCTTCGTGACGTGGCTTTCATTGGGCGCTGTAGAAATCTCGGGATTACGATTACGATGCGATAGGCGGATCCATAGGCTTGTTTACACCCATCATACAGCTATCTTGTTGGGTTTCAGACTGGTTTTTACCGTCGATAATGTTATATGTCTTCCATTGTGTAATAGGCATTGTTGCGTTTGATTCTGCTCGGCATACATTTTCAACCTATCTTAAAAGTATCATCTGTTTACATCAGTTAAACTACCACTTGTTCTGTGCTTTTGAAAGGTCTTAAAAGTCGCTATGTAAATACACATGGTAACATAAAACATACTTACTTACTTACTTACAATCTGACCTAGTGTGAACTGATCTGATCTGGGTCGGTGCAATGCAGTGTAATCAATTTCGATTCAATCTGATCCAATCCAATCCATTCTGAACTGATCACTACCTTATATTACATCATATATATACATAGTGCATAAGATTATGGATCGGACCTTATATTGCATTAAATATATATATATACACATAGTGCATATGATTATGGATCGGACCTTATTGCATTATATAAATATTGCATATGATTATGGATCGGACCTTCTATTGCATCATATGTACCTTCTATTGCATCATATATATATTGCATATGATTATGGATCGGACCTTATATTGCATTATATATATACACACATAGTGCATATGATCATGGATCGGGGTTTCGATCGATGGCTCTCCTACATTCAATGAGATATATGTGACATTTGCTTACGTCTTTGGGAAGATCCATGTCCCTCATGTGTGGCTGGAGGACAACGGCGAAGTCCTCTCGTTCGTAGAGGTACTTGGGGTCCTCCGTGATGTTCTTGAGCGCTTCATAGTAGCCGAGCTGAGTCTGGCGCAGCTGAGGCCTCGTCGTATCGTTGATGGCACAGTTGCAGAAATTGCTGAAACAAGTAATGTAATCTCTAGTGTAGTGTAATGACATATACTCACTGTTAAGAATAGAATGTAAAATATTGTAACGTAATCGGTGAAATGTGTTTGTTTGTATGTCTGTAATCGTGAGCGTTAATTCATCAATTAATCGCCAGATGACGTAGAAGATGAGTCGGTTTAAAAATCAAACGGCAAATGCAAATGTACATGTTTTTCTATGGCGACCCTGGCCATATTTAATTGATTTATTTGATTTCGACCCTGGTCATAATTAAATGAATTTACCGGGTGAGATTCTTCACCACTGCTGCCCGTTTGAATGCGCATCACGCCATTCAGAAAATAACGGGCTCTGGACCGACTCACCTGCTACGCCGTCTGGCGATTAAATGACAACTTAAGGTTCATGATTAGATAACGTTCAGCGCTTTTGAGGGGTTCCTAAAATGCGCCCAATAAAAGTTCAGATTCATGTATACATAAATGCATACATTACGGTACCGTGTATGGACCGTGCTAGCCTGAGATTAAAATCTCTCAAAAATATAACTACTATCGGTATGCGAATCGGCATCCTCACGGATAGAGGCGCCCTGACGTAGGCCTACGCATAACAAACTTAGCTAAAAGGCCCGCTGTCTAGACCCCGTTAATTAATCATGAACGTTAATTCATCCTTTACTTGACAGACGGCGTAGCAGGTGAGTCGGTTTAGAGCCCCGTTATCTTCTGATGAGATTTCTCTGTAATATAATTAAATATACTGTAACAAAACTTAATTTAACTTAATTAAAGAGCGTTTAGAGAGACTACTTAATGGTGTTATCAGCATCGCAGGTAATTCCGTTTATATATGTTGCATGTCTATCCTACACATTTAGTTAATTAATTAATTAGAAATGTAATAATCTGTTTAATCGTCTCACATCTGCAGCAAATCGCAGAGGGCTCCTGTGCTGAGATTCTGAAGAGGTGTGACGTCGAACATGGCGATAAGATTTATGATGACGCGAGGAGTGTTGTTAAAAAGGATGTCAACAGCCTCTCGGAACTTGGCTTCGTAAGCCTCCGGACTATACCGATCCTGAAGCAGTAGCGATAAAGCGCCTCATGAAACACATCTCTAGCGCGGAGTACCTAACCATACACTTACTTACACAGATATTAACTCACTGGTCAACCCACTTGTTTATCCACAAAAGTAGCCGCATACTTACTTACTCATACATTTACCCATACACTTGCTCACCCACACACTGAATCACTCATACACTAACTCGTCCGCTTACTGACTCATCCAAATACCGACTCACCAACATATACTGACACCCACATACTAACTTACCCACATACTGACCCACCAACATGCTGACTTGCCCAAATTCTGACTCACTCAAATACCAACTCACCAACATATACTGACTCATTCAGATACTGACTCACGACATACTGACTCTCCGATATATTGACTCACCCGGAAACCGACCCATCAACATACTGCTTGTCCACACATTGACTCACTCTCATGCTGACTCTCTTCGTACTGACTCACCCATCTTTCGCAAGAGGCGCATAGATCATTGCCCCCAACAAAAAGCGAAATCATCTTCCAGTCATTTGCATAATCGATCCTTGAATCATTCTTCATACGAAAGATGATGTCGTTGGCTTGTGTAGGCATGTCTCTACGACCAACAACAGTAAATCATCATCATCATCATCATCATCATCATCTTCGTCGTCGTCGTCATCGGCGTTATCTTCTCTAAAGTCAGCATTGTCATCATCGTCGTCATCATGACCATTAGCAGATCAGCATCAGCAGAATCAAACAGCTGTTACATTATCATCCTCCTTGTCCTCCTCCTCGTCGTCATCATCATCATCAGCAGCAGCAGCATCTAAACTGTTACATAGCTATGTTCCAGTGCTTTGAAGAGTTGCTTAAAAGGCGATATATAAATGTTCATACACATATATACATACAATATACTACATGCATACATTCATGCATGCATTGATACATATATATACATGCATTCATATATACATACATGCATTACATACATACATACATTGTATACATACAAGCATGCATACCTGCATACCTGCGTTCGTGCATTCATACATTCATACATTACATACATACATGCATACATCATTATCATCACCTTCACCGTCGATGTTGTGTTTCCCTCATCGTCGTAATATCGGTGATAATAGTAGTTCTTGAATCAGACAATACTTAGTGTGTATTTGCGTTAAATAGGAGTGGCCATCTGTCTCACCGACCTGTTATCTCCACCTGGTTCAGCGACGTTCAGCCAGGATCTGGCGATGTTGTCTCTTGTACTAGAGCAGACTGAGTAACCTTTGACATCAGGGTTGAAGCCTCTGAAGAAGTCTAAACATAGAACATAAGTTCCACATGCTTACAATGCACAGCAGAAAATTCAGTATCTTAATGTACAGCGCCTCTATTGAGCCATCACAAAACCAACTTGGCTAAGAAAAGGCTTAGAATTATACCCAAAATCGAATTTGTATTGAAAATCCCAACTTTTGTTTACTGAGTATTTAATCACTTATTTTAAGTGATTAAAATCTAGTAGTAAAATCAGAAAACTTCCACTGAGACAGTAGCTTCTTTTGTCTAAAGGCTTTTTTAACATTAAGCCAACCAGATTGATTTCATTTCATCGGGCAAATGCAACAGCATAGCGATTGATTGGAGATCCTTGCATCTAAGAGAAGATGTCAAACGGAAGACGTAAGAAGAAGACAATGGAGTGAAGTTGAGCATCAAAAATGGTAAAGCAAGGCTCCCATGTTGGACTTTAAACGTAGGAGGCGCTCATTTCCGGCCCAGCGGCCCTTGAGCAAGCAATGGACTAAGTCCAAGGCCCTGAGCACGAAGCAAGACTTCCCAGCTTACGCCGGTATATCAAATTATACTGTTTGGTCTCAGAGACAAGTGTCCTTAAGCAACTTGTCCAGGGTCGTTTCCTGGAGTCCGCTCAGCAGGCTGGAACCCGCAATCGTTGGACTACAGACCAATTAGAACATTGTGTCGCATATCAAGTGTTAGAAGCGGTTTGTTGTCTCACTTGTGAGTGTGATGATCCCTGCATCCAAAGTGTAATCCCCGCCAATTCTAAACAACAAAGAAGTTTTGACATGAGGGTTACTAATAAGGAATATTATTCATATTAATTAATATTCGATGACCTTTATACTTCCAAGCGTCGCTAATTAAATTCCCTTTTATACAATTAGGCGATTATTCGGCATTAATATTCGGTCGTTTAGAGTTTACGATAAGGTCAAATCTAAACAGAATTAATTATGCAATTTCAATCAGATCAGCAAAAATGAGTAGGAACTATTTATAATATAATCGTATCCGATATTATGAGATTCTAATTCAAATGAATGGGAACTGATCCCATCCAATGCATCTAATCTAATCTATCAGTGTAGTAAATGCAATCCAGTTTATCTTCTCTTCTTCTTCTTCTTCTTCTTCTTCTTCTTCTTCTTCTTCTCTCTTCCGTCAGACGTGTGACGACGATGAGGCCTGAACAAGATGTCTCCACTTTGTTCTATCTTTGATTGTATGAATGGCAGTTCTCATGTCCAGTCCCTTGATTTCCAGATCTTCCTTCACATTGTCCATCCATGTCTTTGTCTGCCTTCCTCGACTCCATGTTCCCTCCACATGGCCATAGAGTGCTCTGGCTGGTAGTCTTCCGCTGTCCACCCTCGTTACGTGCCCATATCAAGTCAGTATTCTTTATCTAATCCTGTTTATCAATGTCTTTTCCTGTCCCAGCTTCCTCCGGGTCACCTCATTGCGGATCTGATCTCGTCTGCTTCTGCCCAGTATTCTTCTTAGCCAGCTCACTTCCGCCACCAGTAATCTTCTTTCATCCTCCTTCCGTATGCACCAGCATTCGGATCTATACAGCAGCACAGAGATGACAAATGCCTCATACAGTTTTATCTTTGTCTTTGTTGATATGCTGTGTGTTTTCCACATCTTGCTCAATCTACCGAACACTGCCGATGCCAGACCAATCCTCCATTTTGCAATCCAGTTTATGAGGGGTTTTAATTTTCAGAAGCGTTTTTATTATTTTGTAAGCGAACATGTTATAAATGTTTGCAGGGAAAATGCAGGATGTTTAACTAACTAAATAGTATATTTTACAACATTTTATGTTGTGTTGTTCCTCTTTTCTCTGGTGACAGTGATTATTAGAAGACAGCTCGGCTCTGTAACGCTACTTAAGCAGCTACCGATGTTTCCTTTTACTCTTTTAAAGTCTTTTATAATATTTTAAAACAGAAATCACGTTCTC
The DNA here is from genome assembly GCA_964023275.1 of Norana najaformis. NCBI lineage: Eukaryota > Metazoa > Annelida > Clitellata > Crassiclitellata > Hormogastridae > Norana > Norana najaformis. The sequence continues at coordinate 10,773,013 of OZ029918.1, read as the reverse complement.
AACGCCTCTTTGGCTCAACTTTTTTACACCTATGCACGTGTGTGTACCAAAAAAGCTGATTTCTATGTTCTGTTGATACGTAAGGCAGGCTATTGATCGAAAGTTATCGCTTACGTGAAGACTTCTCCGCGATTTTCAATTGCCACTTGGGGAGGATTTTCAGCACCAAGCCCATTTCCAGCCTACAAAAAGTAAGTGAATAAGTAAAAAAGTAGCACTGAGTAGCTCAGGTCATCAATAATAGGTAGTAAACCAAGCTAACCGAATTGACTGTATATTTACAGTTTACACAGAGGACAGTGGAGTGGAACAGAAGCATGCTGCGATCTTTTGATTGAAGCACAGGAAAATGACCAATATTTCATTGATATCAGGAACCACAGTTAAGAATCAGTGTTCCATTAACGACTCCATTTTTGAACCTGAGACACAGAGGTGAGAGGTGAAGCGTTTCCGATCCACCATCGCTCTATATGGGGATGTGGCGGAAATTCTTCGGTTCTTTTTCACCAGTTTACTTTTAAATTTATAATAATTGTAAGAAAAATCGCGCACAGTTGCTATTTAGCACCGCATGAAAATTAAATTAACGCAATTTGTTTTAAATGGAAAGATTTGTCACATTTGGTGTTGATAATGATAATGCTGATGAAAACGATGATGACCAAATTGAAATGACCAGAATGAAAGTGATAATAATGACGAAGACGACAACAACGATGCAACTTTGAAGATCGATCAATGCCGATGATGATGATGATGATGACAACGACTTACCGAGATTGAGTCTCCAAAAGCTCCAAGGACCTTAATGTCGCTCGGACGAACTGCATGCGCTGCAAATTTTTTAGTTCACCAATTTAACCCAAGATCAGTTTTAAGAAAATCTTGTCAAATATCACAAACTATATGATTATATTGTGATCCGTGAGTCATCGTTTTAATAATAGTTTGACTGCTTCACATGACACCAATGACACTATGACATATAACACCATGCCACATTAAATAAAAAACGTCGTGTCCTTTTTACAAACTGGACCCCGTAACACAGCTGAATTCATAAGATTTCAAACACTGATTGTCTAATTAATGTGCTATAAAAATTTCCAAGCAACAGCTTTGGCACGAAAGGGAGACACGGGCGGGAAGAGCGGCTATGAGGGATTTTGATGATCTTTTTAGTCGTCAAGTCTTCGCCGACTGGTTCCGTGCTTAACTAAGTCATCCCTCTCACACATCCACGCCTGATATTGTATGGGTTACCTTTTTCTTTCATTCCCAGCACCTTTAGCCCATCCGAATAAACCAGGTTCCGAAAATGTTCATCATTCTGGTCAAAAGTGTGAGTTGGGGTGGCAAAACACCTCTAGCCCATCATGATTCACTAGAGGAGGGTCATGACTTCCAAGGCCCACCCACTTTGCCGTCGTCCATGCTTCCAAGGATGACCTACAGAAAATGGCATTTCGTTCAGCGCATTGCGAATATAAATTATGCTACGTTTTTTAGGAAAAATGTTAGGCACTTAGACAGGAAGGAAAAGGTAGGAACTGTTTCCGTATTTACAGTACAGATTTTGTCGGTTTAATTTTTGCAGACACTTGATGACAAGAGTATAGTTGTGATGCGCTCTTACCACTTGTGGGTATCGATGGCGATGGTTCGACCGAACAGTTGAATATGATGGGCGGAAGCTGACAATTAGAACACAGGCTTACTATGATAATCTTCGCATACTTCTATTAATTATTTACGAATTGTTCTAAGGTTACACTAAAATTGCTTGCGCGTTTGTGATGTCAACAAAAGGCGCTGTATAAATAGACGGATAGATACATGCATACTAGATGATTAGTTAATTCGTTGCCTATATGATGACTAGTCCTGGCATTGATTTGATATCGTCGTGTCTGCACCTCAGCCGACAGATCCTTCAAACCTTGGGCGCATGCTAAGAACTGAGGAATTTCAACAGAGATGTGTAAACATGTGTGTTTTCTTTACTGTTTTCATTACTGTTATCTTTGCTCTTATCTTTGCTTTTATCTGTGCTCTTATCTTTACCATTTTTGTGTTTCTTCTTGTGGTTGTTCTTTTTTCGGTGAAAACCATACACGGATTTAGGCATCTCTTGATGCCTTTTGGGTTAGATAGCAGCATAATATGAATCACTAGAATTAGTGGATCTTCCCGACCACGTGAATAATGCTCCTTCCTTGGATAACTTTAAGAAAGGGCTTAAAACGTTTCTATTTAAATTATCGTATGACTGTGGTTAATTTTCTATTGTCGCCTGAACTTATGTACAGCGCCCTTTTCTTCGGCCTCGGCCGTGTTACGGCGCTATATAAATTGTCTTATTATTATTATTATTATTATTATTATTATTATTATTATTAATTAAAAGATTAGGTTGGATCGACAAAAACAGATCAGTTAAAGTTGATCAGTAATCTTGATATTGGGTCACTTTTAGAAAAAATTTCCAATTCAATCTGTTGCGATTTGGAGATTTCGAAATTAAAATATTAACTAGTAAATAGTACAATCGAATGAAAAGAAATTTCTAAATGATGTAACACCCTGTAACAATTAGAATCTTCCGTGCAACTAATATAATTCAGAGGCATATTACAATTGTGAACGTAAATTCAACCTTGTGGCACTTATCGGGTAGGTGCAAACTTATACTAGTGGAACTTTGAAAAGAAAAATGAGGCCTGAAAGAGCAAGACTTTCTCAAGAATGAAATGAAATGAAACTCCCTATGCATGCTTCTAGTTTATAAGCTAGCTATATAACCATAGCGCTTATTGCCAAGTGTCTGAAACCCTACTCCGAAAGACTGAATGCTGAATGCAACCCTGCAACTCATGATGTCAAAGATAGGCCTACATGCAATAAGAAGTATATCGTCTGAATTGCACGACCTATTCCATTCACACTGTTTCAACCTAACATATTAGTAACCTCGCAAATGCCCTTAGAGCGGACTTCCCATGTCCCCAAACAAATCCTACTTTCCAGTGAGACAGTCCTAGTTTGCTGGTTTGACCCGGCGCCAAGAAAATTTCCCCATGCCTGACTTAACCGAATCGAATGACTTCTGGTATACAGCGATGGCGCTCAAAAGCTGGTCGATAAAGTACGAACCATTAATTCCTTGCTCATGCGAACGCGTTCGTCGAACTGTGCCTTAAATTCCGGATTAGCCTCGATCTCGTAAGCCAATCGGATTGATTTCTCCATGAAGGTCTCCTTCCTTCCGGTCACGCGCTTCAGACGATCTTCATATAAAAATGAAACTCCCTATACATGAATGAATGATTGATTGATTGAATGAATGAAATGATTGAATGATGAGAAATGATTCAGTGATTGAATAAATATGTGATCTAGAGACTTGTGTAGAGTCGGAGAAGAATAGAGAATAATTATGCACTCAATTTACATTAATTGGATCAAAGTTTTTAAAACAGCGTAATTAGTCGTTTCAGCCGGACACAACAACTTCAACCAGGACTTGATGAATCTAATCTAATCGTGTCACCTCTTCTTTAGCCAACCAGTTCACTCAACATCAACTTTTTAAAAGATATTTTATGTCTGTTTAGTAACCCTCTTTGCTTGTAATTATCAACTCATCGTTATCTTCAACTATAACTCTAATTTCATTGACAATAATTACAAATATTTTTCGCAGTGTATGCTCTTGTCATTGTTTCGTAGACTCGAAGCACTGTTTGTGTGTGACACACTGTTGTAACATTTGATATTTTCTGTGGCTTAATAAAACGCTGAAAGCTCCATAACAGTTGAACAGTTCTTACCTGCGTGAATGACACCCATTAGGCCAAACAGGAGCCCAAGCAGAACATGGAACCGTAGCATCTTCTCTGTTGCGTCAAGTCACTTGAACCAACTGTAGACTTGGCGATGCTGAGTTGATCAATAGGACTGACTGAAGCGGTCATTGTCAGTGCACCTGGCTTCTGCGTGAAATCGATAGTAGCTTATCAGCCGCGGAAACTGAACAGATGCGCCACAGAGTCCGAGAGAAATCTAGAACAGACCTGGTCTTGTGATTCGCAGTTGATACACGATATTTATGGCGGCGTGTTGACAGTTCCAAATCTAGGACTGGTTGACAAGTGAACTTTCGGAAAGGAATGCTCCTGTAGCCATTGCTATTGAATTCATGCGACAGCGAGTCAATAAGTAAATAACTAAGTAAGTAAGCCAAGAAGCAAGCGTTTGTGTGTGTTTATAACCTCTAAGGGATATGCAGGTACAGCTCTTCCTCACATCAACTCGAGCCCATTTTGCCTTCTCATATGCTGAACCTTCTTCCCTCTTGGAACAGTCTTCCATGGCAAATACTGCTGAATTTAGCTCTGTTCTGCATAAATGTTCTGCCTACTTTAAAACTTGCTTCCACCAGTCAGGCCTATATAGTCATATTAGCAGCTCTTCTGAGAAATATAAAGGCGCTATATTATGTGTCTTGAGACATACATACATATACATATATAAATATATATGTAGGCCTACTTCTGAGATCGGATCTTCATACGTAGTGTGAACTGACAGGTGGTCTTTATGATCGGGTGCGTGTTGCCCTATGACCTTTTTCAGGTCAGCGGGAAATAGTTGAGTTTCGGCAGGTGAGATTCGTTTGATAAGATTTGTGATCGAAAGATCTCAGATGTCGCTGCATCTGAGAAAACGATCAGTACGGTTCCGCAGCTCCTCAACGATTCAAGCAGAAACGCCGACTAAGACCGACTTGTGCAACGATGCTTCCACTTGTCGCACTTGCTCTTCTCTGCCTGCTGCACACCAGCGGTAAGTCATTTCGACTGTGACGCGCCATCGTTCGTTGCCTTGGGCGTAAACCCTTGGAATATTATTATTATCATCATTTCTGTATATATTAAGCGTCACTGTCTGACGACTAAGCGCCAGTCGATGGCGCTGAGCTATTGTGCATGAAGGTACCGCCACGAAAGCCGTCTCAGAGGAGGTTCGAGCACTTACACTCGTGCAATATTTAAAAAACGAACGCTGAAACTTATCGGATACCAAGTCACACTATTAAATTAGATTTATTGCACACAGACCTTTCATAGGTTCTGTGTCTCAGTTGTGCCTCGACTGTCTCGCGGAACTCATTTTCTTTTCCAAAGCCTCTCATCTGAGTTCAGCTTTTTGGTGCCATCGCTTCAAAAGGAACCTTTCCGGATAGCCCCGTCAAATGGAAAGAGGTCTGGTTTTCCACAGATCTGCTTCTCATATACTCCTGACCTAATTTTTCATTCCTGAGTGATTAATTTTTGTTTTCAAACTGTCTTACAGAAAAAATTAAAACTAAAAGGCAATCAAGGTGACGATACACACCAATAGTTTATACTTATATTAGATATCGACCCTTCTGAAAAGCTGTTCCACTGAAAATACGTACTGTTCTACCAGAGACAGATCAAGAAACCTTTTCAATACAGAACAAGAAACCATTTCAACCCATCTTAAGTCGAACCTTCTATGACCTGTTAGAGAGCCGACATGTTTAAATGCCGCTGAGAAGTTCCTAAAAGCCTCGCATAAGAGTCCATATACAAACATTTCTGGTTTACGCGCAAACACGTTATTTTCTTGACTTATCTTTGTCTCTTTCCGATCAGCGTTTGAGAACCACACTTTTAGATTGTGGTTTTGTGTTATCAGATCGGGGGCGGCTTCGAGGAGCTTCCCTTGAAGAGAACTATACATATTTACGAAAAAAATTACAATTACAATACATATAATAGTTCAAAATAATAGAATGTATTGTATATGCATTCAACACGCTGTTGTTTCCTTGCAATTTAACTTAATGAAAATCATTAGTGGTGAAGCACAGTCACCCTGAAACACCATTGTTCTGAATTTAAATTTCTTGCGAGTCCTATGAAATTGCCGAATAAACATAGTTTACTTATCATGTCTGCGCTTCAGCCAAATGACCTATTACAGATCTAGGAATCTCACCTTTGAGAACCAGAATTATTGACATCGACGTGTAACAAACAACTAATTACCTTATCTCTCAGATAAGACACCTTCTCGCTAATGGCCAACTTTTAAGTTACGATTCTGAGAAGTTCGTATAATGAATGATGCTGAGCAATGCGTTTTACTTTACTTGGGTGTGATGATGAAGATGCAGAACAGAAGGAGACGTATGCGCAGAAGCTGCTGCACATGGCCTACGAAGTAGAGTCGAATCCAGAGCTTAGATCACTCTGGTACAAAAACACATTCAACGACTACATGTTAGCGGTAAGAACCATCTGATTCAGACATATAGCTGCCTCATCTATGCTGCAATTTGATGTAGCTATTTATATATGCTTTGTACATGCATGCTTACATACATTCATGCATACAAAAATACATATATTATCATTTTTATTACGAAAATTTTTAACCCACGCAAAGTCACAGCGAAATGCGAATCTGAGGCGCGGATAGTCAGTCGCCAGGTGAAAAGAGTTAGATATCTCGATGTTTGAAAGCCAGTGAGAAATAGTGAGTTTTCAGGCGTTTCTTGAAAGAAGAAAAGGAGTTCGAGCTTCGGAGAAACATTGGTAGACGGTTTCATTCCTTCGGGGCAGCGGTGTGGAATGCACGAGAGCCCAGGACAGTTCTGCATCGTGGCTCAGCCAAGAGACCCTACCTGAAGATCGTAGGCTGCGGGAAGCTATGTAAGGAGAGACTAGAGACTGAAGGTAAGTAGGAATGCTCATAGTAAGAGTTTTGTAGGTCAGACAGGCTAGTTTAAATCTTATCCGGAATTCCACAGGAAGCCAATGCAGCTGGCTTAATAGAACTAAGGAATTTGTGTGAAGAGTTGCACGCAGCACCACACGAGCCGAGGCATTATGGATGCGTTGAAGTTTTTTGAGTTCAAGATTTGAGATACCTGTAAAAACCACGTTGGCATAATCGAGGCGACGGCAGACTAGAGAACAGGCTACAGTTTGTGCCATGTCTTTGGTTAGAGCTGACCTGATGTGACGTAATGCCCTGATATGATAGAAACAAGATTTGCAGAGGTTTGTTATATATGAGGTCGAAATGTGAGATTGCTGTCCAAAATTACCCCAAGTGTTTTGACCATGTTTGATAGCGGAACAGAAGTGCCAGCTAGGTCAATGCTGGAATGTGAAGGGAGAGAACGCAGACGTTGGCGTGAGTCAAACATGATCGCTTCAGATTTATCAGGATTTATGGCCAAACCGTTGAAACGGAACCATGCATAAATGGAAGAGAGACACTCTTCAAGCGTTGCTTTGCCTGAAAAAAAACAGTCGGTGACAGAGCAATGTAAAGCTGAGTGTCATCAGCGTACTGCTGTAACTTCACTCCAAAATGGTTGGCTATGCGACTGACTGGTGATGTGAAGATTGCGAATAAGAAGGGGCCAAGGACAGATCCCTGTGGAACACCAGCATTGCAGAAAAAAGGATCAGACCGAGCAGAACCAATGCCCACTTGCTGAGACCTACTACAGAAGTAAGAAGCTAACCAGTTTAAGGCAATCCCAGACACAACAAAGCTTTTGCTGATTCTAGACAGAAGTAGATGGTGGTCGACAGTGTCAAAAGCAGCACTAAGGTCGAGACACACTGAAAGGCAGGTCTGTCCAGTATCGATAGCTGAAAAGATGTTATCCAGTCTGAAGGTGAGAGCAGTTTCAGTTGAGTAGCCTTCATGGTAAGCTAATTGGTAAGGACTGAAGTTAGGAGATGAAGTGACGTGTTTCTTAATCCGTGCATCCGTGCAATGAAGAAAAGTTCAAGAATCTCAGAATAGTTATTGAGATTGGAGATGGGTCTAAAATTGAGAGGTTGTTGGTGTTTAGGTCAGTTTTTTTAAGTAAAGGCGTAACTAATGCTGATTTAAAACATGATGGAAAACAAACTTCAGCAAAAGATATTACATCCATACATACATAAATACATACATACATACATGCATACATACATACATACATACATACATACATACATACATACATACATACATACATGTACACACACAAACATAAAAACACACATACATATATGCATGCATGCATGTATGAGTGATACATAAATTCGTGTAATTTTCTGAAATGAATTATGTTAAATTTAGCATTTTATGATTATGCTTGTAGTTTTTCATTGTCCTCATATCTTGGCACTATATATATATATATATATATAATATGAAATCAGATCAGGCGATAAGTCTAGTTTCTTTGATTAAAATCTCTGTAACTTCTACTAAGCAGTTAACTGGCGACATAAATTCATTCTAGTAAGTCATCCACACTGAGCAACATTCACATTAGGAACAGTCATTTAACCGAGCCTTTAGTTGGGGCTGAAAATGGGTGGCTGCCTGGACCTCATAGACCTGGATTACTGTAACATTCTTTGGAATTTGATCTCAAAGCAAATAAGTGACTGGTTCGTGTTTAACTGGCCGCATAGTTCAAGGCTTCGCGATCTTTAAGTTTAATTACTGAACTAAATCAATCGCAGTCATAACTATTATCATAATTGTAACTATGCTTTACTCGAATTAATGCTGTCTCGGTCTTATTCATTGGAATCTTGTTTTCAGCTTCCTGATGTCCGGTTCGAATGTCAGATCGAACTCTCGCCCTCTCCACCAACTTCCGGTATTTCATTACTCTGCCTCTGTCGGTCTCCCTATCTGTCTGTCTGTCTGTCTCCTGTCTGCCTGTCTGCCCGCTATACACTCATCATCGATTTATCATCGATCCTTTCATCCATCTTATTGCCGATTCTCCCATCGATACCTCAATCAATTTCTCGATTTACTGATCTGTGATCTATAGACTTATCCACCCACCCACCAACCCATCCGTTTGTTCGGTCGTTCGTTCATTTATTCGTTCACTAATTCATTTATTAATTAATTATTAATTCCCAGCTGTCCCTCCGTCCATCCCTCTATACATCCGTTCAACCATTTACAATATCGTTACAATATTATTGGTAAATACGAGGGTTATATGTGGAATGACTGTATCTGTGTGCAGTTCACACTCTTCGACCAGGTGACATTGGAGTCATTGGAGCCTTTGGAGATGCCATTACAGTTAAGAAATTATCATCAGCTTTAGCTATTATTCATAAATAAGTAATACAGGAAATATTTTCAATATTCACTGTAAGCCTTTCAGTTTTTTTATATTTATGATAATAATACTTCAATAATTTTAAAGAACGCTGATCGGTAATGTATACAGTGTTTGTATGTATCTGAGCATTTACATAGCGTCTATTTGTTGAGAAACATGATACATGAATTTATATAGCTCCTTCTGATAGGTCCCAATGATGCGTTCTCATCCTGAATTACAACTGCATGTCACGGTCTCCGATTGCGATCTCTGCTTTATATAAACCATACCAGTGATGGGCAGTTGTGAGTTTTTGTAGTTAATAACTAGTAACTAAACTACTTTGAAGTGGTTAAAAAGTAGTTAAATATTTTTTCAAAAGTAGTTGTAACTAGTAGTTAAACTACAAAACCTCGGTTCATAATTAACTACTTTTTCTAACTACGTTATCAGCAATGGCGCTTTCACTTGCATATTCACCAATTTGTCTCCAGTGAGGTTTCCTTTTCTGTCGCAATAGGCACCACTGCCTGCTACAGTAGGTTGCATTTCAGGTTAGAAAAAGTATCTGAATATGAACTAATAAAGTAATGATGTATAGTTTAACACTGTTTTAGTTTTTTCTGTTGCTTACAATTGCAACAACTCAGTACTCATCTAGTGTCATGAGCAAACGTTGCTACAAAATTAGTTACACAAGTATAGTTGTTTCAACAGTAGTTACAAAAATAATTACAAAAAGTAGTTACAAAAGTAGTTAACTACGTTTCCTAAAACTAGTCGCTACTAGTTAAACTACCTCAAAATGTACTTTAAAAGTAGTTGTAGTTAAGCTAATTGTACAGTAGTTACTACCCATCGCTGAACCATGTAACACATTTACACGCATGCCTATGTAAGAAGCTTTTCAGCACGTTCCTTGAACTCCGGAACTCTGACCTGCCATTGAAACTGACCAGACAACTTGGCTCTTACGGACTTGAGTCGACTAATCGCTGGACAACAGCTGGTCCTCTGACGGAGCTTTTATGGTGCTTGCTGAGAAATTTCGGAGATTTGCATTTACATTACATGACAACACATTCCGAAGCGTGGTCCGGGATTTAAAAATGTAGAAGATGAGGCACAAACATAACAATAGCAGACAAAGAAAGGGAACACACTTCCAACTCGCATGGCACTCATTTACAGATCTCGAAACTATGGCAGACTGAGTTGATGCAGATGGCTCAATATTGCACAGATGGTCACCTACCTGTCCAAGTACTAAGACGGCTTGACATTGCCTTTTCTTTTTTTCAATTTCTTAGTCTCTCTCCCTCTTTTCCGCAAGCGCTTGAAGACCTTCCTATTTCCCGGTGCTTCTAAGTTGTCGGGCCGGGAGCGCCTCTGAGGAGTCTATCTTGAAGTGGCGCTTTATAAATTTCAGATTACATTACATTGTCTAGCGTCACTGTTCTTGCCAGCGTCGGAGCCACAGCGCAAAGCCGCGAACCCGAAGAGCGCTGCGTAAAGTTCTGGCCAGCTTACATTACACACTGAATGTAAGAGGGTTGACTGTAATATAAATTGTAGGCTGGTAATGGCGCCGGAGCAACGACACCATCCTCCGTCAGCATCGAGAACAGAGGAGAAGCGTTCAGGTGATGCCAGACTATCAGCTGCTTCAGCAGCAACAGTCACACATGATCGTCCTTCAGTTTTCGCCTCGTCGTCATCGACATCAACATCATCACCATCTTAACCTTATTCTTCATTTATTTATCATCATCGTTAAAATTAACATCGTCGTCGTCGTCATCATCATCATCACCATCATCATCATCATCATCATCATCATTTTCTTCTCCTCTTTATTCTTTATTAATTCATCATTATAATCATCATCATCACCATCATTATCACCATCGTCATAATCATCATCATCATCGTCATCACCACCATTGTGAACAACAATATCATCATCATTATTGTCGTATATTTTCTTCGCCTAATTCTAATACTTTTAACTTAACGTAGCGGTCACTTATAGAACGTTTTATCATTGTAATATCAATATACAGTGGTTGCTTATGTTCTTCGTCTTCGTTTATTGTTGCTCCTTATTTCGTTTCTTGATTTGATTATCAAAGTATTTTCGTGTTTTTCTGCAGCGTTGGAGGAGATCAGTCGCTGGAACAGGGCATTCTCACCCTTACAAGTAGGGGCCTAACTGAATTTATCGCATCGATTCATCGAAAACTAAATGAGTTAACGAACGAATGAACGATTGAACTAATGAACGAACGAACGAATGATTGATTTATTGAATGAATGAATGAATGAATGAATAACTGATTGACTTTATGTTTCTGAGGGATAATGCATTTGTTTGATTTATTTATTTAAAGATGTCCTCAGGCAGTACAATCCAGATATTCGAGGATTCTCTCACTGTTCGAGCAACACGAGAAATGTTGACCGTTCGTGGCTCAATGTCGCTGAATCTTATGCAGATAACAAGTGCGTAAAAGCCGAATGGCACCAATGCGATATTTGTTGCCAAGCTAATTTATAAGGTAAGATAAGCTAATCGCTTACTTGGTAAAGGTAAAGGTAACGGTAAATATAAAGGTAAATATAAAGACGAAGGTAAAGGTTAAACGGTGTCTTGTCGTTGATTGCTGTCATTTTTAAACCTCCAAACTTGCTTTGGTGCCTATTAATTCATTTACTGACCTCAGAAGTATGGAAGGATAAGTGAGCACTAGTAGCATGATATTCCACCTTCAGTCACTCTTTGATGTATTAACAGAGCTCAGCATTGCTTAGCTTCATTCATCCTTCCAGCGGCGAATCAATGCTCAAAACGAAACTGTTTATGGTGCTGTTCATTCATGGAGCAATTACTCGTCGAGTTTAAACGTTTACTTAATTTTCACTTATTCAGACTTCCAGTCGTTTAAATGATAAGAAAGTTGAGTTAGTGATGATAATCGTAAACGTAACTCGAGATTTCCAAAGCTAATCGTCGGAACCAGCTTATTTACAGACGCTCAGTCAGAACAAAATCAATAGGCAAGAAGAGTTCGGTTCCAGGTCAAGATCCGGGAGTCAGGCAGGCAGGCAGTCAGACGGCAACGGTGGTTGATGTTTTGAATTGGATCTGCAGGATGGATAAGGGGAGGAAGAGGAGTGGTAGTTTGGCATTGGTTAGTCAATTAGTTGGCTTTTGTTTTTGGCAGGCAAATACTTATGCAGGTGGATGAGGCGATTGCAAGGATGTTGAACGATAGTCGCATCAACTATGACCTTGACTGGAAGGTCTTCAGCCTCATGCTTGGCCAGAACGACATTTGTTCTTCGTGTGAAACGCCGGTGAGACTCTGCCGCTGCTTCTGCTAGAGGTGGTGGTGGTGGTAGGTCTACTGGGAAAAGTGGTGATGATGCCTGCAAACGAGGTGGCACAATCGCATATCAGTGCTTCCCTTAATGGTTGGATGGATGGAAAGATGGCTGGATGGATAGAAAGATGGATGGAAAGATGGATGGATGAATGGGTGGGTGGATGGATGGATGGATTAATCGATGTATGTATGTATGTATGTATGCTTGTATAGATAGATGGATTGATTGATGGATGGATGGATGAATAGATGGATGGATGGTAATTTAAGGTAGCAGTTGTGGCGAAAGTGACGCTGTTGGTAACTGGCATGCTTTTTGGTAGCAGTGTATGGCTCAGTATAGTGTTGCGTGTTCATATCATTTTAAAAGTTTACATAGCGCCAGTAAAAAGTCGATTTACTCTGAAGATCCTATATCTACACGCTTTGTCTCTGGTAGGAGCTCTACACTCCTGAGGTATTTGGTAGCAATGTCCGTGCGACAGTTGACCGACTGTTTGATTTGGTCCCTCGGGTCTTCCTCAACCTCATCCCAACCTACGATGTCTCTCTAACGGCCAACTACAGCAACAGCCAAACATGCGAAACACTACAGAAGTAAGAAATCACGGATCGATCAAATCTATTCATCGATTCATCCGGCGATCCATCGACACTTTCACCCGTCCGTCCGCCCATCCATTCATCTATCTATCCATCCATCCATCGATCAGTCCATCCATCCATCCATCCATCCATCCATCCATCCATCCATCCATCCAGCCAGTCAGCCAGCCAGCCATCCATCCATCCAGCCAGACATCCATACATCCAGCCAGCCAGCCAGCCAGACATCCAGCCAGCCTGCCATCCATCCATCCATCCATCCATCCATCCATCCATCCATCCATCCATCCATCCATCCATCCATCCATCCATCCATCCATCCATCCATCCATCCATCCATCCATCCATCCATCCATCCATCCATCCATCCATCCATCCATCCATCCATCCATCCATCCATCCATCCATCCATCCATCCATCCATCCATCCATCCATCCATCCATCCATCCATCCATCCATCCATCCATCCATCCATCCATCCATCCATCCATCCATCCATCCATCCATCCATCCATCCATCCATCCATCCATCCATCCATCCATCCATCCATCCATCCATCCATGCATCATCCATCCATCCATCCATCCATCCATCCATCCATCCATCCATCCATCCATCCATCCATCCATCCATCCATCCATCCATCCATCCATCCATCCATCCATCCATCCATCCATCCATCCATCCATCCATCCATCCATCCATCCATCCATCCATCCATCCATCCATCCATCCATCCATCCATCCATCCATCCATCCATCCATCCATCCATCCATCCATCCATCCATCCATCCATCCATCCATCCATCCATCCATCCATCCATCCATCCATCCATCCATCCATCGATCCATCCATCCAGCCAGCCAGCCATCCATCCATCCATCCATACATCCATCCATACATCCATCCATACATCCATCCATCAACACACTCATACATCCATGCATTCATCTATCCCTCATCCTTGCATCCACCCATCCATCATCCTTCCATCCACCCACTCATGCACCCACCCAAAAACTTCCATCCTTTCATCCATCCACCCGTGTCTGATGTGAAGTCATGCGTGACAGGAGATTCTGTGAATGTGCTGTCAATGAGACGACGCGTGGAGACCTTCGTGATATTCAGTTGGCCTATTATGATGAACTGAAGAAGATAGCGGACGATATCAAATACACTCAAAGAGAAGACTTCGCTGTCGTCCTCCAACCATTCCTCGTCGACTGGCTACCCATCGACGTAAGTCTTCAAAACATTCACTTGGTATGGCACAAGATATGGTAAGGCCAGGTCAGGTCAGGTCAGGTCACATATAGTAAAGTGGTAAGATAAGACACAGGGAGATAGGGTAAGGTAAGATAGGGAAGGCACGGCGGTAAGGTATGTCATGAGTTACACTATGATAAGGTAAGGTGAGATGTGGTAAGATAAAGTAGTGATTGATAAGATGAGAGTAGGTAAGGTATAAGGTCAATAAGGTAAGTTAAGCTAAAGTAGGATATGGAAGGGTAAGGTAGGGTCACTCATGTTTGCAGTGATCTCAGTGGCGTGATGAAAGTTATTCCAACTGAAGTGTAAATCCTAGTTAAAATTCTCATTTCGTGATATAGGCCTATTTTCCACACACAATTAACATTAATTGATAACGAATAATGAAATAATTAGTAATTAATCAATAATTAATTCTTGATAAGTACTACTTGATTAATAACTAATTAATAATTGCTAATTGATTTCGCGCTTAGCCGGACACTGGTGATGTCATCAGCGTGCTCCTTGCTCCTGATTGCTTCCATCCAACCAAAATGGCCCAGCAGGCGTTTGCCTTCTGGCTCTGGAACACAATGGTAAGAAAACAAGATTGGACATATTATATAGCACCAGATTTCTTCTTGTGGTAATGAGGGCTAAATCTTTTTCTTCATCTGTTCGTTTTGCTCAGTTTCTTGTGTCGCTTCGGCCTCAACTTAAGACTCACATTCACCATCTTGCTTATGGAACACCTTCACTTTTAAAATTTGGCGACTTTTCCATCTTATCACAAACTGGCCCTCAGCAGGGGGACCCTTTGGGTCCACTCCTCTTTTGTCTGCCTCTGCAACCGCTGCTTTCACGTCTGTCCTCTTCCCTGGTACTGGGTTATCTTGATGACCTAACTCTGGTCGGTAAGATCTCTGTTGTGGCTGGGGATGTCGGGGTTATCATGTCAGAAGCTGGTGCAATGGGTCTGACTTTGAACATCACAAAATGCGAGGTCATTTCACAAGCTCAACACCCATTCTTCCGGATCCACTAAACCACTTTTCAGCGACATTACCAGATGATGCCTGCCTCTTGGGAGCACCTTTATCTCTTGGGGAGCCCTCAGGTCTGTTCCAGAGGCCAGAGTTTCAGAACTCAGGGACGGTGTCTCGCGCCTAGCATCTATTGGTAGGCATGACGCCCTTGCCCTTCTTCGCTGCTCTCTTAGCTCACCACTTTGCTTCACACCTTCAGATGTGCCCCTTGTATGGACCACCCGTGCTTGAGCGTATTTGATCTTGTACTGCGAGATGGCCTCTCGAGCACCTTGAACTTGGCTTTGTCGGACATGCACTGGCTACAGGCCTCGCTCCCGGTTAATGATGGTGGATTGGGTATTTGTCGTGCAACCTCGCTGGCACTTCCAGCCTTTTTGGCCTCAGCCGCAGGTACCACGCCTCTCCAGGCATCCATCCTGGCCGGATCCGGTACTGACGCTGTGGGAGATGATGCTTTTCTTATGGCCAGGTCCCAATGGAGTTTGATATCAAATGTACCCTTTCCAGGCGACCCAGTTGCACATAAACAATCAGCATGGGATCGTCCTTTGATTATGAAAGACACTGACACCCTACAAGCATCTGCCGTATCGGACTATCACAAGGCGCGGGTCATGGCGGTGGCTTCACCTCATTCTAGTGACTGGTTGTTTGCCCTTCCAATAAGTGCCTGCGGTCTAAGACTCGGAGATGAGGCAGTACGAGTGGCCGTGGGTTTGCGCCTCGGTGCTGAGATCTGCACCACTCATAGATGCCCTTGTTGTTCAATGACCTTAACTGATGGTTCTCATGGTATAGCTTGTCGTCTTGGACCCGGTAGGACTGCCGGACACGCAGCTCTAAATAACCTAATCTGGCGAGCTTTAGTGAAAGCGAGTTTCCCTTCCTCTAAAGAACCAGTTGGCATTTCAAGATCCGACGGTAAACGCCCAGATGGCGCTACTCTCATTCCCTAGCAGGCGGACAGGTCTATGGTCTGGGATGTTACTGTTTTTGACACTTTGGCCGATTCTTATTTGCGTCACACAGCCACAAATGCAGGCTCAGCGGCAGAGTTGGCTGCTCAGAGGAAGATCACCAAATATACCGATTTATCGGCTTCTTATCAGTTCATCTTTTTGGCCTTCGAGGCCCTTGGCCCGATAAACTTACAGGGCCTGGAGTTCTTAACTAATCTGGGTGGACACTTGACCAGGGTTTCCGGAGACCCAAGGAAGACCGCTTTCCTTTTCCAACGTGTTGCCTGCACAATTCAACGTTTTAATTTGATTGCCTTCCAGGGCACTTTTGAGGAGTCTGACATCAACGAGGATTAGCCATCCCAGAATACCGTTTTTTTATCCGGATAGTTTTTTAGCTCCCTGAGGGATCATAAATACCTCAGGGCAATAATACTAATAATAATAATAATAATAATAATAATAATAATAGCCTAATCGAGTAATATGCTGAATTCTTAAACTGTCTTTGAACAGCTGACACCTGTAGGTCATAAACCTCTGACATCGACAGCCGACTTCGTCACGGGGCCCAACGTACTCACTTGTCCCTCACCGGTAGGTGTCCTTATTCTGTTTTGCCGCAGGTACGTTTGCACAAAAGATGATGATAAAGAGGATGATGATGAGGTTGATGGTGGTGATGATGGGGTGATGACAACGATGATGTTCTAAGTCAATCTATTCTTCTACTGTATTGCGCCGCTATATCATTGCTCTAATCGATGGCAATTCATTGCCGATCCGCACTCCTGTCAAGTTAAGATGCTGAGCAAAACAGGGGGAAGCGTTTAAAAGGAGAAACACCCCGATAAAAGAAAGTCTGAAGTCGAGATGGGAAAGACAGCAAAGACTCAGCCGGTTGAACAGTTTAGGAAGTCCATTAGGTCAACTTCTGCAGGACACCGTACACTTTCACTTAATGTGGTTTCCATTCGTACTACGGCAAGAGTAAGGCAGTCAGTGGAACCTTTTTTCAGTGATGTTACTTTTCTTAGTATAGATTAACCAACTGTCTGGTTGAATATCCTATACCCTTAATGCCATGTAGATACTGTACTGCATTGTATCAATTCTATTTGTCCTTGCATGTGTCCTAAAAAGAGATACTTCTACAGTTTACTTTTGTATGGTTTCCTTTTTTAGTGGGGTTATGTTCCCAGGTATAATTTAACCAACCCTCCAGTTGGATATCCTATACCTCTTTGGCAGAAATGATGTTCCTTAGGAGCAAGCCTTTTTGCACATGATGCAGTTAACCAGGCTGCATTTATCCTATGGAAAGCGACACCAGATTTGAAACCAATTCTCTTCTTCAAAAGCGGCCGATCAAAAGATTTGAGCCAAGGGACTAAGTGATTCCACTCTGATGCAGTGTTGACAGTGTCGGCTGCAAAATAATTCTAAGCACATGTTGTGAGATAGACTGTATCGTCGTCGTCGCCATATTCGTCGTCCTCATCATTCATTCATAATCACCGCCATCATTTATTATTCTTGTTGCCTTCGGTTTTAGACCTGTTCTTGGGGTAATTTTGGGCGTTGATTCAGAAAATGTCATTGGATTGAGTGCATCAGGTCTAGTTTCTCAGATATCGTCGATTTTGTAAAGAAAACCCAGTTCACTCTTTAAACGATGTCTTTGACAAAACTAAAATGTCATAATAAGCTTTATTTATGGCTAATTATAATTCTTGCTGATTCATATAATGCCTACATCCTTATAATGTAAAATCAGCATATCTTGCCGCGTGCTGAGATATTGCTGATTCAACGAAATAACTATTCCGTAGCCTACAGCTTACTCAGCACTAAATTCATGGCCTCATTTAGAATTTATTTGTGCTTATACAGCGTTTCATGGTTTCGAACTATGTAAATAGATTATGCTGAAGTCAGCATTTATAGCCTATATAAACCGCCTCCTGAAAGCTAGAGCAGCCGCAGTCGTCTTAGGGCATATTAAGAGTTGGTCGCAAGAACAATCTGTGAATGTGAACATTAAATAACTACATGTTCTTACTATTTTTTAGGTTAGTCACTTAATTCCTCAGATGCGAACATCCTTAAGGTTATGGCTACTTCCAGACGGAGCTGCATTAACCATCCAGACATATTCTGCTACATTTGTGGGGAATACACACTAAAAGCAAACAGGAAACCGATTTCTGAGTTTGTAAAAAGAGCATATGTAGGTTATTTTGGTGTCAAACTTGGAGATCAAGATAAGCAATGGGCTCCTCATACAGTATGCAAAACTTGTATTGAACAATTGCGCCACTGGACAACTGGAAAGAGAAGCTGCCTGAAATTTGGTGTACCGATGGTTTGGAGGGAACAGATAAACCACTTCGACGACTGTTACTTTTGTATGGTTAATATCATAGGCATCAATGGAAATAATCGTCACAAGTTGTCTTACCCTGATATACCTTCAGCCAGGAGACCTGTTCCGCATTCGGATATTGTACCAGTTCCACCTTTTTGCGAACTACCTCAGCTCTCAGACGATGACACTTGCATGTCCAATATCGGACAAGATGACGAAAGTGAAGAAAGTGGGGGCAGTGACAGTGATTTCCAATCAACTTCACACAGTGAACATTTTGACCAAAAAGAGTTGAGTGATCTGATCAGGGACTTAAATCTTTCCAAAGAGTCCTCTGAATTGCTTGCGTCCAGACTAAAGGAAAAGAATGCACTTCAGCCTGGAACGAAAATTACAATTTATAGAAACAGAGAAAAGGATTTGCTGCCATTCTTTACCGAAGACAACAACCTAGTATTCTGTAATGACATCAGCAACTTATTGAAGAAAATTGGTCTGTCGGATTACAGCCCAGATGAGTGGCGTCTTTTTATCGACAGTTCAAAACGTAGTCTGAAATGTGTGCTTTTAAATAACGGCAACAAATTTGGTTCTATTCCAATCGGTCACTCCACCAGGATGAAAGAAGAGTACAATGCCATCTCTTTAGTACTGGAAAAGATAAAATACAAAGAACATCAATGGGTAATTTGTGTAGACTTGAAGATGGTAAATTTCCTCCTTGGTCAACAAAGTAGCTACACAAAGTATCCCTGCTTTTTGTGTCTTTGGGACAGTAGAGCCAAGCATGAACATTGGACAAGAAAAGATTGGCCTTCGAGGAAAGACATGGTGGTTGGAGCTCAAAATGTAATCAAGGAATCTTTGGTGGCACGAGATAGGATCATACTGCCACCACTACATATAAAGCTAGGCCTGATGAAACAATTTGTCAGGGCTTTGAATAAAGAAGGTTCATGCTTCGAATACATAGTACACAAGTTACCAGGAATTACAATGGAAAAATTGAAGGCTGGAATCTTCGATGGTCCACAGATCAGGCAACTTATGAATGACCCACTTTTCATACCATCAATGAATGAAATCGAATCTTGTGCCTGGTCTTCCTTTGTTCTTGTAACTAAAAATTTTCTTGGCAACAAGAAGGCAGACAATTATGCACAACTAGTAGAGGATATGCTTCTTCATTTCAACAAGCTTGGCTGCAACATGAGCATTAAAGTCCATTATCTCCACAGTCACTTAGATCGCTTTCCAGAGAATCTTGGTGACTTCAGCGAAGAGAAAGGTGAAAGATTTCACCAAGACATCAAAACAATGGAAAATCGATATCAAGGAAGATGGGATGCACACATGATGGCAGACTATTGCTGGAATATTATGCGCGATTGTTCCGGCAGATGCCACACTCGGAAATCGTACAAAAGGAGCTTCTTCGGTGTCGAATGACTTGAAATTTTTATAACAAACTTGTTCTGTTTGGTATCATATAAGTACAGTTTCAGGTACTACCATTTTCTTTTAAGTATTTGTATTATTATGTTTATTTAGTGTATCACATAATAAATTGAGCACTACATAATTATAGCTATAGCCTTATGTCTTATGGGCGAGCAGAGGCAAGGACTGGTATATGGCATAATGTTCTATATCTCGAAAACTAGACCTGCTGGGAGAAAACTGGTGCCTTTTCTGGAATCAGCAGGTCAAATATACCTAGAAACAGTTCTAACATTTGAGGCAACAAATTATGTGTTGGCCAGTGTTATTCATCATTCGCCATTTGTCATCGCCGTCATCATTGTCATCACCACCATCACCACCACGACCACCACTATCACAAGTAGCAACAGCAGCAACAGTAACGACATCATAATCATGATGTCTTCGTCACATTCACTGTCACAGTCAACAGTCATTATCAGCGTTATTAACAAATTCAAAAAATCTGTTTCAGGAAAATCCGTATTTCTTTACCAATGCCAACAGCAACGTGTCCTGGCCGTGAGGCTCCAGCTGTCCGGATCATAGACACCCGACCTATCAACCATTTACCTCCGACTTCACATTAAATGCTGCTCCTTCGCCTTCCTCTGTATCTGCAGAAAACCCCTTCCAACAATATTCTTTGTTTATTCGATAAAAACTATTCACTTAAAACGAAGAATTTCCTAATTCTTTTTGCGTAACTTACCTGTAATGAGATTAAAATTACTTTTCCTGAGTTCTAAAATAAAATTTACTTAGACAAAACGCTGCGTAGGTGTAGTTCAGTCTAGTTGCTAATTGTCTCTTTACACTATCAATTATGATCAAACTATTGCCCTTAATTGTGATTACTGATCTTGCCTGTAAAGACTATTCATGCACACAGTGGATCATTCATGTTTGCACGTGGGCGTAGCCAAGTAGGCCAAACTGTACTTTAGTTTGCCGATTTTATCCTTCGGGAGAGTAGGTTAATCATCAGAAAAAGTTTGGATCCTCTTTCTGATAACCGTTTAGTTTCCAACTTTATGGATGATCTTGTTAGCTCCTAGCTTTTGATGACCGTTTCGGTTTCCCAGGATTTTTACGACCCTTTAAGTTTCCCTGATTTTAGAAGACCGTTTTCAGTCTTGCAGCCTATCGAGTTTGCTGGAAAACTCTCACTCTAAGCTTAGAGATAATGACAACTGCATGGATTATCCTCCATAAGTTTGGTTCCTGAATCCGTCATTGTAAGCACATGCATCTGAATATTCATAAAGCCAGTGGCCAAATAAAGCCTCGCTTAAATAAGGATCCAGGAAATAGGACGAAAATATGACCATATTAAGTAATTGTTTACAGAAAGCACATGTTTTCGTTAAATACTGACGAATGACAATTAACAGGCTTAGCATTCCGAGCTGCGCTAGAAAAACTCGGTAGTTCTAGTTTCTAGTAGTAGTCCCTCAGTTTAACGACAGCTTATGGCATCAAAGGCCGCTGCCGTCACCCTCCTCCTTTATCCAGGCTTGGGACTGGCACTACCCTCTGGGTAAACAAGCATTTTCGGTTGCTGGAACAAAATTCTGGAACTCCCTCCCTGTGTCTGTTCGTTCTGCTCAGTCGCATCTGTCATTTCGTTCTCAGCTTAAAACTTACCTGTTTCAAATTGCTTATCCACCACAGAGTGCCTTTCTGTCGTGCGAACTGACCTTCTGGATATTGACCTGATTGTGGCTTGGTTTTGGTGTGCCATTGGTTGATGCCTTGTGCATTAGACACCGGCGCATAAGAAGTTGCTAATTAATATTACCCCCAAACAAGGCAGTGGCGGAGTTATTCCTCGATCTCCTTTTCGTCATTTCCGCTGGATTCGTCATTTCCGCTGGCTTCGGCAGCGCCGAATTTGGTTTCTGCGTCAGATTTGGTCAAATCCGTGCTAGTCTCTTTGCTTTTCCGCTCATCTGGTCGAAAAGTGTTCACGGAGTAAGAGCAATTCGAGTACCCGCTCGGGGTCAATACATATTCCTGGACAGGGATTTCTTTCGGTGACCTTTGCTCCCGGGAATGGTCATGGACGATCTCGATGCCGTCCAGTCCGTCGTCAGAGTTTCTGTCCATGTTGAACATTCTGTATTTGGAAGCAGGAGGTCCGTTGTTGGCGACGTCTCGTGGAAACACGTCGCTGAAGGGCGAGATTGGCTGGACAACGGAAGGACTGACCAACGCCGGTGGTTCATGTGGTCGTTTCATTAGCGATCGATAGTCCTTCAAGTCATGGTCCGTGATATAGCAGGACCTGAAAGCAGAAAATGCAAAACCAAACTAGAAGCATTATCTCACTTAGTGGTTGTTGGTACTTGCGCCGAGACTGAATTAGAGTGTTCAAAGTGAAAATCATGCCAGTTGTGGACCTGTCTGGAGTAGTTGCTTCCGTCCCCTTCATGTGCTTCAGGAGCAGATACCTCACATGCCCTGGAAATAGTATGGGTGAATGAACTGAAAGTATTAGTAGTGATTAGACATGATTAGGAGTAATATAAGCAGTAGAACAAGTATTAGGGGTGGAAGTCCTGTAAGTATAGTAATGTGACCCTGCTGGAAAGTGCGCTATATAAATGCAGTACATTGTGCAATCCAGTGTGACTCAGTAAGTTGGCAGACTTCTTAGTCAAACGTGTGGCTGCTGGCCGCTAACTTGGAATGTGTCAATCTCTTATCCAGTATAGCAAGTGGAGGAAGGGTTGCTGTACACGTCATAGCCTGGTGCTAGAACGGCTCAGCCTCGCAACGGGCCGGGAAGACAATGCAGGGGAAGATGACGCATATGTAACTGATATTCCCTTAAAAGGAGATTTTGAAGGATAATTGGCAGAAATGAGTAAGCCCGGCTAGCTCATCCAAAATAGCACAGTCTGGGTGATATGCTAATTCGTTCAGAGATAGAACCATATAAGGTAAGGATTTCGAATCCAGGCTGGTCGGAGGGGTTCGTCAGCCAAGGGGTGAAACATTCGGAGGCCTAGAGATGCTGGCTAGAAATTAGGCAGGACAGCAAGCATTCCAGAGAGTTGGGAAGAACAAGTCGGACGGAGAGGACAGTTCCTCGGAAGAAGGAAAGAGTCGAAGATGGACGACGAGACGACCGAAGAAGATGACGAAACTATTTGTGTAGAATCTAGTTAATATCAGTGTAATAGGGTTTAGATTAGGTTCAATCCTGTCGATTGTATTCAACCTCTTTACAGTCAAATATTCTGAACGTAAGTGTAATAATAATTATTTTATAGAAATCATTGTCTTATTGTTCATTCATTGCTCGAGCATTCGTGTAGCGCCTCTTCTAGGTATAACCATTTCGAATAATCAACTTCTAATGCGTCAGACCTTGATATTCCACGTACCACTAAGGAAGCATAGTTTGTGAGTAAGTTCCCAAGAATCTGAATACAGGACGGACCAATTAGGCACTTAGGTCTAGTCCATAGTAAGATTACAAGTGGAATTTGAAATGATCGTAATCGTAATCTCGAGCGCCCAACGAAAGCTAAGTCGAGGGAACAAGCTTATTCACAGGCGCTCAGTCAGAACAAAATCGATAGGCAAAATGGTTCGGTTTCAGGTCAAGATCCGGGAGTCAGACAGGCAGGCAGACAGTCGGACGGCTAAGGTGGATGGTGTTTGAAACTGAAGCGAGAGAGAGACAAGGGGAAGAGGAAGAAGAATTAGGATGACTGGAAAAGTAGCCTAATGTTTTCAGTTTTAAGTGAAGACCAGCACAGAAATTGCAAGAGGTGAAATGCTGGTGAGCTCAACAACTTAGTGCAGTAACATTGCTGACAACTTATTACCTGCTACCAATTACAACATGAGTAGTTTACATAATGTCCGTTATAACGGACTTCGGGCACTAGCCCAGTGATAACCATAACTTAGGTTGCTGTCACAGAATCTAGCCTGTTAGCTATATCATGCAATGTTTCCAGAATGTTTTTGATGATTTGTCACATTTATTTACTATATGAGGTTTAATGCAGTGTGATAGTACTTGTGACGGTAAGGATGAATGCCTACGTCACATTTCTCACAACGATATATTATCTTACAACGACTTTACTGCATCACGTGGCGAAGTACCTCGTTGGGTATTTCAATTCGCGTTCGTATTTGAGATTTGATGGCTCCTGCTTCACTGCGAACAGGATCACGAGTATGGTTGTGTGCAAATATTTCATTCAATGTGCGGTCTGTTTGCTGTTTAACTCTGCTCGAACAGTTTCTTACCCTAAATCACCAAGAAGCTGTGCCATCGGCAATAATCCTGACTCGTATAGCGGTATGTCCCCCCCCCCCGAGAAAACGCTGTCTTTACCTTTCTAAGATTTAATGAATTCTATTATATTTCCTATTAGCGTATAAAATTGCACAAATTTAGTATCTATTTTAATTTGCAGACTGGATTTAGAAGAGGATACACATCAAAATCATGTGAAACTAAGGCTTCGCGTTTCAACTTTCGATTTTGAACTTCGCTTGGTATTGATATTTTCAAAATGTCCTCCATGTGACGCGCAAACAAGTTACACATTTCTTTAGAAGTGACCTTAAGATTAATTTGCTGTGAAATACGAAGATCATAAATATATTATAAGATGATTTTAAAACTAATTTATAGCGTGTACTAGAATTCTTATACTAGTCATAATGTCAAAGATAAGGTAGGACAATGTCTACCTGATTCCCGTGAATATGGGCTTTACCCTGTCTTAGTTCGCCTTGCCTGTTTGACCTTTACGTTACTGTATACCTTATCCCACCAAACCTTCCACTGCCTTCCTGAGCCCTTCTTGACTTTGTTATGTCTAACTTGTCTTGATCTTGCCTTTCCTTTGGCTTAGCTCACCTTATTTTTACTGACCAAACCATACCTTTCTTTTCCTAGCTGGTCCTTACTTTACCTGTACCCCACTTAACATCGCATTACCTAATCTGATCTTGCTTTACCTTTCTGACCTCACCTTACCTTACTGCGTTTACCTTACTGCGGTTCCACTTACTTCCGTCGTCTCCGTCGGTAGATGATTGTGAGGACGACGACGAGGATGAGGACTAGAAAGACGATTGCAACCGTGGCTCCGACGACGATGCCAATTAACGGGCCTTTCTGGGAACCGGTAACCATTGGCGATTCAGAAGGAGCTTCCGATGTCACTTCGGATACCGTACTGAACGTATCTCCTGCTTGACTGTAGAATGATGCTCTTCCAGCCGGTCCTGTGTCGTTCGTGTGCAGCGTCCTTGCCGCTTCACTTGTGCTCAACAGCGCGTGACGTGTTGTTGTCGGAGCATCGGTTGTATTCGTTGTTCCTCCTGTGTCTTTGACTGTGCGACGCGTTGTCATATGAACTATTTCCGATGGTGCTTGGCTTTCCGCGAGGTCTGTTTCCACTGTGCGCGAACCTATGGATCTGGGCGTCGTGGCGTTTTGCGCCCAGGCAGTATCTTCCGAAACAGTTGCCTGCAAGGAGGAGGACTCGGATCTTTCCTTTGAAATCTCCACTACCTCTGATACAATAAAAGCGTCTGTGGTTTCCGTAGTCAATTCGCTGGTGGTCGAGTTTGCTACCAAAGAGTCCGAAGTTCCTGTAACTGTTGCTTGCGATCCAGCGCTGAGCAGATCCGTCGTTGGTTCGTTGTAAGTGGTCATCGTTGGATCCGATGAAAACTTGTACGACTGTGAATCGCGAGTCACGGTGTCTCTGCCCTCAGACCAAGTTGTTTTTAGACCCGATGACATAGTTGATATCAACAAGGCCTCTGATTCGGTTTCGACTTCAGACATACCTAAAGCGCTCGACGCCGTTTTTGCTGTAGCTGTAGACTCCGAACGCTCCCCCTTGAAAGAAACGGACATGTCAGGAGTGGATTCCTCGAGGACGCTTCGGGGTGTTGAGGTTTTGTCAAAGTCGATTTCTTCAGATACGTTCACGCGGGACTGTGGCATAATTTCAGACACAGAAACGTCATCGTGAGCGAGGGTTGACATGCTTTCAGAGAAAACGCTTTGCAACCCCGAATCGTCATCTGTTTCCGTCACCGCAGGGAATCCAGTGCTGTACGATCGTCTAGAGGCGTCCGAGTTGATCCGAATTCCGTTCTGGGTAATGTCTTCGTTTCTTATGACGTCGACTTTGATTCTCGATTCTTCTGCAGTCGGTCTATTCGTTTCGATGCTGGGTCTTTCTGTGGTATTCACCATAACATTTAATTGTTCTGTCGATCTGGCTTTGATTGCAGTTATCTCAACGAACCCTCCGCTACTTTGCTGCGTTGTCTCGTTATCCTGGCAGTAAAAATGAATACACAAATACTGTATAACTTAACGATACCAGCTATGGCGAAGCACTCTAAAATAGCATACAAATTCTTATAATCTAAGAACTTCTATAGCACTACTGTATTACTGCTCAAGGCATCAGTCGGTGGTTGCTGCTAAGCAAACTCGTTACGCTTGGCAAATTCCATGGTGAGTCCAGTCGAAAACAATAAAGGGAATATTGGCTTGGTGTCGTCTTTCCAGTTTCTTAACTGAGCATAAGACTTTTACAACAATAGGCAAATCCAAGCTGCTTAATTTTATGGTTTCAACAATGTGTTGTTTGGGAGCTCATCCAATAATCCGCTAGCAAGCTTGGCTCAATTGGAGATTTTGACAACATAGTTCCAATAATGCCAATTTAAAATTAATCAGTTATGAGATTTCGAATGTACAGACGGTCATATGACCCACTGTTTAAAGCCTACACTGTGAATTTAAGATGCAACATATTCGGTGAAATTTTGTGCAGTTTGCACTAGATTTAAGTTTACTTAAATTTTAAAATACCTTTTAAATTGCTCAGCATTCCTGCATCGTTTAGGTTAATATAAAAATGAAAAACTGTGCAAATCTGTAGAAAGTCGCTGGAAAATTTTCAGTTTTTAGTTTTTACCGCAAAAAGTCGGTCAGTTTTGAACGTGCTCAAAGAGGAAAGGCATGTCTTACATGATATCATGATATCAATGAGCCATAGCAAGTGAAAATCGGTACCCGCATGCGAGCTGTAGGTTTTGCCAGAGAAATAAAAAGGCCTTAAAAATATGTCATAGAACGTGTATAATTATGTTGGGTATTAGCGGGACATCACCCGTAATATGTAGGGCACCGTATCCGATGGTGGTGCACGGTAGCCGATTGGATTGAGAGCAAGGCTTGTAACGCGGAGAGTACGGGTTCGAGCCTCCACTGAGATATTTGCTGTGTAAAGACCTTGAGCAAGTCCTTCACTCACAGTTGCTCAACGCCATCAATTAATGCTTAGTCGTTAGATAGTGGCGCTTAATAAATGCAGAAATAACAATAATCTTGTCGTTCTGGCTTTTTCTAGGTTCAGATTCTCACAAAGAAATCGTTGCATTCAAAGTTCAAGCCAATCAGTTCAGGGATTTTGGATTAATAAAGGGTCAAACTATCCCGTTTCATTTACCTAACCACAAAGCCGTCAACACTAAGCTTCACTGCCATGGCAACCTGAGCTCATAAGCCAAGATCAGCGATAGACTAACAAGTCAACTGAAAAGAGTGGGCTTCATTCGAGAGACCTTCAAATGGCTAAAAAAAGTATGAAACAGCCGCATGCAAATCTCAGGAATGCGTTTAACAAGAAAAAAACAAGCACATTGTCGCCAAACGCGTAGAACAAGTCTCTGCTGTTATCTGAGCGATTCGCGATAACGGCCTGACTTACCATTATTTTATCGCGCCGAGTTGGAACTGAATATCTATACTGAGGATTTGAAACGGAACAAAAACTCGATATCAGCTAAGCCGTTAAAGGCGTTGACGCGATCTACAGCCAGTACCAACACTTTTTGCTATATACGATAAGGATTTGAACAGCGCCCTGGGTCGCATGAACTTCCTGCAACAGCGCATAAAACTTTGTTTTTAAGCCGATCCGAGTTAACCGGATGATAGTGACATAGCGCCAAGTACCATTTGTAAACATGGCTAGATTTAGCCTCGTGACACATAGGCATACTCACACACAAGCACACGCACTTGCATGATTCTTAACAGACAGATGTCGTCAGAGACATAGGCCTACGTGCTTAGGCCTATCTGAGACATACCAAGAATGAAGGCCTACTCATGCCTAAGGAATTGATATGGAAACTTATATCCGCATGCCGAACGACTATTCCACCCCAGTGATTATATCAAGACATTTGTGTAGCGCCTTTATGAAATTCCAAGGATCTATGCTGTAACTGAACCAGACAAGCAGAGCAGAAGACAGTCCCCTAAGTTAACTCCGAGAGGCGGCCATGGGCATGAAGTGTTGTCTTGTTTTTCTAAGTCTCAGCATATAAGGGCGGTTGGCCAACCCTCTTTCTCGCCATCTAATCCTCCCACTGACGGTGTACAGTCAATGTACTCATTCTAGATGAGGAGTTCGCTAGATGCACAAATTCAACAGAAATCTCAACACAAATTATTCCCTGGCGGGGATTTAAACCCCCGAACTTTCAACAGACAGTTCAGCACGCTAACCGCTAGATTATCCACGCATCCCATTCGCCTCTGTAGCTGCAACAGTCGATGATTGTAGTTTCCAGTACAGTGAGTTGCGGTGCTCTGTCATGGCATGCCATCTAAATTCAGGCATGATAGCCGAATGGTTAGAGCCTCGGCTTGTAACGCGGAGTGTACGGGTTCGAGCCTCCCCTGAGAAAGTTACTGTGTAGGGACCTTGAAAAAGTCCTTCACTCACAATAGCTCAGCGCCATCGATTGATGCTTAGACATTAATTATACAGTAGCTGATAATAATAGATAATAATAGATAAGAGTAGGTAATAATAGTAAATGCAAAAATAATCATTATGGACAAAAGCGAAATGTTTAGGAAATATTTTTTTAATTTGTAGCAATGGTTTCCCTTTCTACGTATCGCAACCCTGCAGAACAGAAATATTAGAAGGCAGTTCTGTCTGTTTTAAACGCAACACTTGCTTATACAGAACAAACAAAAAACGGAATTGTCTGAAATTAAATAATAATGAACGTCCATGCTACAGAAAAACTGCATGCGAGGAATATGTGGCCTGTTTAGGCCGTTCTTTACTGCATACATTAGCCCGCATATATGCGGATATAAAGGCTTAGCAATTACTGGCTTCATGTATAGGCCTAAAGCCTATTAGGGACAATTACATAATTGAAACTTGGGCCGCTGCTGTACAATCGTCGAAATATCCCGGATCCTAAGTCAGCCACAAAGCCAGTCTAATGCCACACATGATGAATTTGCAGCCGCATCCTTTCCCAACTGTTCCTCTCTCAATGTCAGTCTATTCACTCATCCAAAAGTACAGGCACACCTCTGTAGAAACATCTAAGAAGCGGGGTACCCAGGATAATAGGATCTTTCGGCTGAAGCATAGACGCGACCGCAGTAATCTAATAGCTGGATTCATTAGCTCCTTTCTGGCCTAATTCACGCATCTATCTCTTTCAATCTACTCTTGCTTCCGAGAGGCTCTTATAAATGTTCTGCCATAATTACAATTACAAATACAATTACACGCAAATTCAATACAATACCCACTGTTTTGAACCCATAATATCACGTTTACATACATACACGCACACACATAAGTACACACAAACGCACGTACACACATACACACATACACACATACACAAATATGCATCCATCCATCGTTTATGTACGTATGTAGGCCTACACACACATACACATGCATTCATCAATCCACCCATGCATCTTTCCAGGTATGCATGCATGCATGCATCCATCCATCAGTCAATCCATTCATCCATCCATCCATCCATCCATCCATCCGTCTGTGCACACACAAGCTTACACATACACACTTACATACACATATACATATGCACATGCATCCACTCATGCATCCATGCATCAGTGCATCAGTGCATCCTACTATATATGCATGCAGGCATGCATACATACATACATACATACATAGATGTACACATATACTCGTATACATGCATTCATGGTTGTATTGCATGTATTGTATGTATGTCTGCTTCTATACATGCATAGACCTACACAGCAATATTTATGTGGGCATACATAGTGATACATACACATATTCATACTTAGTAATACATGCGTAACAATACGCGAAACATACAGGGAATGGGCATACATACATACATACATACATACATACATACATACATACATACATACATGCATACATACATACATACATGCATACATACATGCATACATACATACACACATACATGCATACATACATACATACATGCATACACACATACATACATACATACATACATATACATACACACATACACACACATAAACATACATACATACATATACACATTCACACATATATAAACATACATACATATACACATACATGCATGCATACATACATACATACATACA
This sequence comes from Norana najaformis, assembly GCA_964023275.1. Taxonomy (NCBI): domain Eukaryota; kingdom Metazoa; phylum Annelida; class Clitellata; order Crassiclitellata; family Hormogastridae; genus Norana; species Norana najaformis. The sequence continues at coordinate 10,742,232 of OZ029918.1, read as the reverse complement.
CACACATACATACACACATGCATACATACATACATACATACACACATAGACACATGCATACATACATAGGCCGACATACATTGAACAGACGACAGACACATGTGCCATTGCAAGATCCGTGAAAATTACACCATTTACAAGTCGAACCACACGAACCGCACGAGACGCAGCAAACAAGTGAATCGTGTCCAAGTTTAGCCAAGCACAGAAGAATAAAGCTCAAAAACAAAAGTAAATACACTTTTTAAATTTTCATCAGCGGCGGTTTTAGGCAGCCCTAATGATGTTTCCTCCCCTCAAAAGTCGGCGGATACCATTTTGCCTGTTCAATAGAGCTTCACTTTCCCTAACGTTTTGCAGATCCTGTTTAGAATGATGATGATTATAATGATGACGATGACAAGGATGGATAATAACAATGATGATGATGGCAAGGATGAATAATAGTAATAGTTATAACTGATGATATTGTTGTTATTGATGATGATGATGATGATGATGATGATGATGATGATGATGATGATGATGATGATGATGATGATGTTCATCATCATCATATTAATAATAATAATATTAATAATAATATTACAAATAATGATAGATGATGATGATGATGATGATGATAATAACAATAATAATGATGATGATGATTTCCTGGTCAGTCTGCTAATATCTCTCTGTGTCTCTATTTCTCCATGTCCCTTTCTCTGAGTTTATAGCACTCTATGTCTCGACGTGTGTTTATCTCCACAATTTTCACATTCACTTGCCAGCCTCTAGTCAGCCAGCCAGCCAGTCAGTCAGTCATTCAGTCCATCGACATTCAGTCATTTTGTATGTTCTGCTGGTTTTCCATATTGCCGAAAGTGACAGAATGATGGAAGGAAATTGACTAGTGATTTAGGTAGAATTAAATTTGCACAGCACAAAGGTCGACGAGGTCGTAGGAAATTCCTAAAATTCCCCTAATAGCTTTCCGAGTGGACTGCGGCCGACTGTACGGCATCCCCAAGAGTGGCACATTCCAGTTACAGTGCTTCGATCCCATTTCTGCCCTTGTCCGTCGAGGCCTATATGCTTGTTTAGGTCCGTTTATCCCATGCTGTTTGGGACACATAATAAATACATATACTCACGGATGTAGGTCATGTGTTACACTCTTCGCTGTGGCCGTCGGTCTATATCTTCTAACGTTTGCTTACTAAATGCTCATCTCACATTAGTATCCGCCTACGATTCCTCGCTCAGTCCATCGACATACATATGGCGTGTTAACACGTGCATGCAAACATAGACATAGAGTATACTTCTAAGTTTTTGTCTCTCTCTCTCTCTCTCTCTCTCTCTCTCTCTCTCTCTCTCTCTCTCTCTCTCTGTCCTTGTACGTGGCCGTTCCTCATCAATAAAATCGATCGAGGACCTAAAAACAGTGAACATTGCGGGTGCGAACATTTCATTATCAGGAACATTTAAGAGTCTCTGGGTGACATATACCCCGGTAAGAGCCATGCTTCATGTTCGATTGTGCTGGCCACCGAAACTTATGAAAACAGTCGCTAGTAGTGTAGTCAGATCACAACCGAGCTACAATAATTCGCTACTGTAAGGCACTACAATGTCTAACATTGCCAAACAACAAGTCCAGAACTCGTTGGCCCGACAGGCCACTCCCATACTAGCAAAGCTACATTGACTGCCTGTTAGGTCCAGCATCATTTAAAAGATACAGTGTCTCTCCTTATATACAAGACTCTCAGATGATCAGTCTGCTTACCTGTCGTCTTCCTTACAGCTCAGCCAGCCATCCAGATCTCTACGATCAGCTGAACAAACTGTTTTTCTTTCTCTGACATCAAAGACTATCTATCCGTCTGAATTCTTCCCACGTCGATTCAACCGTTCTGCACAACCCATCTGGAATAGTCTCCCTGTTCACATTACTCACAGCAATATCTCGCTATAGGCAATTCGTAAAGCGGCTCAAGTCCTATTTGTGCCGTCTTGCTTTTGTTGTCTGACCGCTGTGACTCACCCACGCCTACGATTCCTCGCTCAGCTGATGGACATATGGCGTGTTAATGTGCTAACAAATGCATTGCTTGCTTACTTATTCTCTTGCTTTGTCTCTATTAATTTTCATAAGCTATCTCTCACAGTTATCTGACCCATCATGCAAACCTACCTATGCTCCTCCGCTTGCAATTTCAGTATTGGCCTTTCATTCAAAACCGAAAACATTCCTCTTTCACAGATCCTATCCTGACTACCCTTCTTCCTCATCCCTCTTTTAGGCTTCAATTGCAAACATCACCACCCACTGTAGCTGCCACGCTGTCTCTCTGCCTGACTCTTGGAACTTTACCTGGAACCGAACACTTTTGCCTATCGATTTTGTTTTGACTGAGCGCCTGTGGTTTTCGTTGGGCGCTGTAGAAATCTCGGGATTACGATTACGATTACGATCTCTCTATCTGCCTCGGGTACCTCCTACTTACCTTTCTTTGTCATCCTCTCTACTACGGTGACTCCTCATTGTTCCACCTCCAGGCCTAGCTGTGTATAATCTGGATATGTGATTATTTTTCAAATTTGATATTTCATACTATTATTTATTAATTTTCTATAAATGACGGTGTTTACCAGAAGAAACTTGAACGAGTAAAAATGTAGAAATGCGGTTACTGTATCATTTATAAAGTGAGGAAACAGCGCTGACTGAATTACGTACTGGCGCCTAAAGAATATTAATGTCCCACTGCTTAGCGCAATCGATTGATACTAACCATTGGATACTGGCTCTACATGAAGATACGAGATAATAAAGCAACTATTAAAGCAGTTAAATGTAAGTACGTAGTTGAAGCAAATTCCTTCTGATCAAAATATTTCCCACAAATCAATCCTACGTTAATTAACTCATTAATTCGTTAGTTCATTACGTAACTCACATGATTCGCGTTAGTAAATCACATAAGCGACATCAGGTCTTAGACTCTCTCCGAATGAAACCGAGGCACTCGCAGCAAACACTTCTTAGTCATAATCACGATCCTCGTCAGTTCTCACGACTTCACGGTCGAGAGTACTAGGCCTCAGGCTGCTCTACCACCGGCCCCTCTGCAAGACCTGTGTACAAAACAGTCAGGCAGTGCTCCTATTTACATAATCCGTACAGACGACCACGACAGTCAGCCTTTGGGCTTTGGCTGAGAAAGCCGCCACTTGAGCATAGTGGGATACGGGTGCGATTACTCCCAACACAAACCAATTACGACGACCGAACTACTGACAACACCCAGACGTGTCAGTCTGTAAACAGAAGCTCAGTCGAGTTTTGACACCGATACGGAACCTTAGTTTGGACTCGTATACGGACAGTTCACCTATCGTGACCCGTGGTCCTCTAGTATTCCAATGAACTTTTCTTAACGAACTCTTACATCATAATTTTAGGCTGGAGGACAGCACCATCTAAAGGGTCCCAGACGGCGCTATATAAATGTCCACTTACGTTGCACTACATTGCACGACATCGCATTACATTCTGTTATATTACGTTACAAAGTTCGCATTAAGAATTTGTCGTATAGCCAAGGCACGATTTATGGATGGCTGTAGTGCAGAGAAAACCTTTGGGGAAATTGAATCTTCATTGGGAGACAGTGTGAACCAGGGGGAAGGGGAAAGTTCCACCTTTCCTCCTACAAATTCCACCCTGCGCATGGGATACGCAGTCTTATCTTGAAGACTTATCAGTTTGCAGCTACCAGCTCTGTTTAGGTTAATTCATAAATTAGTACGATATAAGTATAAGTAATAATCTGTTATTTTTAATCAGGTACTTACATCGCCCTTGGCCGTTAATCTTATAAATGGTGAGGGCGCAGAACTTGTTTAAGAGTTGGGGAGTCGCATTTCAACAGTCTCCGGAGATGGGCGCGAAACTCACTTCTTGTTCCAACGCCTTTCCATCTGCGTCCAGCGCCACAATGCCATTACATTCAGACGGCTGTGAAAACTATTGGGACGAGACGTGATTTTTCAGACGTCAATCATTTTATGCTCCTAAATTAAATTTTTAGTTCCTGAGGAATCATTTCTAACTCGGGTAAAAAATAATACTAAAAGTCTATGGTTATATAATTGAAACTTACATTAATTTTAGAATCATTAGAAGTTTAGATTGCCTGTATAATACATGTAATGTATTCTCAGTAGGTCTAAATAAGGGAGGAGTAGTTCTAGATGGAAAAGGAGCGGGTTGAAAGGGGTGGTCGGATTGTAAATAAATGACGAAGATAGGAGTGTTGGAAGGATTGAAGTGTGTTGTAGGTAAGTGATAGGCGTGGCATCCATGCATTCAAACAGGCAGCGGTGGTGAAGGATCTCATCCGATCAATTCAATGAAGAATGAGCAGAGCCGGGACCAAACGGTCGCTGTTGAAAAACCTATACATTTACATTTTACATTTATTATATAAACAGCGTCTAACACGGATGATGGAATTAGAATGGGTGAATCCGATGCGTTGTCTTCCATCATCCGAGACCCAAAGCCAGTATAAAAACTCAACTATAGGTTGTATATATATATATGTGGTGTGTGTGTGTAGGTGTGTGTGTGTGTGTATTTATGTATACGTGTGTACATGCGTGTGCTTCTGTAAGAAGTGACTTTAGCTTCTCACGACATTCGGTGACTTGGCGTAATGGGTGGCAGAAGGCAAGCTTGCCTCGACAGACTTTTATGTTTAGTCTAGACAGGCAAAGATAATCTGGGAGATAGAGCATATGCACACACACACACGCACACACATACATGAACATACACACACACACATGCACACACTACACACTACACATGCACACTCGTACACATCCATGTATGCACGTGCATGAAATGCATGTATCATATACACGCTTGTACACATTATACTGACATCCATATATATATATATATATATATATATATATATATATATATATATATATATATATATATATATATATATATATATATATATATATATATATATATCTGCGTGATTACAAATAAATAAGTAAGTATGCATTTGTTAACACACAAAGTAAGTAATGCATTTGTTAGCACACAATGTCCATCAGCTAAGCAAGGAATCATAAGTGTGGGTGGGTAACAGCAGTAGACAACGGTACAAATACATATGTATATAACATATGCATATGTATGTGTATGTATATGTATATATATATGTCTAAGAAGTAGATTCAGTGTATGTGATGCATTATATTTACATTTGTATATATATGACACCTAGATAGTTACATGCATATATATGTTTAATTGCATATTATATATATATATATATGTTGGCCTATGTATACCGGATTTTGTGCTGTTTATCACTTCCTGATAACTTTCTCTTGCGCAGGGTTATAACGGCGCAGATGCAAAGCCGGCTGCTAAACTGTGAAAATTTAAAGCACGATTGCTTATAATAAGCTGAAATGTTGAATACGAAATTCGGTTGTTTTCTTTAATTTAAGCAATTATTTCAATAGTTTCTAAATTCTATATAATTACTTCAATTAAATATTGAAAAACGAATGAAATCACCAAAAGCAGCCTTATAATGCAAATTTTAGGTCTTTTTCTATAAACGTATTTAATAAAATGGTGATCACGAAGGCCTGAAACCTTTGGAAGGTTTGTTTGAGTTGAGGTGGAATGGCTTAAGCTTCATTAGAGGCAATAAGCTGTACTAGATTAGATTACAACACACACACACACACACACACACACACACACATACACCCACATATTAAGACGGACTAGTTCAGACTACAGGACCATAGATTAGATTGATTAGACAAAGCAAGGCTATTATAAGACTAAATTGCATTGGGCTGGGGTGGAATGGACTCCATTAGATTATATTAAATTAGGATAGATTAGATTCGACCCAAAAAGGTAAGGAAAAAATGGGTTAGGTCAGAATAGGTTAAGTCAGAGTAGGTTAGATCAGAATAGGTTAGTTCAGAGTAGGTTAGATCAGAATAGGTTAGGTCAGAATAGGTTAAGTCAAAATAGGTTATGTCAGAATAGGTTAGGTCTGAGTAGGTTAGGTCAAATAGGTTAGTTCAGAGTAGGTTAGATCAGAATAGGTTAGGTCTGAGTAGGTTATGTCAGAATAGGTTAGGTCTGAGTAGGTTAGGTCAGAATAAATTAAGTCAGAATAGGTTAGATCAGAATAGGTTAGGTCAGAATAGGTTAGGTCGGAATAGATTAGGTCAGAATAGGTTAGATTAGAATAGGTTAGGTCACAATAGGTTAGATCAGAATAAGTTAGGTCAGAATAGGTTAGATTAGAATAAGTTAAGTCAGAATAGGTTAGGTCAGAATAGGTTAAGTCAGAATAGGTTAAGTCAGAATAGGTCAGGTCAGAATAGGTTAGACCAGAATAGATTAGGTCAGAATAGGTTAGGTCAGAATAGGTTAAGTCAGAATAGGTTAGGTCAGAATAGGTTAGGTCAGAATAGGTTAGATCAGAATAGGTTAGTTCAGAATAGGTTAGATCAAGCACCTCCAAAAGCTCTGCTTACATGGCTGTCTAACAGTGCGGCTTAATATACTAATCAGAAAATGTGTGTTGAGCTGAACCAACTGAAACAACAGGGGCCTCCATATATTTAAATGAAGATTGTTCCAAGAGGAAGAAGGACCGATGTGTGAGAAAGCCGGATGAGCACGTAATGATTTGCGGAAACGAGGAATCTGTAAATTTCCACAGGCAGTAGAGCGTAGTGATTGTCCACCACGGTGACTCATACCGGAACACATAGCCCTTTGATGTGTGCCGGCGCAGTGCACAGCCAGGTCACGATCATACCAGTAGGAGGATCTTCCATCGTAACCGTTCCTCAATAGGAAGCCAGTGCGGCGTTTCTCTCATTCATCCGGATATATGCGACTATTTTGGCTGGTTGACCACTAGTCAGGGGGCACAGTTGACAAGCGATTGGAACTGACGTATTCTGAACTTGCCAGCCTTGCTCGGATGGAGTTACAGTAGTCAATACGCGTCAGTATGAATGAATGAACTATGGTCACGGCAGCATTGAAAGAAAGGTTACACGTATGACCGTTAATTGACGCAACTGACAGAAGCAGGTTCTACAAAGCTAATTCACCTAGTCAGCCACTAATAAGTCACCGTCCAGTGGCACACCCAGTGTCGAAACATTCAGATTGGCCAGCTCCGTGCAGATGGTATCAACCTCTGCCTGAAGCTGGCAAACGCGGCTGTCCAATGGCCGTCGGCGAAAGGTATCTCGGTCAAGAAACTTTCAATTCCTGACAGTTACTTCCTTGATAAGTGGACAGGCCAGGTTCGGTTAGAATAGGTTAGAATCGCCTGATCAAAATAGATTGAAATATGTGAGATAAAACGAGATTAAATTAGATTAATTAGACTAGATTAGGTTATAATAGGCTTGATGAGATTAGAACAGAATAGATCATAATAGGTTAGACGAGATTAGATTAGATTATAATAGGTTAGAAGAGATTAGAATAAAATAGATTATAATAGGTCAGATGAGATGAGATTAGATTATAATAGGTTAGATGAGATTAGATTAGATTATAATAGGTTAGATAAGATTCGGTTAGAATAGATTATATTAGGTTAGAAGAGATTAGGTTAGAATAGATTATAATACGTTAGATGAGATTAGATTATAATAGATTAGAATAGGTTAGATGAGATTAGATTATAACAGATTATATTAGGCTAGATGAGATTAGATTAGGTTCGTCTCCAGTCGAACTGTAGGATGCGAAGAAAGGCTTTCTTGAACTGTTGATTGGCGAAGGCATAGCAGAATGGGTTGATGCAGCTGTTGAGGTAGCATAGCCAGTAGGAAACATCGTAGAGACCGGATGGAACGCACGCAGGCACGTAGCCAGGACAGAATCCCATGATGAGGGACAGGACATGCCACGGTGTCCAGCACAGGACAAATGCACCCAGAATCAACGTGATTGTCCTCAGCGATTTTCTAGCGACGTATTTGGCCCTCTTCGTCCGCATACGTGGAACTGTCCTTCGCTTCCGTCCCATCGCAGACGAACCTCCCCTCATCAGGATCCGATCGGAAAAGGTCCGCGAACGAGACCCCCGTCTCGATCCATCTGGATCATTCTCCTCAACCTTCACTCTCACCTTCCTCCGACCAACCCGAGGCATTGACATTTCTGAGTCTGTTTTGAAAAGACAAAACGAAGAGCTGTTCCGAGGCCACTGGTCCTTCCCACCGGAAGTGCTTTTCGATTTACATCCGGGTTCGACGAATCGCTCCACATCCGTTTGCAGTTGCGCTGACTCAGCGAACAGTTCTCGACGAGTGGGAGTATCCTGCCCATCGTGGCACTGCTCATCGCAGTTCCCATTGCTTCCTTCTTCGTCGTCGGATGACGGAAGTCCAGTCGCATCGTAGTAGACGAGAGGCAGGTTGCGTGTCCGGGTTGGAGACACAGCTCGAGTGATGTTGTCGAAAGCCTTTCGAAGCAGACATCGACTTGATGACCTTTTAACTCTTGCCCTGTCCTCGCTTTGAACTTCCTGATTGCGCTGTCTCATCGTAGGACTGTGCCGTGTGCAGTGTTTCCACTTAAAACCGGAAACCTTGGCATCAGATTCTTTCCAGAATTTATCGCGACTTGAAGAAACAAAAGGACAGTTCTGGCCCACAGGGCTACGACAAGAAGGCTCAGCTTTTCTGACACCTTCTTGGAGTTCTTGGCTCTCCCTGGTAGCAGAGGATTCTTTATCATTTCCCTCATGCCCACCATCTATGCCACCTTCATCACACAATCCATCTCCTCCACCTCTCTCCTTTCCAACTCCTCCTCCAGGACATCTATCCACTTCCACTTCTCCATCACACCATTCAGCTGCCCTTTCTTCACATCCCAGCCCCTCAGCGTACTTGCCCTTCGCTGGTGACCTCGACACACTAATTCCGATCTTCGTGATGGTCTCTCCAGCAATCGAAACGAGCGATGCCATTCGCTTCCTCCTCGTCCTCGCCCTGTGGTTCAGTCTCAGAGCCACGCGGTAGATTCCACCGTAGAGGGCGCACATGGCGACCAGGGTCACCCAGAAGTACCCGACCTGTAGCAGGCAGTTGAACAGGGCGTTCTCCATGTACTGGACGTAGCACTTTCCATGCGGAACGGTCCGCCGTCGCACAAAGTACTGCCATCCGATGATCGACGTGAAGAAGACGAGCGCCGGGACGAACCAGACCAGCCACAGGATCCAGACGACCTTCCGCTCCGTCCTCCATGTCTGGTACCTCGCAGGCGTCGTCACGGAACAGAACCGGTCGACCGTGATGCAGAAGACGGTGTAGATGGAGCAGAGGCAGACGGTGTAGTCGAGGGCCAGCCAGAGGTCGCACGGGGTCTCGCCCAGCGGCCAGTTCTTCCCGGACAGGAAGTAGACGGTGTACAGAGGCATGGAGACGGTTCCAATCAAGAGGTCGCTGACTGCAAGCGATGCGATGAAGTAGTTGGACGTCTGTCGGATGTTGCGGTGCAGAATGAAGGACAAGAGGACGATGACGTTGCCGAGGATCGTCACGAGACTCACGCAACCGGCGAAGACCCCGATCAACGCTATCTGCCACTTCCGGAACGGACTACTTTGCCACGAAGCGTAGAGATACGTCGCGGTTGACGAAACTACGCCTTGCGCAGCAGACGTCGCGTTGCACGTGATCTCGTCGAAAATACATGGATCGGACGAGACTTCCGTTTCCGATTCCCACCAAGAACATGGCGGCCACTCGTCGATCACAAGATCGTAGATGTCGCTGCAGTTGCGTAGACTATAAATCGTCTGACTGTAGTCTTCCGCATCGTTGTAAGAGTCGGTCGCTAGAGGGACAATGTCTTCAAGCTCCATGATGATCCACGCGGAAGATATCACGAATGTAGGCGAATCTCATTATTTGGTCTATGAACTATCACGATTTCAGGGAGAAATTTGTCAGCGGCTGATGCTTCTGTTCGTATTGATCGCTTCCATGCTTTTCTGTTAAGCAGCTTTCCGCCTTTTTGCGCCTGAAAAATTGAAGTCTCTCAACTCATACATTGTAATCCTAACTCTTATAATATGTAACCATCTCATCTTGTCGTCGAAAAGCAATGTCTAAGTCTCACTGCAAATTAATCGTGATTTAATCTCACTGTAATTAAACCTAATTTTGCGCTGTGCGTTCTCGCCTTCTCGTTTATTAATAGCATCTATCATCATAATAAAGTATTCCCGTCGCAGTATAGCGTCACCGTGTAATTTATTCATGCCGCAGTTAATCTTACGTTTTGTAATCTCACCGCGTGCTGTAATCTCACTGCATAGGGAACTCACTTTGATGTTCGCTCTTCTTGTGCATAACTGCGCACATTGCTGTCTCGAAACTATTCAACCCGCCCTAGAATGTTCGCTTTAATGAAACAACAACGATTATTTCACGCAACAACGCTGATCACTATAGCAACAGAAGATATCAGCGTCTGCAATGGCACCATAAATCACCGTCACGGTACCAACCTGCATCTCCGTGTTCTGCCAACATACCGCAGGCTCCGATAGCCCAGCTACTCTTCAATTCGAAGATACACGAAAGTAAGTGAATCCGAGATTCCTGCGTAATTTCCGTTGATTTCTCTTGGTATATTCCCGAGACTGACCGACAGACCGCTTGAACGATCACCCGGTCAGTTGCACGCGCTCTTCACGGCTTCCGCGAGGAACAGGCGACCGCTCCCTCGTTGTATGTGGCCGGCTGTATACACGGACCGCCGGAGGCTGCGATCGCTCGGCTAACGAATTAGCGATGTCCCGAGAAACTCCCAGGGAGATGTGTCTCTTCACCGGTCGGCAGATATCAGTGGCTCGTCCGTCAGACCAACCGACGCCGCTCATCCGTCTGTCTGTCGGCTGGAGGCAAAATGCTTCGGCAGAGGCATCGCTAGAAAAGACTTCCATTACACAAGTCTCAGGTACTGGACGCCAGAAATCGCTGAATGGTGCTATAGGAAATCCATCTCTAAAGTATCCGACTCCTGTTTTCTATGCGTTGGCACGAACCCACTCGCTCACTCACCAATCACCCACGAAACACTCAATACACTGACCCGATCAAACACCCATTCACTCACCTACCCACTCAAAACACCCATCCAAGCATCTGTACGCTTGCACACACACATACTCCCAATTATTCACCGATACACCCACAAAACACTCTTCCAATCACCTATACTTAAACAACAAATCATTTACCCATCCCAACATCAAATCACTCACCCACCCAAACACCCATCAACTCCCCCACCAAAACACCAATCCACTGTCCCACAACCATCCACTCAACCACCCAAGCATCAAACCATTCATCCGCCATCACCTCAAACCATTCACCCCTCAAACACCCACCAACTCACCCACCTACACCATCCACTCAACCACCCAAGCATCAAACCATTCATCCGCCATCACCTCAAACCATTCACCCCTCAAACACCCACCAACTCACCCACCTACACCATCCACTCAACCACCCAAGCATCAAACCATTCATCGCCATCACCTCAAACCATTCACCCCTCAAACACACACCAACTCACCCACCTACACCATCCACTCAACCACCCAAGCATCAAACCATTCATCCGCCATCACCTCAAACCATTCACCCCTCAAACACCCACCAAATCACCCACCTACACCATCCACTCAACCACCCAAGCATCAAACCATTCATCGCCATAACCTCAAACTATTCACCCCTCAAACACCCACCAACTCACCCACCTACACCAACCACTCAAGCAAACACATTAAAATCCTGACTTCGCTAGCGGTAGTGGTTGTGGGCTGTGTTTTCGCTGATGCAAAATATCAGATTGTTTGATATCTTGCTCGTTATGATAAAATTATGAAACGTTCGTAAGAGGCGAATTATAAATGTGCCAGATACATGCATGCATACATACATACACACATACATACATGTATGTACACTCATACATGTAGGCTCATCTTATTTTTGACAGTTCTACCATTTTCTGTCGACCCGCGTGATGAAGCTATCCTGTTTTCTTACCTATAAGATATATGAAGGTACATTTGTAAATCTTGAAAACGTATCAAATATCAAACTCCTATCATATCTATATTATATCAAAATCTGAAAACTTGTTCTTTGCATGTATGCATGTGTGTACAGAGAGACTTGATAGCGCGCCTTCTAGGAACCTCGCAAAAGCACTTCCTATACGCAATCCTAAATAGTGTCAAAGTCATTAAGAACGGCAAGATAATCTGTAAACAAGCAGTGCCGAGATAACTAGAAATGTCACCAGTGGTTGGCTCCCGCAAACACGCAGAACCCAACCAATGGATTCCAATCCAGAGTTAATAGTTGGACAGTATGCACAAAGTTCCTGGACCACGATGCGTAGAGGATGAGGTTTGATGACAGCCGATGAAGTCCGCAGCTCACACGTTTACTCCAACGTCCAACACTCCACCGTAGATGGTATAAGACGCGGCACCCGGATATCCTCTCCGTCTTTGGTAGGCACTAGTGGTGTGGTAAAACTGGGGAACAACACATTTATGAAGGCCTGGAGGTCTCTTTTAAAGAACGCCATGTAAATGTCCAGATACAGCGTCTTAATTTATCGCCAAATCGATAGGTGTAGCGAAGAAAGTATATATTAGCGCTACATAAAAGAAATACCAGGTCTGTGGTCATGCTTAAGTGAATTCATGGAACGACTGAATGAAAGGTGTATCTGAAAGGATTGGGCTTTAAAAGGGCTAGCTGGTTTGAGAGAGAGAGACAGAGAGAGGGAGAGAGAGAGAGATGGAGAGAGAGAGAGAGAGAGAGAGAGAGAGAGAGAGAGAGAGAGAGAGAGAGAGAGAGAGAGAGAGAGAGAGAGAGAGAGAGAGAGAGGGGGAATCGAGAAAAGGGAAACGTGTGCGATTTAAAATGGCAGTAGTGTGATTTAAGAAGGAAACTTATTTATTTATAAGTTTGGCCAGGAAAGATCCTGGCAGTGTATGTCGGGGGGGGGGGGAAGACATTTCGCGAACAGACGGGTTTTCAATTCGTGACAATAGGCATACTTTCCGGAAAATAATATCGCAACCCTTGACTCATATCATCCTCCCTTTATTCATATCGGCGGGCTCAACTGTTTCATTTTTCATCTTCAACGCATTTCCCACAGTTTATCTCGGATGGTCTTGAGAACGATCCCTGATTTCCCAGAAATCGTGCCCTATTTCAGTTTACTTGTGTTTCATCCTATGCTACTTACTGTCAATGGACGTCCTGTAGTAGAAGTAGTAATAGTAGTAGTAGCTGTAGGAGTAGTCGTAATGGTAGTTTTAGTATTAGTAGTAGTAGTAGTAGTGGTGGTGGTGGTGGTGGTGGTAGTAGTAGTGGTAGTAATAGGAGTAGTAGTGGTAGTAGTAGTAGTAGTACTAGTAATAACAATAATAATGCTAAGAGATTAGACGTCAAACTTACATTAGAAACATTGCCAGTTAGTGACTCATATGAGGAAGTTCGTGGAAGGATGAGTAAAAACGAAACTCATTAACTGAGGGATTACTTAAATAAAAAGTATTGAGATTAGTAATTTGTTTTTCTGGACATTGGTATAGCGCCATTACTGATTCTCGGTGCAGTCTTAATTTGAATGCGAGTCATAGGCGAATGGGAAACATCCCCCCTCATGGGCTCATGCAGACCTTCCCCGACACTGGGATGCATACTCCCTTTCAATACTCTCCAGCCTTCAACACCAGATCTTCCGCTTCTCTTTCACAGCAGAAATCCATACTTTCTAAAGCTGAATCGACGCTTGCAACAGATACGATGTTGACAGCCAGTGGTAGGTACAGTGATACAGTGAAGCCAAGTAACGTCGAGCAGGCTAGTACTGGTGTGGGTGATCGCCCGCGGAAAAGTCATCCCATTTAGCCCCATATTCTGTCGGGATGTTAGAGATCTCGACAGGAAAGAACGATGTTTTAAGATTTCTGCTCACAGGCCCAGTTTTGCCTTCTAGCAAACTCGCTGTACGATTAGTTCACGGACCGTACAATGTCGGTGTGAAGATCAGATGAGTGGGAGAGGATTGGCCATCTGCCGAAATATGCTGAAGTTAAGATGATGAAGTCGCTTACAGTTCGTACTCATGGTTGCGTCTTGGCGCTAGCTCAAGGAACTTTTCTTCTTCTTGTTCTTGTTCTTGTTCTTCTCCTCCTCCTCCTCCTTCTCCTCCTTCTTCTTCTTCATCTTCTACTTCTTTTTCTTTTCTTCTTCTTCTTCTTATTCTTCTTCATCATCATCTTCTTCATCTTCTACTTCTTTTTCTTTTTTTTTCTTCTTCTTTTTCTGCTGCTGCTGCAGCTGCTGCAGCTGTTGGGGTCGATAGTGTTGTGGTAGTGCTTGCGCCTTAGTGGTATGACTCTTCGACTTCTGGACCACGCTCGGAAGGAATTTCTGTAGAGGCAGGTAATCAACTGTCTTGCCTTTTCCCTCTTACCTTTTTCAAATGAAACAGACATTTCCTAATCAAAAGCCGTTTAGTTCGGTTGAGAATGCGACGATCGTGTATGACAGAGGCAAACCTAAACGAGGGTTCCGCGGCCAAATGTTTTCCTTGTCTGCGTCTGCGCTGGAAAGAAAGCGACGGAGAACCTCTAATGACCTTTGCCGACTTAAGCAATGGCGGAATAGATGGCGCTCCTGCGACCGACGGAAGCCGCGAGGGGCTTAATTGGATTAATCTGCTCGAAGTGAATTGGCGACGAAGTCAAAATTGAAGACTTGACCATAGGAGGATGAACAGGCGGCGCTCTCGTTAATTGCATTGCGGACATATAGTTAGGCGGAAGACAAAGAGATACTGAGACATACGACGAAGCAGACAGAAGCAGTTAGGTAGACAAATACAAACGTGTACAGAAGGGCAGTCAATTAGCCATCTTCATGGAACCACAGCAACACAGACACAAAGATGGCAACTAATTAATTAACTTCTAGCGCGGTGAAAGGACTACCAATAGTTGAGAAAGTGTGAGAGAGAAATATACACCGATAGTAGACTCTAGGCAGAAAAAAATGAATGAATGAAAGAAAGAAAGACGAACTGACAGTCAGATAGAAATGAATGAACAAAGAGAGAAAGGAAGGATTGAGTGATGAAAACGAAAGAGAAAGAGAAATGTAGACAGAAGGATTGAAAGAAATAAGAAGGAAGGAAGGAAAAAAGAAAGAAAAATTAAGGAAAGAAGGAAAGAATGAATGCAAGGGAAGGACAGAAATGCAGAAACAAGGAAAGAAGGAACAAAAGTAAAAAAATAGGGAAAACATGCGGATCATTTTGAAAGGGTATATGATCTTCCCCAACTTCTTACCGTCACCCCTCAGTACGTCTCTTGTCAATCATCCAGGACCCATCATCTCCAATCGCCTGAAAAGACAATTCTCGCAAACTCTAGAGATACAACATCTTAAATGTCCTTCCTACATTCCTTTCTTCCTTCCTTAAATCCATGGACTCACTGCTCGTTGGTTTCCTGCTTGTTTGCTTGTTTGAACAATCAGGGTGAGATCCATCCTACATATGCCATACTCGTCATCGCTGTCCGTCCACTGCAGTCTACATCGTCTCCTTCCACACATCCTTGCCTATACAACTGAAAGGTTAAAAGAGGTGAAGGTAATACTTGCCTATACAACTGAAAGGTTAAAAGAGGTGAAGGTAATACTTGCCTATACAACTGAAAGGTTAAAAGAGGTGAAGGTAATACTTGCCTATACAACTGAAAGGTTAAAAGAGGTGAAGGTAATACTTGCCTATACAACTGAAAGGTTAAAAGAGGTGAAGGTAATACTTGCCTATACAACTGAAAGGTTAAAAGAGGTGAAGGTAATACTTGCCTATACAACTGAAAGGTTAAAAGAGGTGAAGGTAATACTTGCCTATACAACTGAAAGGTTAAAAGATGTGAAGGTAATACTTGCCTATACAACTGAAAGGTTAAAAGAGGTGAAGGTAATACACCAGTATGGAAAACAACTGCGTACTCTGTTCTTCTTCGTCTGATTCCACGAAAAAATGCGCTATGCAACTCGCCAGAATTGCGTAAACATGGCTATAATTTCTGACGCTAACAAGCCACTTGTCAAGCACATGGTAGCCATTTGCGCGGAGCCAGAAAAACATCCGACATATGAATCATACCACTCTTTGTTGCAATAATATTTCCTGCGTTTTCTCAGAGTTTGTTTACAATGGTCATTTAGACTTTGTTGTGCTTGGCATTAAATGTAAAATCTGTTATTTGCAATACATTTTATTGCTTTAAGCATAGCTTGTAAACAGTACAGCTGTCTTGATGTAGCTCTTCGCCAATAATACTTAGTCTGGGATTCGAATCCCGGTGCGTCACTTGGATTTGACCACTTCACTGCAACTGGTCCTTAAATGGTGTGGCGCCCATTCAAATGGGTAGCGATGGTGAAGGATCTCGCCTGATTGCTTCATTGAAAAATGAGCATGGTCGCGGCTATTCGGTCGCTGTGGAAAAACAGGTAGGCCTACATTTATTTACATAGACTATCTCATCGGGCAATGCAGCCGGTTTTTTCAATTCTTAAATTGCGTCTTTTGCAATTTACAGCGACCTGCACAGTTCCACATTCCCGCAACGAGAACTAGATGATGCGGTTCACGGAGCATCGCAGTTGCTGGGCCACCTGTCTGGAGTAGCTACTACCTGGCATCTGAAGCCACCATTAGTCAATCGACTTCAGATAGAACTGAAAACTGTAATGTTCCTTGACTGAGCGAGTCCGTAACAGACCAGGCTTTAGGATCGTGAAACTGAAATGCCTGTAATAATTCTTGTCTCTTATTAAATGCGCATAATAATTGATCGCACTCCAGTCTCGGAAAAGACTGTTTTTTTTAAAGTTAACAGATGGTACACAGCATTAATTTACTATACTATTTACGATTTCATATGACTTTAGCCCCGAGGCATTTATAAAAATATCCAGAGATATTCAACGACATTTGGAACATTAGCTAAACCTTGTCAAGTTCTAGCACAGTTTTGTATTACTTCATTAACTTGAGTTGCATTACTTTACAACACTTTCTTTGTTGTGGAATCACATAGATACCTTTTTATATTATTTTATTAACTTGAGCTGCATTACTGAACAATATTTTCTTTGTTTTGTAATCAAACCACCATCTTAGCGCTATATGATGCTACTCCATCTCAATTTAGACGCAGGTTGCAGAAGAGCATCATTTGCGTCCTAATAAACGTCGTTTTATCTCAGCTCAGAGACCAATATATTCGGCCATTACACGCGTCACCAGCCGTCGCCTGTCTTTTATTGTCCCTGCCTCAAGAAGCAATACAGTCTTCTCATCGCACAGACGTGTACAGCGCCGCATCAAGAATAATGTCTTGCCGTCTAGATGTTGATGCTACGGTGAACCAGGGTTGCTGAAGCTGCAGTGCGGCCTGCTGATGCGACTGACTGCTCAGCGTTGCATCTCATAATGCCGCTAAATTGTCGTTACGCTTAAAACTTTGATGAATCGCTTCGGTGCGGAAGACACAGGCTTGTCACGTCTCGCATCCTGTAGTCGGCCAATAAACCAGCGCGGCATGGCACCGCGTGGCATCGCGTGGCACCAAACTGGCACTGTCGATGATCTGGCCTTTTTCTTTGGGCCGGTCCTCCATTTTGAATAGCAGTCCGCGGCACAGCTTTCTTAACGACTCAAAGTCTTGTCTTCCTGCACTCTCTGCTAGGACAGAGTCGTATCGTAATTCCGATATTTCTATAGCGCCCAACAAAAGCCGCGCCACGGAGACCAGCTTATTCACAGGCGCTCAGTCAAAACAAAATCGATAGGCAAAAGGGTTCGGTTCCAGGTCAAGATCCAAGAGTCAGGCAGAGACAGCGTGGCAGCTACGGTGGATGATGTTTGGGGTTGGAGAGGAGACAGATATGAGGAAGAAGGGGTATCAGGGTACGATCTGTGAAATAGGACTGTTTTGAGTTTTGAGTGAAAGGCCGATGCAGGACTTGCAAGCGGTGGAGCATCATTGAGTTAGTATGATGGGTCGGAAAACTGTCGAAGTTCTGGGGGGAGTTTATTCCAGAGTGGTGGAGAGTCGGTTGTAAATCAACCGTGTCTTCTCAATGAATGGCGTTCAGCTGAATGGAAAACACAGAAGCGGATCAGCGTCACTTCCGGCCGATTTGAAAGCGCGGAAATACCGGCAGATGGCGGCAGCATAATGATAATGTCAACCTGGAGTTTAGTTATTAGTATCTCTTCCGCTGCTGCAGCTGCTGACATCCTTACTGCATTCTTTTTTTAGAAATCTTAAGTTTCTATGATAAAGGTCTACATTATGTAACAATATTACCACGTCTTGTGCTTTTAACACAATTCTGTAATGATAATGATGATGACGACGACGATGATGACGATGACGACGATGATGATGATAATGATGATGATAAATGATAACAGCAAGAAAAATCTAGGACACCATAAAACCTTTTGCCGTAGCATGTGATTGGCTGCCTTGGCATGACCTCTGAGTATTTATGATTTGACACTGAAACTGGCTGAACAACCTGGATCTTGCAAATTGGATTTCGCTAAGCACCAGTGATTAAGTTGGTCTCCCTCACACAGCGTGACTCGGAGGAGATAGGGGTCTACGCATTAGCATACCCTAGGCTTACAATCCAGCTCTGACAAGTGGACGATAGGCTGTCCACATTCACGGTGGACAAGGGCATCGATTTATGGCTGGATGGAAACTGTTATGTAGGTGTGGTGGACTGGTGGTGGAATTGGTGCGGAAGGGCTGGATGGAAACTGTTATGTAGTTGTGGGCTGGTGGTGGAATTGGCGCGGAAGGGCTGGATGGAAACTGTTATGTAGGTGTGGGCTGGTGGTGGAATTGGTGCGGAAGGGCTGGATGGAAACTGTTATGTAGTTGTGGGCTGGTGGTGGAATTGGCGCGGAAGGGCTGGATGGAAACTGTTATGTAGTTGTGGGCTGGTGGTGGAATTGGCGCGGAAGGGCTGGATGGAAACTGTTATGTAGTTGTGGGCTGGTGGTGGAATTGGTGCGGAAGGGCTGGATGGAAACTGTTATGTAGTTGTGGGCTGGTGGTGGAATTGGTGCGGAAGGGCTGGGCTGAATGCCATTTCGTGAAAGTCTTGAACTTCTAGGACTAGCTCCGATGATGATATCTAATTAGTAGGCCTGTGCTTTGCTTAACTAACTACAGTAGTCTAGTGAAGTCTAATTAGGCATAATCTTATTGTATATAGCCTAACAAACCTCACAGGGTATATTCAGCCTGGTTATGCATTATTAGACTCACAAGTACGGCATAGCATAGCATATTGCTTAACATTGCGAACCAGATTTGCTGAAGCAGCTGTATGGTGAGCCGAATGGATGTTGAGTTCATGCATACATTATACAGTGGTTTCTCATGGAATCCTCTATAGGAAAACTAAACATAGGCCTATGGGAAATGATTTCTTATGAAATTCTCTATAGGGAAACTAAGTGGGCCCTATAGGCCTATTGGAAATGAAGAATTTAAAAAAACTCGGATGCGATCTTTATTCAGTTTTAATTGTGGTCGTAATGTTTGCATCGACAAGTGTCGAACTAGACTTGTCTTATAGTTTAGGCTAACGTGGCATTCGATTGATGTTGTCATGTATGCGCTTCAGCCAAACGAACCCTCAATCGTTGGCGACGTCTCTCATCACTTTGGTTGATCGAGATGAGCAACAGATGAGTTAGTGAGGGTTAGCTAACCATTCTTAAATGAAGACCTGTGTATTAAGTAACTGTTTATCTCTGTTAATTTCTGCACAACGCCGGCTCCTGTTCCGCAGTGGTAAGTACACATTTGATCTGTGAGATTCCCTTCAGCATTTCCCACTGGACCGCCTCATAAATAAATTGCTTATCGTCTACAGAGAAACAGACTTCCGATAGCCGCTGTTTATGGCAGGGAAATGTCTGAATGCTTTTCGTCGGCAGCCTATTGCATGGCAAGTTGGGAGATTACGAAATGAATCTGCCTTTCACCTTTAGGCAGATGTTCGAGGTTCGAGTCCCGGTATTTCATGCGAAACTGACAAATTGTTGCCGAGCCGGGCAAACCCTTAAGGAAAAGCTGTCCGGTTGCTGAATTGCCGTTGTACGGTTTGCGTTTCAGCAGAATTATTCTTCTACCAAAAACCACCATCACGGTGAGAACTAATGATGGCGGAGGCCTTTTAAGTCCTGGGCCACACAGGCCAGGCCGAACTCACCGACCCCTGTCGAACGAACGATTTTGTGTCATAATGAATGAGCCTCCGATGACCTATGACGAAACGACAAAATAAATCCAGTTAATGCACGAGAACCGCGTTACGTCACTATACTTCCGTGAAACCGGTTTAAGTTGAGATTCTAAACCATGTGCAGGCATTACTGATTAATTCAGGTTAATAATGCTACCTTGAAATCGGTTGTAGGCGATAATTAGACAAATCATGTAATGTAATTTTGGTATCACGGTTTGAACCAAGTGAGCAGACTGTAAAGGAGTGAACTGTAATTTGTTTGGTCTTTGTAATCGTAGCGTAAAACTGAAAGACCAAATTTGTAACAGTTCTCACTGTTAGGCAAACATAAGCTACTACAGATAGGTGATGGATCCAACAGTTTAACGACATCTCATGGTATCAAAGGCCGCCCTCCTCCTTTATCCAGTCTTGGGACTGGCACCACCCGAATACGGCAATGGCAGACAAACAGACAAACATTTTATTATTTCGAATTATATAGCTTAATATGCATTACTAAAAATGGTGTTTTAAAGCGTATTAGGCATATCTGCATATTACAAACGGCAATGGATTTGGATTCATTTACTTTTGCCAGTAAAATCTTAAGGCATGTAATTATGCCAAAGCACAACACTTCTTAGTTTTATACAACAGGTGTCAGATAAATATTCTACATATGTTTACATATGGTGAAACTGGTGTAACACAGGGTACCTTAAAAATTAATTTAGGCTGCTACATAAATTTAAATAGTAAGACTGTCATGAATGGTGCACGACACAGAAATTCAAAAATAATCAGACACAGTTTAAGGTTTGTTTAGAATAATTGGTTCATTCAAAACCTTAGGAATAAATCTTAGTTATATAGACCACTACAGTATCAGCATACACAGAAAATCTGTTAGTGGATCACGTGCACACAACCTACAGATCAAACGAACTACAAGTCCGACTGCCTGCCTGCCTGCCTGACTCTCGGATCTTGGCCTGGAAACGAACCCTTTGCCTATCGATTTTGTTTTGACTGAGCCCCTGTGAATAAGCTGGTTCCCACGGCTTGGCTTTCGTTGGGTGCTGTAGAAATCTCGAGATTATGATTACGATTACAGTCATGCATGGAGTTTGCACAGCTGCCTAAATCTGACACCTCATACAACACACAATCTCCCAAGGCTGGACTTCCCCGAATTCCTACCTGACACCAAAACTCATCCAAGAGCTTGGATGTTGCAGATTTCATTTGATATTGCACTGGTGTTTAAACTGCTGCTTTTCCCAATGCAGCTTTTGTGTGGCATATAATGTATATACTGTATATGCAATGTATATATATATATTATATATATTATATATATATATATAATATATATATATATATATATATTGCATATACAGGGGTCTACACACAGAAAAATGGCAACTGATAATCAAAAGACAAGGACCTACACAGAGAAATATGCCACTTGGTACACAAAAGCATATACAGCATATACATATACATATATATATATATATATATATATATATATATATATATATATATATATATATATATATATATATATGATAAATAGAAGTCCTCAATGTCTTTACAGCAAAAAATGAATTAAGTGTAGGCCTATAAAATTCTTTACTAAAACGTTTTCTCAAATAAATCTTAGTTTTATCCTTGAAGGTTTCTGCAATCCAGTGGTGGACTGATACAGATTACTTTACAACAAAGTATGGTAGTAACAGCTTGAACAAACTCATACTGTGTCATATAGCAGTTTTCCAGTTTGCACCATAGCAAAACAACAAAGTATATTCAGGAACACAGCCGTTTGCATTATACTGCCAATCTTCGCCATGCAGTTAACCGACAGCCTTAACTGCACGCCCAGAGACCACCACGAGGAGGTGTTGGCAACGGTCTCCGTAATTCACCCATCGCAAGCCTTGAAGCCCCTAATTCAAATTTCATCATCATCATCATCATGAGCAGCCCCAAATTTCCAATTTCACAAAGTTCTAAATTTTGAGAAATTTAGAATTTTTAAAATTTTCCATTAGTGAGAAAGGCATGAAAGAGAGTCGTTAGAATATAAAACACTAAGACAAACAAAAGACAAGGGTCTAGAAAGAGAAAGAGGGCAATTGATAAGTAAAAGATAAAGATCTAGACTGAGAAAGACGGCAATTGATAAACAAAAAACATAAAGATCTAGACTGAGAAAGATGGCAATTGATAAACAAAAGATAAAGATCTAGACTGAGAAAGATGACAATTGATAAACAAAAGATAAAGATCTAGACTGAGAAAGATGGCAATTGATAAACAAAAGACAAAGGTCTACATAGAGAAAAATGGCAATAGATACACACAAGATAACTGGTAGACAGAGCAAACAGAAATACATAAACAAGAGACAGGGGTCTACACACAGATAAATGGCAACTGATAATCAAAAGACAAGGACCTACACAGAGAAATATGCCACTTGGTACACAAAAGACAAGGGTCTAGACCCCAGAAAAAAGCCAATTTATAAATAAAATACAAAGATTTAGACCTGAGAGAAAATGGCAATTGAAACACAAAAGACATGGGTCTACACTGAGAAAATGGCAGTTGATAACCAAAAGACAAGGGTGTACATGCCAGAGAAAAATGGCAACTGATAAATAAAAGACAAGGGTGTAGCTGTCAGAGAAAAATGGCAATTGATAAACAAAGACAAGTGTCTATACCCCAGATAAAATGGCAACTGATAAACATGGCAAGGGCCTAGACCCTAGAGATAAATGGCAATTGATAAACAAAAGACAAAGGTCTTGACAACCAAGCCTCAGAGTAGAGAATTGAACAGAAGAACATCCATACAGCAATTAAGAAACACATATTAAAAGACTGAGAAAAAGGAATCAATATGGATGGAAAGATGAGACTGATGGAGAATTAGTACAGAAAAAGGAAGTGAAGGCACACGTAGATATGTGGGCACGAAGACCCATCAACAAAAAACACATAAATATGACAAGGAAGCATATGCACAGGAAGAAATAAGAAAATAAGTATTACTAGAGCTTACATAGCAAAAATAGGACAGAAGACCTCTTGAAAACAATATAAAATCTGAAATAAATGAAATGGCCTCAGAAGCTGTAGATGAATGAACTACCCAAATGTAATCAATAAATGCAATGAAGAGAATAAGTGAAGCATTTGGTCATCACTTATTCTCACACAAGTCTTTCGCTACTGTCTTTTCATATTCAACGCTCAAGTGAGTCCCCTTAACTAAATATTCAACGCTCAAGTGAGTCCCCTTAACTAAATATTCAACGCTCAAGTGAGTCTGTAGCCAAAGCTACACCTTAAAAAAGAAGTCCCTGCAAAATACATAAACATCAAATCCATAATATCTACAACTGCCATCACTAACAATGAATGGAAACAACATGACCCTGACCCACTCACTCTGCTCACCCTATGAGAACCTGGACCACGATCAAACGAGCCACAAACGGCAAGAATATACACGAGTCAACAGCAAAACCAAGCATGTAGACACTACATTCACCTCCTAGTGGCAACACCAATCACCTTCACTGGTGGTTTTGGGGAGGATGAGAACCTGCATTACACTCAGAGAAAGAGATAAGAGGATACAGCTATACCTAGGAAGACAAACGTTAATAATAGTATAAAACTAAACCAGAAATACATATGTAACACAGTAGCACCAAGCTAATTCGGCATCAGTTCATACCCAAATGCTGCTGATGTTTAGGAAGACAAAGCACTACAGAAGTTCAGAAAACAAAGTGCAAGAAATATAAACTTTAAAATGGTCATTGGCCCTATAGAAGCTACTGGAAATACAGTAGTCACTGGTGCTTCAACACAAAGTACAATTTTCTAAATGTAAAAGCTATCCTATTAGATGTATGCAAGTATCCAATCTGCCATCAACTGATAAACAACTGTGATGATCATGGCACTATGGAAGTTAAGGGATTACCACAACAGCTAATCAGTCTTCATCTAAACAGAGAGTCACTTGGATAAGATCTTCAGCAACACAGCTAGCATTCTAACCCAATTGGATGTTCAGCAGTTGCTAATTGAAAAACTGCAGCAGGACAGGAACTGGTAATGAAAGCACCTTCAGCCAGTAGCTGAGAAAACCATATCAAAAGCACATCAAAAGAAAAACAATCCCAACAGAAAATACTTCTCAGATCTCACAATTCCCATTATTTGTGCATTTGCATCAAAAGATCACACCTCACATCTTCAAGTTAGTTGTTCCAATGGTCCCATCCATGCTCTAGCTATTCATTCAGTTTCAAATGGTTCCTCCTCTTTCCTCCTCATAATCTCCTCATCTGTACTTCCCCTTTCATCCAGTCTCCTCTCTACCTACTTTCATATAATATCTTCTTTACTGTTCTCTCCCTTGCATACAATTCACCTTCTGTATTCTTCCAATTTCAAAACTATCCTCTCTGCTCTTCTTTCCTTTCACACAATACATCCGTTTCTTTGTTCACTTACTTCCACACAGTCTCCTTCCTTCTCCATTATTTCACTTTGCATACTTTCCTGCATTTATTTCTAGATCACCCAAACTCATTTTCTACTCTGCCACAGCTCTACATTCTTGTTTTCTCGACTTCTTAAGAATCAACACTTCTCAGAATCTTCCATTCATAACATCACAACTTCTGACACATGTGCACTGCTAGTGACTGGGTATTTGCTTCAGTGAGTGAGAAGCACCGTCTGTTGATCGGTGTTGATCTGCTTAATCCTAGTATATAATTCACCAGTCGTAGACAAAATCCACAAACGGGAATCAAACCATCAACACATCGGCAACACAAACAACACACAGAAATTCAGTAGCCTAACTGCCACCTTGAATTCTCTCCAATTAAACAAAACCATGTCACCAAGGTGTTCTCTGTGGTCCAAAGTGCTCTCACCCATTCTGTCCTAGGTTCAAATCCTAGTGTACCACAAACCAGTTACCAGATTTAGAGTGAAAGCGAAAGAACTGAGGAAGAAGGAGACTGTTTGGAAGTCAGTGCACAAAGAAATGGAGGTTACTGTGTGAACGGAGAAGAACAGTCAAGAGGAGATTGTACGAAAATAGAAGACAGAGAGGAGCAGATGTAAAACAGAGTTTAAAGCCACCTAGTGATTTTTAACCCTTATCATGCAGTGGACAGGAAGGGGTACAAAAGAAAACGTGCTGAGGATGCCGCTGTGGGCATTGGCAAGCATATGCATGCTTGAGCGAAGATAAAACCAACTGAAGAAAAGAACATCCAAACAGCAATTAACAGACACATTTCCAGCTGTCATATATGCATTTCCTGTAAAGGCAGCAAATAAAAAAGTGGGGGCAAATGGGAGCATAACAAATGTTAGGTCACATTAATTTATATTGGCACTACAGAAGTCAACTGGTCTTTGTGGGCTTCAGGTCCAATGGATGGCTACAGAATGTCATTAATTGATAACCAAAATATTAAAAAATAGACAGACAGAATCAAAGCTAACTGCACAAGGCCTGAAGCATCCAATTTCACAACAGCACAAATCCTAACCTCTTGCAGATGGCATTGCAGCCTTGAGCAAGCTGAAGCCTTTGCTCTTAGATATCAGCAAACTCAATCTACAAATGTAATACAGTGTATACACACAGTGACATATAACTTAACTGGCAAGGAAGTAAGGAAGGAGGGAAGCAGAAAGATGTTAGCAGGATCTCATCTCCACCAAAGACGACGTGCACCACTTTAGAAGGAATGATGTTGAAGTCCTTCTGTTGTGGAACACAGTTCATCTACCAGCGACCAAACCAACAGCAAACGATGAAGTTTCGCGTGTATCCTCTCGGATGTAGGGGCCGATGATCCATGCACCAGGTTCTCTCAGTCCAACGTCCTTGAGCTTTCTCACAGTCCAGATCTGACCCACAAGCAGTTCATACGTTCCGAAGTCGTTTCAGACTCTCAGTTTCCAGTCGAATTGCTCCAGTGACTGGCGTACCCACAGGCGAGACGCTTGAGACTTCTGCCGAGCTGCATCCAGTCGGGCGTGCCAGTCAATCGGTTTCCGGTTCGATCCACTTCCATGGTCAGCTGCAGCAGAAACTGAAATGAGTTCAGTGGCATTCTCTGCTGGTGCGGCGACAGACACGGACGCAGTGGCATTCTCCACAAGAACGATCGCTTCTTGAGACAGCTCCGGCAAAAGCACACCTGAGGTCACCTGCTGATCAGTGACAGACAAGGACGCAGTGGCATTCTCCACAGGAACGATCGCTTCTTGAGACAGCTCTAGCAAATGCACATCGGAGGTCACTTGCTGATCAGCAACAGACATGGACACAGGCATCTCGAGCTGAGTCTTGACCTGAAGGCAAAGGTTCTCCTGCGGCAGTTCAATCAGCTGGTCAGGTTCCTTGACAGCCTGGCCGCCATGGGCGCTGGTCCCTAACAACCTCTGACGAGCTGCATCCAGAGCTGCATTCAGCTTCGCATCCCAGTCGATTGATTTCAGCTTTGATGCTCTTCCACGGTCAGCTGCTGCAGAACGTAAAACTGGTGTGGTGACAGACAAGGAGGACACAGTGGCACCTGGAACTGAGTTTCGATCTGAAGGCAAGGGCTCTCCTGCAGCAGTTATCAGCGGGTCAGGTTCCTTCATAACCTGGCAGTTACAGGCGCTCGACCCTAACAATCTCTGACGAGCTGCATCCAGAGCTGCATTCAGCTTCGCATCCCAGTCGATTGCTTTCAGCTTTGATGCACTTCCATAGTCAGCTGTTGCAGAAACTGGTGTGGTGACAGACTTGGTGGATGCAGTGGCATTCTCCACAAGAACGATCTCCTCTTGAGACAGCTCTGGTAAAAGCACACTTGAGGTCAGCTGCTTATCGGCAACATGTAACTCTGGAAGCACCTGGTACCAAGTCTTGAACCTTCTTTTACGCTGATGGTGAGGGACTTGTGGAGGCTTGTGTGCAACGTAGTCCCAACATTTCTCCCGTACTGGTTCGGTCCAAGTCTGGTCAGGTTGCTTCACAGCCTGGCTGGCATCGGCACAGGACAACTGCAACCTTTGATGAGCTGTATCCAGATCTGCATCCAGTTTGGCATCCCAGTCTCCTGCTTTCTGCTCTGATCCATGTGGTTGGTCAACTGTTTCAGCGACAGATACAGTGGCATGTTCCAGAGGTGCAACAACACAGACCGATGCCGTGGCATATTCCACTGGAGCAAGCATCCCTAGAGACTCTCCTGACAAATGCACATCTGGGGCTACCTTTTCACAAGCAAGGTGTAGCTTCGGATGCTGAGTCTTCTTGGCTCTCTCCTCGTGAAGCCGCATCGATTCGGTGAACAGCTGGTCGAATTGCCTCAGATCCTGTCTGACACGGTCGCTTGACGTTAGGAACTTCCGACAAGCTGCATCAAGTCTGGCTTCCCAGTTGACGAAGTTTGGCTGAACAGAAACAGGTGCAGTGCTGTCACGGACTTGTGCGATTGTCGTCAGAGGCTCGGAAGGCAAGAACACTTCTGCATCGAGCTGTTCAAGGCTGAAATCCAGTTCCACATTCTCGCCCTCCACAGCAGCCTCAGCAAGTTCCTTTCGAAGACTGCGGATTCTCTTGTCCACTTCCTGCAGCTTCTCACGCCGGACGATCAAACAGCGCCGTGCTTCCCGCAAAGCACAGGTGACAAACAGAGGTGTGGGTCCACTCAACTGGAACAGTTCACCAGCCCACCATCTCTTCAATCTGCAAAGACACACAAACACACAACAATTTACATATAACAGCTTAACATTCTCTTTCTTACATCTCCTACTCCACCAACAATGAACATTTTTCACATTATAGTGCAGCATATTTTTAAAAATAGTGTGTGGCAAAGAGCCAGAAACATAAAACCAACTAATAACCAGAAAGCAGACACTTGAACACTTCACTGAGCAATAGCAAGCAGTTACACGTATTTAACTTTTGCTCCAACTTTTAATTACAAACCCTGAGGGATTTTGTCTACACTAGAAACTTGTTACAACATGCTTCAGTATAACACAAATTCTGATACAACATAGTCAAGGACACGGATCTCAACATTATTTCCACCACAGAGATAAACTTGTTATAACAAAGTTCTTGATATGGCTCCCAAAACAGGTTTATAACAAGTTTCTGGTGTACTCTGTAGTAGGCTGTCATACCATGACATGGATTATCTAGCAACCTGCAACGTTAGCTTCTTGGTTTTTCTTTAACTCTTCTTCCAGTGGAAAACCATACTGTTCGATCATGGTTTTACGTTGTCAGGTCAGGAGCACCTCTGAGGAGTTTCTAGAGAAGAGGCGCTATATAAATTTGCGATTATAGCTACAAATTACTGTCACCATATTAATTATAATTGCTATAAATAACAGTGCTTTAATAATTTCATATCTGTGATAATGAAATGAGTTTGCTGATTGGACCCAATGCATGTCCATCTTTGTTTAATTCTAACATTAAAACATGTTGATGGGGGATTGCAATTTTATTTTTTTTAAATGCCCAGAACCTGGATCTTGCAGTTGTGGTACTTGACTGGCACATTAATTAATGCCACTATGAAGTGCTAGATCAGCCAGATCAAATCTGATAAAACTGGCTTGTTTACAGAAATCAACCAGCACTAGGGTGAACTTTTCTCAACTGAGAATGTCCAGCTAAACTCTTTCTACTCCATACATCTAGCCACTCTTGGAGGTTTGCTGGATGAGGAAACTGTTCAATAAGTCAAACAACTAGTGTTCCAAGCTGTGGTCTAACTCTCAGTGGTCTTATAGAAGTTTATATCTGTAATCAGCATTTCCCATAATCTTCAAACATATCTAGCCATAGGCCTATGTGATTTTCCAAACAATATCTCACATGGTTATTTTTCATCATGCCTCTTCTAAAAAAGCTGTCATAGCTTACATTGCCTCACCAAATAACTGCTCTCTTCGTCCACCATTTTGGTCCTTATTTTCAATGCAACCTATAGCATCTACTGAATTCTCTCCCAACTAAAAGGTGTGCACTCAACCTCACTTGAATGGGACTTTCACTACAAGTATTCACATAATTACTAAAATCATCCATGCATTTCTTCCATTTTACAGTTTCCCCATTCACTTCAAACACAAAATAGTTATAGCCAGTGTTTTATTTGCCAAACATGAGCAGGGGGGTCAAAAATTTTACAGATTACCCAAGTATATCAAAACAGGTCAAAAGCGATATGTTGCACATGAAACAACTGATGACTCACAAGATAATTTACAGTTTCCTCTTTAAATTAATTTACACAACAAAGAAGAATAAAAATGATCATGCATATCATGTCTTAATTGGGTGTATGCAAAAATAACAGAAAACATGATTTACAGAACTCTTACAGTCTACACTTTAGTTTACAAAAATAATTTTGAACTATGTTTTGTAACTTCTTTTTCTTTGGTAGTCACCATGCTTGCCTGCTTTAAGCCAACAAATAGCATATTTTTCTACATTCCATGCTGTAAGAGGCGGACCACTGATGCCAATCATCAACAGATCATTCATTGAACTCCCCAGAAACCTGTTTCTTCCACTGGTGTGATAGAGATTCATCTGACTGAATCCTCTTTCACACTCAGCAGATGAAACAGGGTTACAACTTCCAACAAATTAATCACACAGTACAACTTTGGCCAAGCATTACACCATCACTCTTTAAACGTAGAATATTCAAGCAAAATATCAGCTGCTTCAGAATTACTCATTCCAAACTTTTTTGCACAATATAATGCAACAAACAATGCCCTTTGCAGAGGAGGGTCCTTTGGCCATGCTGTTTTATTTAAGGAATTAGCAGCCTGTATACAAAATCAGTGGATGGAAATCTCTGCTGCAAATTGTCATATAAAGATTCAAAAACTGGCTTCTTAAGCTCTTAAATTTTTCCTAATCATCATCTCCCTGAAAAAATGCTAAATTTTATAACGTCATTCACTATTGTAACTAGCAAATAAATTTCCCTATTGATCTGTCATTCTCCTGCTTTGATGCAAGGAAATTTTTGCTTTATGCCATCAGTGTTGCATAAAGCATTAACAACAACAGCAGCATTGCTCTGAAAATACAAAGATAACTGTCTAAGGCATAGCAAAGCATCCTTAAGCATGCATGTCTCACTTAAGAAAAACCATGATTGAAGTTTCTTCACATGACCTTTGTAGGCCTGCTTACTTTTCTTATTTGATGGTCTATCATTGTCAGTACATTGCATAAAAAGGATGTACATGGAGAACAGCTTTAACAGAAATAAATCAAGAAAAACCCATCGTACATCAAAAACTCGTTGTACCTTCATCAGCTCAACTGATAACATGTAATCGTAATTCCAAGATTTCTACAGCGCCCAAAGAAAGCCGCGCCACGGGGACCAACTTATTCACAGGCGCTCAGTCAAAACAAAATCGATAGGCATAAGGGTTCAGTTCCAGGTCAAGATCCAAGAGTCAGGTAGATAGACAGCGTGGCAGCTACGGTGGGTGATGTTTGGGGTTGAAGAGGAGAGACAACAAAGAGGAAGAAGGGGTGTCAGCCAAACATTCCAGCTATCTCTGATGTTTAGGCAATATACTATAGGCCTACGCTTTATACAACTGATCATCAAAAATGCTGTGAGACAATATTTACTGTGTCAACTGAGTTTTTCACATAGATTCCAGCCTAAGTGCCATGCAGGGAAATGTTTTCAGCTGTGGATATTTTGCCTGGGGGTCAAGACCTGACCCCCAACATCTTTTCAGTGACCTAGCTAAGGCGGTTAGAAGTAAAGCTAGGGAGCTGAATCCACCTCAACCTTCCTTGACAACTAAAACACTGGTTAATTCCAGAACCTGTCACCTGTCAAACTTGCATTGTGAAACAAAGATTGGCGTCTCTGAGCGTCTCGTGCGCATGAAGTGTACAAATGACTTTTATTAGTAATGATAATAAGAAGACTCCTATTTACGCCTGCTTATAAAGGAATATAATATATTACCAAAATGGCCTGCTAACATTGTTTATTTATTGTAACACCGTAGAAAGTAGAAACTAATCACTAGTTTGTAAAGTATAGACTACATATTTGACTGCGTGTCCCACGCTTCTAATGACGTATTGTAAATGGCCACTGAGAAACAGGGCGCCATCGTGCGAATACGTTTAAGTCTTGCAAGAGGTCAGATAATGTTCCAAATTATGCCTTCGTTTCTTTTTTCAGCCAGTTTGCTAAATTAATTTAAGACCAAAATTAGCACGTAGCCACTTACGTTTCCTCGCGAGGGAGCCTGCACAGTCGAGGATCCAACTTCACTCGCCCCACTCGCCGTTCGAAATCCACCGTCAGGTCACGCAGCATCGACTTGAAATCGTCACGGACTCGGACAGCCTCTGCAACCGTCTCCACGACACGACGTCTCTCCGCCAGACAACCTCGAAGGTCGTCCTGTACAAATGCAATCACACAATTTAAACTCTTAACTTACTCATCTGTCATTAGACCTAGGCCTACATAAAATGTATGGAATAGACCACGATTCCACCTTGAGATAAAGCCAGCATTATCACGCCCAGAACAAGCGTTCCCTCAAAACGGACCTTACCGTTAATTACTTTAACCGACGTCCGTTGCATGCAAGAATGATGAAAGCTGTTAACTTCGATGTAGAAAAGTAGATTACTTGCAGTTATTTCAGCTTACCTGAATTTGCTTCGCGCTGCGACCTTCCCTCTGCGACCGCGGCCACAGACAACACAAAAGGCAACGAATCATTTTGATTTTAAAAAATCAGATAATCCCTTTAAATCACAAAATATTTAAATACGTCTAACACAAGCGCAGACAACAGCAAGAAAGAGGATTTCGAACGTTTAAGACAATAGGCGATAGGTTATCAGATGACGTCGAAGACAATGAAAATTAGCGAAAAGTCGATGACGTAGGCCCAAGTCTATCATTAAGTTGGCGTCATCAAAACGAAAATTCGTTAAAATTCGCAGCGCCTCATTTGGGCCCATTCGTAATAATGATAACTGTTATTATAATAATAGGTCTACTAATGCTACAACAACAGCAACAAGCAGCAACAACAACAATAATTATTATTATGATAGGCCTAATTTTAATAAAATTATATGAAAATGGTCAAATTTAATATTTCTCTTTATTTTAACTGTGGTAACTTATTTGACAAACAACAACAACAACAACAACAACAACATCAACAACAACAACACTGATGACCACATACGCTTCTCTGAACGAGTTAATGTCCATTAGGCCTGAAACTGCTTTTCTTCATTTTCTAAGTACTCCAATTTCTAAAGCGGACTGCAGCCGTTCTCGAACACTTATTCTTTGTATCCCGTTGACACGAACCGAACCGATAGCAGCTAGACACGATGCACTCATTCTCCAAAGAAGCTCCCGCAGCTATCCGAAACTTGACGGCGGTTTCCTTGTCTGGACCATCTCTGCTGGAACAAATTTGATTCGCTGTTGCACCACGGCTTTGAAGCATTACACGATTTGTCCCTCTCTGATAACCGGTGGTTACAACCATCCACCCACCAATCAAGGCCGAGGTTTGGGCGTTCGCCGGGTGACCTACCTTGCCTACGTTCTTTCGGCTGCGGGTACCAACATCTCTCGTCTCCAATCCTCTACGCTTAACAACCTTAACGGCTTACCCGAATCGTTCTATCCGATGATTTATAGGTCAATACTCTGATGCATTGATGGTGTGCTAATTGAGCAGTTCCTATTCCACACAGCACATATGTCCACAAGCGATCATACTGAGACTAACCTGTAATTGACATGGATGCCAGTAATCTCTGCACGTCGGTTACTGACGCATACCACCAAGCAAGGCCGTTACGGCACCACATCCGAGCGATGTTCTGTTTTGCCCATTACCCCCGTGGTCCGAGACTAGAGGATGGGGCTGTGAGAGTCGCGCTAGGCCTCTGGCTTAGAGTCAACATCTGTGAATTTCTTGATTGCCGACGAAGGGCCTTAGTCATGGTTCCCATGGGCTCTCTTGCTCCCTAGGACCCGGTCCAGCCGCCCGACAAGTGACCCTCTGACTTAATCTTCTTCCTCTCCCCGTATCTCTCTTGTGGGTCCAGTTTCGAACACCATCCACCGTAGACGTCCGACTGTCTACCTATCGCTTTGACTGGTCGCCTGAGAATAAAGCTGGTTCCCGTGACTTGGCCTTGGTTGGGCGCTGCAGAAATCTCGAGATTACAATTATTATTACCGTTATCATTGTTATATTATTTTCTTTGGATGGGTGACAATCTCTAGAATGCCATGTCTTTGCCTGGCAATTGATCAAATTCCCATATTCCTTATCCTTGGGCCGATCCAGCAACCGAGAGAACCACGATATCATCTCCAAACATAGGAAGAAGTCTGGTCTCCCCCTGCTGAACGAATTACTTAAAGACCATTGGCAAGCTGTTTGCACACGTGCCCCTCCCCAATCTGAATTTAGTACCGGGATAAGCTGGAAAGGTGCAAGTCTTATGATGCATTGGCCCCATATACAGGGCCTTGGGATTCGTCCAATGCTGGCTCAAGTGCTTAACAGCTGAAAATAAGCACCTGAAAATAAGCACCTTCTACATGTTCAACTAGGGACAGAGGAGCTTTAATTTAACATAGGATGTGTCCTACAGATTGGTCAAGTAAGAAATAAAACAAAAATCTGTTGCACTGTTATTTATTAAATTTATTAAACGATTTCATTATGCAAAAAATGCATTAAAAATTAACAGTACACTGAATAACAACTGAGAGATTTTCCAGAGACCAGTGATCTCCTCAAGAAATAGGGCAGACCCATTTTATTCAGCCGCCTTCTTCAATCTTCTTCAGGAAAGCTGCCTTTCTCTCACACACATGGTCCTTGCACTGTTTCAGAGACTTCTTCCTACAATTGTATCTGAAAAACCAATACAGTGGAAAAAGCTTAACAAGAAATAATGGCTAACACAACAACAATGCTTTAATAGTCATTCCTGCATCAGTGGTTTTACATGTAGCAATTCGCTCAGCCCCCTTTCTCACTTGTTAATACAAGCACTATCCCGACTGCATTTTTCTTCCAAACCTTCAAAAAATTCTCTTGCAGCCTTTCACTCAAGACTGCAAACTGAACTTTTCAAGCTATTCTATCCTGCTGCTGCACCTTCTCATGACCACAATTACGTACAATTTTCACCATAGCACCATGCTGTCTCCCTGGTTTGACCCCCAGAATACTGACCTGGCACTGAAACTGAAGACTTTTGCTATAGTGCCGGAAAGTAAGCTGGTCTCACTGATGCAGCTTTTGTAGCGCTCAGAAATTTAGCAGTTTATATTAACATATTAATTAATAATTGCTTAATTAATTAATTATTAATTATTTCCTTACCTCTTTGGCTTTTTTCTTATGCTGCCTTCTTCTCCACTAGCAAATATTCTGGATTCTCACGAACTGCAGCAAGCACCTTCTTGTACGTTTCCTCAATCTTAAACCAAAATCCAAACCTTGTTTCATGCAAATTACTCAGCTTAACTAAAAAGGATTTTCTACATTCATAGTAGTAAAACTTATACTGCAAGTCTGTTGCTCAAAACAGTAAAATTAGTAGATGGGGCACGGTGTAGTGATCAGGTCTGTGCCTCTAACCGAAGGGTTGCAGGTTCGAATCTGCCTAAGCCACTGCTTAGCGACCTTGGATAAGTTGCTCACCCACAATTGTCTGAGAGGAAGGCAATGGGAAACCAACTCACTCACCTATTCCCCGGGTGGCACAAAGCCAATGGACGTGACCTTTGGGAACTCATCACAGTAGCAAAACTTATACTGCATGTCTGCTGCAAGTCGGTTGCAAGCTGTTGACACGTGTGTCTCTGTCACCAAGCAAAAGCAAAGCTGCAACTGGTACAGCCAAGGCATCCTCAGAACATCTAATTCATGCACAAGGAATACAAATCTAGCCAATTCCTAGAAGTTTAGCTTAACAGAAGTACAGAATCATAGTAGCGAAGCAAAGCATCACGAACTCACATTACCTGGCTGAACGCTGAACGAGGTGCACTCTTGTAGTTCTCCTCATCATCCTGCTCAAGCAGTTTCACGTAATCAGCAACATGCTGGCCAAAGACGTGCTCGTGGTAAACCTTGGCATCGAATTTGCCATCCGCACTTTCGTAACCCGGAAAAGGCTTGTAGCTATTAAAGAAAACATCAAACTCACTTAAAATGTGAATGACAGATTTGACTACAAAAATTCTTATTGAAAATAATGCCTCAAGTGGCCTGGAGTCTTATCATCTGTGAAAATTTTCTGCACTGGTAACACGCTTACAGTTTGATAAACCTTTCGTCACCTTGCAGGGTTTAGATACCTGTGCTTACAGTTTTAGCAGTGCACTGCTAAAGTTGTAGGTTTGATTAATAAAGATGAACTTGGCAAAATCTTTGACTGTTTAGAATACTTCAGGAAGTCATATCCACACAAAGTTCACAGTGGTGAATGACAAAATGTCATCAAGTCAACAAACCATAGCCAAACTGGTTAACAAAACCTACTCAAAAGTATGTATTTACAAAACAGAACCAGTCTTGCATTATTGCATTTGTGTCTCATGACTTAAAAAGTGATTATGAAATTCAACACAATTTTAAAGCAGAATTGCAGCTGTTGTTCTTCATAAATGAAAGTCAACCATTCAATGTTGTAACCAGAAACTAAATGGACACAAAAACAGAAAGCAAACTAAGAAAATCATTTCTGATTCTTATTAGGAAAGATGAGACCTCAATTTAGTCATATCCACAAAATTATCAGAGTGCTGCATGACAAAATGCCATCAATGCTCAACTTCCTACCAATAAATGTGCCACAAGTACATTAATAATGGTTTCGATTTTTTAAAAATTTATTGACCAAAGAAAAACACATTAAAAGGCAATATAAATATGCATTATTAAATTTTGGATTCCATTAATAGCGTACACTGACTAGTAACTATCAATTATTCAATTTTACTTTCAAAATTATTTGTGATCACGATTTTTATTTTCATCAAATGTACAAGCTAACAGAATATACACAAAAAGCAACTATTAGTTTAATAACGTGTTTGCACCTAACAAAGCCTCAGTACAAGCTAATAGAATATACACAAAGAGCAACTATTAGTTTAATAACGTGTTTGCACCTAACAAAGACCTCAGCAAGTCATATCCAGAAAATATTCAGAGTGGTGCACGACAAAATGTCATCAGTGGCCATTGTTATCAAAACAAAGTTTGGCTAAACTGCCACAGTCATAACTAAAACAAATGGCTTAGTTAAATGCCAAGAACTGTCTGCTGCTGTTGTATGCACTGAATTTTAAAACATCAGATATTTACAAGACTCCTATAAATGGCCTATGAAAGAAAGCACCTAGACAAACAACAATTAACCATTTTTAATTCCACACTAAAGTCGCAAATAGCAAACCACCTGTGCTCTGAAGTATGACATTACCTGTAGGGATTTCCACCTGAGCTCTGAAGTATGGCATTACCTGTAGGGATTTCCACCTGTGCTCTGAAGTATGGCATTACCTGTGGAGAATTTCCAGTCCAGCATCGGCAGCTTCCTTCAGGGCACCAAAAACTCTTCCAACCATTGTTGTTCAGGCAAGACTATCATCCAAGTAGCAGCAGAATGCACCTGAACGGCCATCTGTAGATTCATCGTGGCACTCCTCACGTTTTCAACCCCAGAATAGATCCCATCTAAGCTGAATTTCTTTAGAAGACCTGCAAAAACACAACAGAGACACAAATTGAAACTAATATCATGAAAAAAGATTGATTTACTAAAACAACAATATATTCACAACATGCAGCTGATTTTAAAAACAAATGACAAATATTAATCATAATTAAGGACTTGATATAACATGTACTGCAACACTTAACAGCATAAAAACAGACATTTTATGCTGTTCGTTTCAATGCATGTTAATTTTTCCCAACATATTTGCTTGAAACACCAGCAAACAGATGTTCAAGACCAATAACTGACTGGGAACATTTAAAATGTTACTCTAAAATGCTAATACCTCACATGCAAACAAATATGTCATTTTAAAACATACTTCTCTTGTACTTAAACCATAAATCAAAAATTAAAAACAAAAACTTAAAAGAACATAAACCACAAACGGAAAACTTAGAGTATTGGGAACCGCTTTGTTTTGGCCGTTGATTTTTCGCACTGCCTGCCTCAGTGATGTTAATTATAGGCGTGGTTTCTGTAAGTGTCCGTCATTGACTGAAGTAAATAAACATGGATTCTAATGCTTGCTATTAAATAAGGGTTAGCGTTAAAGTTATGGTTAGTTCAGCTGAATAACGCTTAACTGATCTTTGCAAATAGAGTTTAACTCAAAGAGATTCATCTGAGTGGCAACTAAAACCAATCACAGTAGGCAGAAGCCAGGCCGAAAGTCACGCCCAAAATTGAGCAGCCCCAATATTATAAGTATGCTCCACAAACTATAAAATAACAGACTGGTGTTTATTTATTTAAAACTGTAATTGTGGAAATATATATAATAAATAATGTGAGTTTATGCATATATGACCAGTATAAACAAGGTTACATGTTAAACATTTTGTGTCAAACATGCATTACTACTTTATATGAGAAAAAGACTTGATCAGTCTTACCCAGCATCCAAGCCTGTGCAGTAAGCAGCAGAGTAGTTTGTCAGCCCAACCTTGACGCCATACTTGGGCAACTCAAGTGCACATGTAGCACACACGATAACATTACCCTCGGCTCTGGCACATGCTATCTACGCACAGAAACATCAATAGTTTCACATCTTTCAATGAAACTGAAGTGGTAACCTTGCGGTGACATTAGAAACAACCAAAACCAAACATCTGCCTTAATTTTACATTATCCTTGGATAAAGTAACATCTGTAAATAAGGATAAAGAAACCTCATTGACAGTGACCTGCGTAAGCTTTGCATTAAGCTATAATATGCATATTTTGGCTTTTTGTTAAGGGGATAACTCTACTCAAGACATCTATCTTAACTTGTACAAGGACAATGCCAATAAATTCATCACAAGCTCTCGAGGTTTGCATTTCTATTTCGAATCATTCATCAATGTACCATATGTCCCTAGAATACCCATGATCAAAAGCTCAACAAAAAGCTTGCTAGCCACTTTAATTGAATCCAACCTTCTGCAGTGCCAGTGTAACAAAGCTCACGACATCAGTTAATGGCTGTAACATAAAATAGGCGAGTGCCACAGGATGTGGTGAGCTAGGTTGCAAACCAGACTGTTACATTTTAGTCTTAATTTGCTCATATGGCACCACAACTGTCATGCTATTAAACTAACAGATAATAAAAATTTGTGTGGCCTCAGGTTTGTCATCTCAACAAAAACATTCAGAGTGGTGCATGACATGCCATCATCAGCGGCCACTTAAAACAGCGAGGATCTAGCAGAGTTGGAAATTATTTATTTTAGAAGTATGACCTTCTTACAAAAAATGATGTCCTTGTTGGTAAAGGGCACAATCATTCGGTACTTGGGTGTAGTGTACTTGTTCTGGTCTTTGACAACGAGCTTCTTGTGAGCATAATAATCAGTTTTATCCTCTGAAAACAAACCGAACTAACTTCGGTAACTCGTCCATGTGTAACAAATCAACTGATATAAATTCAATCACGCACATCAATTTTTTTCAATATGATTTAAAGAACCTTTTACATGTGGAACAAAAACTTAACGACAGCAATCCAACAGTGGCACATGTGTTCAAAGTCATTCCTTTTTTCTATAGCAATGCTTAAATCCAGAATGACAGCATCTGCTTCACAATGGCAACATCCTGTCAAGTGCATAATCTATTATGCTTAATACACATAACAGTAAATAGAGAAATCAGAAAATTCTCTCAGCACATTCTCCACTTTATGTCAAAAATCCCTAACCCAGTTCTTGTGAGTACCAAATTTGGGCTATAAATGACCGACAGGCTGAATGTTTTTATGTGCTGGTTTAAAAATCATATAACTGAATGACTAGTTCTAAGATACTGTTTTAGATTTTCATATGGATTACAGCGCAATGTACAAATCATAAATCTACACACCTCGTCACCTCCTGTATTTCACCTGGTACCGTATCAAGTATGCCTTATTCATATCTTTAGCAAATAACCCTGAAACAAGAATAAATTAGAAGATTCAGAATATGAAGAACTCAAACTGACAAGCACATATAATTTTTATTATAAAGATATCATTAAAGAAATTAAGTTTACAACACTAGTAGAAATGTAGAATGCGTAGTGCTTCTGCAGCGGAAGATTCCGCCCCCCAACGCATGCCGAAATTACTTGCGTGGCGGAAGCTTCCGCGTTATATTGTGCCTTTGTAACACTGGGTGATAATTTCGACCACAGTACGAAGTAACAAACTGTTTGGCTTCTTACTGGCTATAAAAAGTTTGTCCGAAGATTAATTCAGACATTTTAACTTTGTAAAACGTGTTTGTTAAGCCGAAATGTTAAATACTACGTGAAGGTATTGAACGCGCATGCGCGAAAGTTCTGAATAAGATTTCCGCCACATAAGTAATATTTTTCTGTCTAGCGGCCGAATATTCCGCCGCAGAAGATTTAACGCGGCGAAACCTATCAACAAATACAAATACAAATATAAATACATATCCGGATTCCGGGTTACTAGAGCGTCACCTAGGGAAATGTAATGCTTCAACAAAAATGCGTACCACGAGTCATTGATTGAAACGTTCACGAACGAATTGGAACTGGATTGTTCGCCAAATGTATATCGAACACATACACCGTCCATATGGGTGTCATCAAATGAATCTATTTCCAATCTGGCAGTCACAGTGCTTGAACACAGAGTCGCCAAAATCCGGAAATGCAGCATATACAAATACAGATTCGCCTGTAGAAGCAGAATGCACAATTCAGGCCAGGATGGTCATGAGGGTACATAAAGAACCCATACGTGGTCCATATGGGTCTCATCAAATGGATATATTTGCACTCTGGCAGCCGCACTCCTCGTATACAGATTCAAATACAGGTTCGCCAAAATCCGGAAAATCAGCATATACAAATACAGATTCGCCTGTAGAAGCAGAATGCACAATTCAGGCCAGGATGGTCATGAGGGTACATAAAGAACCCATACGTGGTCCATATGGGTCTCATCAAATGTATATATTTGCACTCTGGCAGCTGCACTCCTCGTATACAGATTCAAATACAGATTCGCCAAAATCCGGAAAATCAGCATATACAAATACAGATTCGCCTGTAGAAGCAGAATGCACAATTCAGGCCAGGATGGTCATGAGGGTACATAAAGAACCCATACGTGGTCCATATGGGTCTCATCAAATGGATATATTTGCACTCTGGCAACTGCACTCCTCGTATACAGATTCAAATACAGATTCGCCAAAATCCGGAAAATCAGCATATACAAATACAGATTCGCCTGTAGAAGCAGAATGCACAATTCAGGCGAGGATGGACATGAGGATCCATAAGGGAACTGTACTTGGTCCATATGGGTCTCATAAAATGAATCTAGTTGCACTCTGGCAGTCACACTCCTTGATTACAGATTCAAATACAGATTCGCGAAATTCCGGAAATTCTGCATATACAAATACAGATTCGCCTATATCGAGAAAATGCACGACTCAGGCAAGTGTAGTCATATATGGGTTCATAAGGAACCCATACATGGCCCTTAAGGGTCTCATGAAATGCGTATTGACCTGCTGTCGTTCAAGTACTTCCCAGCACTGCCCAGTCGCCTCTAGGAGTGAGAAGAAAGACGTCCTGCTTGTGTCGGCTGCTATGTCGGCAAAGTCCCTGCTCGGGTTGGACGTTGACCGGATAGAGCGGACATCCGTCATCCTATAATACTATCTGCGTCATGTTTTTTCGCCCTTGACATTCACGCTCGGTGAGATAGCACCCGTATGCCCGCGTTTTGACTCCTTCTGGTGCTATCCACTTTTTCGTGTCCCGAAGTCTCACGTTGGTCTTGTTCTGCTCATATACGCCCAGCAGGTGTCCACGGCTGAGTAGTGCTGGTTTTCACCGTTTCACAGCAGTGGAAGAGCGACGTTGTGTGAATCTAGCCTCGCATGAGACATCTATTGGATGCAACCCGCGATTCCACCCTGTCACAAAATGCGCTAATGCTTGCCCATTCCTGTTGTAAACGCACCTGGGTGGCAGGAAAGTAGGATCGGCTGTTGGGCACGGTGAATAAGAAGGACGGCCGTACCGAGGGTTGAGGAGTCGCTGGGTTAAGTCAGTTTCTGAGTGACGGAGCGAGGAGAAGATGATTTTCGGGAATTCGAAGGAGGGTTCAGTCAAAGGAATTGGAGGAGCGGTCCGTGGCTGGAGTGACGGGAAGCTTGAGAAGCCGAGAAATGCTTTCCTTCCCTTAATCTTCGTATTCGTAAGTTTGTGTATATATAGTGTTACATTTCAGCTAGTTTAAAATGTATGCACTTCGAGTATATATATATATATATATATATATATATATATATATATATATATATATATATATATATATATATATATATATATATATATATATATATATAGTTTTAAATTGCCGGTTATATATATATATATATATATATATATATATATATATATATATATATATATATATATATATATATATATATATATATATATATATATATATATATATATATATATATATATATATATATATATATATATATATATATATATATATATATATATATATATATATATATATATATACATACATACACACTCGTGTTAGTGCGTAATTGAGGAGTCTGCTTTAGTTGTAGGCTACACGGGATTTACATTATGCATATAAGTCTGGCTATAAGTAAGACTCGTATCGATATCTATTTGAATAGTTGAGGTCTTAGGTGTCCTATTTGAATAATGGACTTCAATTTTTGCAGTTTGTGTATGCAGATATATTAGAATACTTTAAATGTATATATCTGCTGTATTTAATATCTGCCGGAGATGGTATACTTTGTGCTTTATTTGGTACGCAATTTTGTGGTTTATGTAGGCTTACATGCTGGAAAACTGCACTCATTGGAATTTAGTATTCAAGTATTTTGAAAAAAAGTTTATTGTATGTGAATTTAGCTCGGTACCCTGGTGGCGTGGGTGAATTGGAGCTGGTTGGTTGGATGACACGGGGCCGTTATAGAGCTTGTCGACTGTGTATGAGGGATGGAATCCGAATCCAGTCAAG
Organism: Norana najaformis; assembly: GCA_964023275.1. Taxonomy (NCBI): domain Eukaryota; kingdom Metazoa; phylum Annelida; class Clitellata; order Crassiclitellata; family Hormogastridae; genus Norana; species Norana najaformis. Next base: position 10,699,291 of record OZ029918.1, on the reverse strand, counting down.
TATTTCTGAGTGGTGATTCTGCGAGTGGAGAAGTCGACCGGAATAGACCAGCGCCAGATGCCTGAGACTTCTACTACTCCCGTAGGACTGTGGTAGTCGCGAGAGTTTATTTTGGTGTCTCTGTGTATAGGATGGCTTGCAGTGTTTTTGATAAGACAGTTATTGTTTATTCTGTTGAAGGAAGAGTCTTTGTAAATAAAATCTGTAAATAAACATTGTAAATATAACAACTGAAATTAGAAATTGGCTTTTCCTTGAAACTTAGTTAAACGAATTCGCGACACACCCGAACACGCTTACGCTATGGGCAGGTTCTGGCGCTCGAACTTGCCGACGTCGGACACCTTTACAGGGAATTCGATCCCGGAGAAATTCAGCTCTCTTAGATGGGCACTGCATTTGATTGAACGTTGGGAGTCTTTTCTGCCGGATACATTGCCGACAACACAGTCGACTCAAAGCAGCGGTTGTCTCTGTTTTGCACGTTAATGACATAGCGCGGTCGAATGTTACTACTGTCGTGAAACAGCCGATGCTGAGCCGTACCTAGATTTAGCGCCTCTACATTTCTGAGTCTCCACCCTGACCCTTCATCTGTGTACTCTTCTCGGCGTCTGACCATCTGCGCCTTCGCTGCCTCGAGTGCATCTTCGATGTCACCCGCATTCTATAATGGACAAGTGTCTGAGTAAGGTGTAATCAGCATGCGATCGATGTTGTAACACGGCGCTGCTCAAGTATTTGTTGCTATGTCATATAGCGCCTTTGCATTGCATCGGATACAAAGTAAGGTAAAATACAGAGAAGCGCTACAGTGTGGAATGAACGCGAGCCCAGGACAGTTCTGCATCGTGGCTCAGCCAAAAGACCCGTACCTGAAGATCGTAGGCTGCGAGAAGGGATGCAAAGAGAGACTTTTCATTTAAGGTAGTTAGGAGTGCTAATGGCATGAATTTTATAGGTAAGACCGGATACCTTAAATCTTATCCGGATTTTCGGAGGAATTCAATGGAGCTCGTTTACTATAGCTAAGGAATTTGTACGAGGAAGTGCACGCAGCACCACACGAGCCATGAAATTTTGGATGAACTGAAGCCTTTGAGTTCAAGATCTGAAATACCTCGTTGGCATAATCAAGGCGAGATCAGATCAGACAACAGGTTACAGTTTGTGCCATGTTTTTGGTAAAAGGCAGACCTGATGTGACGTAATGCCCAGATATGATAGAAACAAGATTTACATAAGTTTCTAAAGTGGGGTCGAAATGTGAGTTTGCTGTCCAAAATTACACCAAAAATTCTGCTTAATAGCGGAACAGTGCCAGCTAGGTCAATGCTGGAATGTGAAGGGAGAAATCGCAGACGTTGGCATGAGCCAAACATGATCACCTCAGATTTATCTGGTTTTCTGGCCAAACCATTGAAACAGAACCATTCATGAACAGAACAGAGAAATTCACCAAGTTTCACCTTGACTGACTGATCAGTGGGTGAAAGAGCAATGCAAAGCCGATTGTCATCAGCGCACTGCAGTACCTTCGCTCCAAAGTCGTTGGCTATGCGGGCACCTGGTGCAGTGGATTGTAAATAATAAAGGTATAAGAACAGATACTTGTGGGCACCACAAGTGCAGAAAGAATGATCACAGCATTTTTCCGAAATTCCTCGAATCTATATTTGTATATGCAGAATTTCCGGAATTTCGTGAAACCGTATTTGAATCTGTATACGAGGAGTGCGGCTGCCAGAGTGCAAATATATCCATTTGATGAGACCCATATGGACCACGTATGGGTTCTTTATGTACCCTCATGACCATCCTGGCCTGAATTGTGCATTCTGCTTCTACAGGCGAATCTGTATTTGTATATGCTGATTTTCCGGATTTTGGCGAACCTGTATTTGAATCTGTATACGAGGAGTGCGGCTGCCAGAGTGCAAATATATCCATTTGATGAGACCCATATGGACCACGTATGGGTTCTTTATGTACCCTCATGACCACTCTCGCCTGAATTGTGCATTCTGCTTCTACAGGCGAATCTGTATTTGTATATGCTGATTTTCCGGATTTTGGCGAACCTGTATTTGAATCTGTATACGAGGAGTGCGGCTGCCAGAGTGCAAATATATCCATTTGATGAGACCCATATGGACCACGTATGGGTTCTTTATGTACCCTCATGACAATCCTCGCCTGAATTGTGCATTCTGCTTCTACAGGCGAATCTGTATTTGTATATGCTGATTTTCCGGATTTTGGCGAATCTGTATTTGAATCTGTATACGAGGAGTGCAGCTGCCAGAGTGCAAATATATACATTTGATGAGACCCATATGGACCACGTATGGGTTCTTTATGTACCCTCATGACAATCCTCGCCTGAATTGTGCATTCTGCTTCTACAGGCGAATCTGTATTTGTATATGCTGATTTTCCGGATTTTGGCGAACCTGTATTTGAATCTGTATACGAGGAGTGCGGCTGCCAGAGTGCAGATTTATCCATTTGATGAGACCCATTTGAATGCGATAATTCGATCGGCAGTTTATGGATTTGTACGTGTATCGCACAATTCTGTTCAATATACGGTCTTTGGGCGAATTTTCGTTAATATGCGCCTTTCGTTAACAAATTTTCAGTTCTTATTGATTCATGAACATTTTTATCGTTTAATCCTCTTTGAAATTTGAGATGCCAAATATTGCACTACTATTTCGCTAGTTGGCAGCACAGAAACCCGGAATCCGGAACGGAAATGTATTTATATCTGTTGATAGGTTTTTATACGTGCAGTATAATGGAGGCGTATCTGGGGCATAGTGCTTACGTCTGTTTCAAAACAACACGTAGACGTGCTTCCTTCCTGCACGTGCTAATGCGTATCTACAGCACAATCTATAAGCGGAAGGCTTGCTCGAACTGACACGCTAAATGCCTTGGTAAACAATAATGTTTTTCATCAGATCATTATCTCTTCATAACACGTCAAGTGGCGTCGACTTCTGAAATTATTTGTCCAATCACCGAGGATTTGAAGTCAAACGGACAAATAGATACTGTTATGATCTAGGATGTAGGATAAAGCAGGCTAAATGTTTGTCTGCTAAATTTAGAGGTTTACAGCCCCTTCTGATTCCGTTCTGTTGAACAACAAGTTCCTCAAAACAACTTGAGCATCAGTGACCGCATTGTGTGCAACCACATACATACACAGGAACCTCCTTGTAATGCCGTCTACAGGAGCCATACAATGAACTGCCTTATAATGGTATTATCATAAAACAGTCCTTTTCTAAGCTCAGCTAAATCTGGGAGCCATGTCTCTGACGACTGTACCCTATTCTGTTCGAATACATACTATAATGGGGTATAAGGAAGCTCCAGTGCATTTATTATTTGTCCCCAAAAAGGGAAGACGTGACGATGTTGACTTTATCGACGATGACAATGAAGTACAGTTCAAGAACACTGTTCAAAGGCATCTTTCGTCCAATAACAGCACAAGACGGTAATCTAAAAGAGACTTGAATAGGCTTCCAGAAAGACTGCAACTACTCAACCATTTTTTATTTTAAATTTGGTCGAATCAGTCTTGAAAATGAAATGTTGCTTGCCATCAAATGCAGATCGCGTTTGATTTAACGCGGTTTATGAGTTCGGTTTTAATTATGCTCGTGAAATCGTCGTTCAAACCAGATCGATACATTGCAAAGTCCAATGATCCTACAGTGGGACTATCATAAACTGCTCAACAACCTGCCTATTCAGATCGATCAGGTAAGAGCGTTGCAAAACCCAAACTCACAAAAGTTCCACCATATAACACTTCTGTCACACCAACAGCATCAACTACGACAGTGCAAAGCACTTCAACTGAACACCACTTCATTCTAAGGCTGCTGCAAAACAGGTTATGTACGTCCAAATGCAAACAATCACAGTGTGCTACGCAGCTTTACAAGCATTTGTAGCAACAAGCAAACGAACACAGGTTCCCTACTCTGAAGAACAAGCTTGCCAAAGTATGACCTACTTTTAATGTATAGAAGCATGAGCTACACCAAAACAAAACCACTGAGGATTGGCTAAGGTAAGGTAAAGTGACATAATGCAAGGTAAGAAACAAATAATTCATTATGTACCACTGCTAAGCAGTTTAAAGCTCTTACAGCAACCCTCTGATAACCAGTATCGATATGTTACTTTTGAGGTGCTCTTAAATGTGCAGAACAAATGCTAAATTTTATTACATTACACAATGGATGGGTAGACAGGAAATTCAGAATTGAATTTCCTGCAATTTCCTGGCACACCTGCAATCAAATCACAAGCTCTGTGCCGCCAGTCCATCGTTATCTGAAGGAACTATTGCCCTTTATATGTAAGTATGTATGGGTGCATGTATGTGCAGTTGTATTTGTTTATGCTTGTGTATGTATCTGAAAATTCATATAGCGCCTTCCTGCATCTCTCAAAGGTGTTGTGGCCTTGTCTGGTATGGTTAGCTGCAGCTCTGCCAGATACGTGGCAGAAGCTGAACTGCACATTGCTTTAGCTTGCACTCGTATTACAGACATTACCTTTTGACTTGATCATTACGCCATCTGTCTGGACCTCCATCTTTGATTACCACAGGTACTGCTGGCACCTTATCCTTTGTTTAGAAGTCTCCCCTTTTGTCTGGTAACCTTTGACCTGAGCTCCTTGGGCTTTCTTTGCCTCTTTGACGTCAGCGCTTCAAAATCGTTCTGTTTGATCGTGATCTTGTGTCGTCAGATCGGGAGGGCATCTTGGGAGTTTCTCTTCAAGTGGCGCTATACAAATTCGTGAATACAGCTACGGTATTTACAAAGTCACGACAAGATAGAAACCTTCAACCACTGAACCCCAAGTGCTTTTGGAATATACCATGCCACTGCGCATTCCATGCAGGTCTAGTTAAAATCTCTGGCCGATTACCTACAGTTTTTGCATGCATAGTCACATCTGTGCAACAGAAGGTGAACTTTGCCCTTGCCTATAATAACTGCGTACATACATCATAGCCGAAAAAACAACTGGGACCTTCTTTATGTCATTCTCAATGATAGCAACCAATACATTAGCCAAACTTACGACCAAGCAAATTAGCCAACTCAGTAAAACAAGGTACCAACCAGACTGAGAATACAGCACACAAAACCGGAAAACATGATCCCTCACAGTCACATTCACTGGGCCCATCGTTGGCTGGTGGCATGTTGCTGGCCTGCTATGTACCCAATCAATGTGGCTGTCTGTTCAAACTGGAACGTTCTTTGGGGAGTATTTTCATTTCATCAGGTAACTCTGCCTCTTTCTCTTTCATTGTAAGGATTTCTCTTTTGCCAGTGAATCCCTCTAAGCAGATATTTTGAAAAGGGGAACTATATAGTAAATATGGATCGTTTAGCAAAAGCACAGCCGTGGAACAACGGTGCAACCAGATAACAACAACAGGCAACAACACTGCTATAACAGCAGATGGCACTCCAAAATCAAAACCACAATGACCGGTTGAATTCAGAAACATATCTGGTGTGTCACCGGGAAGAAATCTGCAGTTGAAGGAGACAACAGAACAGACAACAAGACATCACATAGGATGATTTCTTTGTTAAGATCACCGGTCATTCTGACCATCACAGAGTCACATCTTCCATCAACAAGGTCCATTTTCCAGGCTCAAATAAATCTCCAAATACATGCAGACAAACAATGCCATATCAGCAGTTAAACTGTTACAAACAACCTCAATATGGACCATCTTCTCAACGATTTCCAAACACACGGAAGCTAACTGGTTTCAGGTCATCCACCTTAAAGGATATCTTGTAGGTTGGGATTTGGAGTCTGCCTGATCCATGCTGCACCTTTTCACAATCCCTTCATGCAGACTTCCTTATTGGTGATGGCAGCTCAGGAGAAGCTGACTGCCAATCAAAGGCCATTTCAGCCTATCTTACGTCACTCCTCTGACATGCTTAAGCTCCTTATGAGGTCCTTCAAAGGGGCTGTATAAATATGTAGATATATATATATATCTACATATATGCACGCATATATGCATGCATACATATGCAACCCGTATCCTTGTAGTTTACCGCCCATCATACTTTTCATCATAAACAAGGGCTCTGTGTTGTCACTGTAGGTTTTTGTCGCCAGGGCAGAAGTGCCACCAACGAGTCTCCCTTGAAAGAACACCACATAAATTGTGATTACAATCACAATTACCTATTCTCGTACTTCACCTGCGCTAGAAGGAAATCTTTCTTTTCTATGGCTTCTCTTGGTAAATAAGAACTTGAGCCATGGCTGCAGAGCCCTATAGAACAAGTATTGGCTCATTTGATACTCAACACTGGCCTGGCAATCATCCACCAATTTCAACACAGTTTTCAAAACCTATAAAGCAATGGAATGACGTTTCCGTTAACCAATTTCATCATATAGTCAAGTTTTATAAACCAATTTCACCATACTGTCAAGTGTAATAAACCAATTTCACCATACCGTCAAGTTGTATCAAACCAGTTTCAACATACTGCCAAATTATATAAACCAAATTAACCAAGGCATGAAGTTCTGTAAACCAGTTTAGCCAATGGGTACTGTTTAAAAAAATAATTTCACCAAGAGTAGTTTCATACATCAATTTTATCACAGTCAAGCTGTGCAAACCAATCTCAGCCTAAAGGAAAGTTCTGTAAACCAATGGAACTATGAAGTCATGTTCCAAAAACCAATACAAGACTAAACAAGAGCCTTTCTGCATAAGTATCTCGGCATATAAGCCACCGTCAGCAATAAATTGCCTGGCAGCTCTTCTTAATCAGACAACTACTGCATATGTAAGTCTACAGCTCACATGCTGTTTCTTTTTACTGTACACAACAGCTGCTACCAATCAAACATTTACTGTTCTACCTGCCCCAGAGATAGAGAGACAGACAGAGAGATGCAGAGACAGAGAGAGAGGCAGAGAGAGACAGACAGGCAGACAGAGGGAGACAGATAGAGAGAAGGAGACAGACAGACACACAAACAGACAGAGACAGAGTTTTCCCTACAAAAGCAATTTGTTGTCACAAACGAAAACTTCTCATCAAGCAAAGCTCCTTAGTCCTTTTACCTTGTCAGAAAAACACTGACATTATAACTTCCTCTGTTTTCAATCTAAACGGAGGAGCACAAGTCGTTGTTAATGACACCAACCGAGCAGTAGATCCAGAGGGGTCTACAGTGTAGCAGAAAAACAATTTGCATAAACGTATGCCAAGTTTATTGAAGGGTTCGTGTGTCCATTACCAACCGGCACCCAGCCAGCAACATTCAAAGGGCCTACACCTGGCCCATATTTGCCACTGGTTTCCACCTGTGGCCCAATGCGGGCCCAACAAAAGGTGGCTTTTAGAGACGTAGGTATCTAAGAGTATTGACAAATACATATATACATTTCACTTTTAGACACCTGCCCAACTCCGCCACTGCCTTGTTTGGGGGTAGTGCCAGTTCCAAGCCTGGATAAAGGAGGAGGGCGACGGCAACGGCCTTTGATGCCATAAGCTGTCGTTAAACTGAGGAACACACACATACCTGCCCATAAAACTCATAATAAATCTTTAAGTTTTTTCAAGTGAATCACAATCGGGATACAGAAAAGATTTTGCACATTTCGTATGAATCAACCATGATTTCTACCATGAATCACAAAACTGGGACTATACACAATAATATTCAACTGTTAACAAACACCAAGAAATTCCGTACACCATGCAAGCCAAACAATAAAACACCAACAAAGAACGTCGTTCAAGTTTCAGTATGCTGCAAAAACAAACAAAGATGCTCCTGTGACTTTTAAAGCTAATCCAACAACAACATTACACGTATTGTATCTGCCGCAAACAATGGAAACAACGTTACTACTTTCAGTATTCGTGTCAGGATTTTTGGTGTAATTGCTAAAACCCTGTCACCACAAACTACTGTGGTCCAGTAAAGCAGTTGTACAGCGATTTTACGAGCTTCTAATATGGTGCATTCCAAATATTCAAAAACATGATCATATACATGTAAATATACATAAAATAAGGTCAGTGTAGAAAACACAAAGCTTTTGAGAAAGTTCATAAAAGCTGCTATATAAGCAACTACATATATATATATATATAATATATATATATATATATATATATATATATATATATACATATATATATACTAGTTTTTATTGTTATTTTGGCCAAAACACTGGGCCAAAATAACAATAAAAAACTAGTAACAAATAAGTTTAAAGTCTTAATGTCACTCCAATTTATGGGCACATTTGCCGACCGCAACGAACATACGGCATGCTTTGTTTACTCTTCATTTTTATATTCCCTTACAATCATTATTACTCAGATATTTATATCATGCTAACATAAGAATTTATTACATAGTAATGAATAATGAATTTATTAAAATTATCGTATAATGACAACAGCCTTAATGCAGTGGTGGCTCAAGTATTGCTTGCAAGGGGCATTTCCAGAGGGCGCCACATTCTGGCAGTCCACCATTCACAGGTCTGGTCTGAGGGGCACGGGCATATAACCAAGCGGAGCGCAGAGGGGGTGAACCACCCTCAAGCCTGTAGCTAAATCCGCCACTGCCTTACCGCTGTTGATCTCAACTTTTCGCCCTGCCAGATCTTGACGGGGATTAGCCATTCATGATGTACCAGATAATATATTTATTTCCAGACAATTTTTCAATACCAAAGAATCAAAGCTACCTTGAAAAATGGCCTTACTTCTGCCAAAAGCCTTAGACACCACCTTGCTAAGATCACAACAGTCCTGATAAACAGCAAGGGTACCACATTTCTCCACTTATCCATGACCATCCGATGCAACTGACACACCTTCACCACACCCCAAACAAAGCGTCCATAAAGAACAACACTCTCAGTCAACAGCAGTGTTGAAATCCTAAGCATCATAACAAAAACATTAAAATGCAGCAATGACTGCATTAAAATCAATATTACTCTTAAACCGAAACATGTACAACTCCAATCAATAAACTGCTAGATCATGGCACAGACAAGGAGTTTAGACTTCTACCAGATGTGTAGACAGCTGGACAGCTGCATCCAACCAGAAGCAGCTTATCAGAAGTACTGAAAAGATGCTGTAATAAGTATTCTGATCCAAGCTTCTCCTATCATCCAACGTTTCACGCATGTAGTCCTTGGCAAGCATTCGGTTCTAATCAGCGCTACTCTCGACTTGAACTGAGCATTTCAACCAGCAGGTTGCTGTCGATCATGTGTCCTGCGAGCAGCTGGTTGTAGAGGTATCCCTCGATCAGGAGGCTGACGACTTTGATCTCGGACAACTGGAGCAGCAGCTGACCGAACTTGTCGTTCTCGACGTTGAACATGTTGCAGTAGTCGAGTAGCATCGTGCTGACGTCACAACGAAACTGGTCAACGGTGTCTGAGTGAAGCAGACCTGGGACATCTAGACGTCAATAACACCACTGATGTCATTGAGATCGTCTCATCTTCATCATCACCACTATCACCATTACCATCATAATCATAATATATCAGCGAACATAAGAACCTTGGGGCTGAGATCAAAATGAGACCCAAGATGACCCACTCTGAGACCAAAACAAGACCGAGATGTTCGCCTAGCAATCCCAGACGAGACCGAGATCTTTGGTCTCCGAGACGAGACGAAGACCTAGGGACTTCGAGACATGATTGCAACAGACCAAGTCCGAGGCATCTAAATCTCAATGGACACTATTGCGATTGTTTCAACTTGTCACAAGCATTGTCTCAGGACTTGCCACAAGACTGAGATGCATGCCAATCTGTCCCAGACAAGACCAAGACCAGGTGTTAAGTGCACCTCAAGACTGAGACTACATTCCTGTAGTAATCCATATATATATATATATATATATGTATATATATATGTATATATATATGTATATATATGTATATATATGTATATATATATATGTGTGTGTGTGTATATTCTCAAAATCAACATATATTAACAATACTTTCAATCCCCTGACTGTAATCATCAGCAACACCTTCACCTTCGAAGCACTACAGCATCATTAAGGCCACTATTGTTGCAATTGTTAGACCTGTATTTATAGAGCACCCCTATCTAGCATCACTATTCAAGCCTTCTCCCCTGGGGTGGTTACTGTGTAGGGACCTTGAGCAAGTCTTTCACTCACAATTACTCAGCGCCATCGATTGATGCTTTGTAATTGGATAGTGATGCTTAATAAATGCAGAAATAATAATAAAAAATAATAACCTAATTAACAGACAGTAATTAATGGCACTAAGAAGTCATAAAAACATCCACAGGCATCAAACACACTTGCTCAAGGTCCTTGTACACAGTGACCATCTTCTGGAAACTTAAACCAACACATCCAAAATACAAAGACAATGTCTCACCAATTGGCCATCAAGTCCACAGAAAAGTACCAAGCTATCAGAAGAAAAAGAAGTGCTAGCAACTTCTTTTTCTTCGTTTTGGCATATCATAGCAGGTAGCCAGTCCTCCCTCTCACCGCCAGATTTTTCTACATTCAGTGTATAGTCAGTGTACTCATTTTTAGTGAGTTCACTAAGGGCAGCAAATGGAAGAGAAATCTTGTATCATTCTGCACTGGTGGCATTTGAACCCCGAAAGGTGCAGCACACTAACCACTTAACCACTTGACTTACACTCACCCCACAAAAAGACCATGATGAAAATGTGGACTGTGCTAACGCAGATAGTAACTAAAAAGACAGGCAAATTGCGATCAAATGCGCAGCCACTGAAATTCTGTAAATTTCGGTACCTCTTATCAGACTAACCTGGATTAAGCAAAATGATAAACTTGAGACAGGTGTATTCGTTTTTGTCGAGTCTCAAGTTTCGAAACTTTCTCACGAGCTCAGAAACTTGTTCAGCAATACCACGTAATCCAAGCTGATCAAGGATCGTAACACTTATGACGTGGCCCGTAACCTACACACGGTACATCATGTCACACTGCGTCACACTAACCACATAAAAAACTTTCCAAACTCTGTGTGTATGTAAGCTTCTAAAACAGTTCTTGCAATAGTTACAAAAAGTTGTAATACTGATGTACATAAGAAGTAATAATGTTTTCAAGAAAGTCATGACACTAAAAACTAAAATCCATATTGTTCTGAGAGAAAAAGCTCCCACAACATTTTCAGCTTATTTCTATGACAGCATAATATCTAACGACAAAGTACCAACTGATGCATTAAGAACTTACTCAGTCCCAACGCTGTAACCATTTCATGAGAGGAGGCCTACACTCACACCCCATGTTAAAAGACAAACACCTGACCAATTGCATACTATGCGGTGTTTCTTATGGTAAGACATGACAAAATGGCAAATCTCACAGTCGACTGCTCTTGGCTATTGTACTGCTAGGAGCTGCCGGTTACTTAGACTGCAGCTTGGGGAACGTGGCTTCTCCAGTGCGGCCTGTGGGAAACGACCAGCACCAAGTGTTCAAGCTTGAGCCTGAGCTTGAGCTCCTTTCTCTCCCCCTCTCAGTGTTCCGCAGGCGCCTGAAGACTGTACTGTTCAACAGTGATTTTACTTTTTCAAATTACAATTACAGTTACAAGCACCAGCTTAAGGTGCACTTGTTCCAACTCACTATGTACTGTGCTGTTGGTCACTGTCGGTGTAAGTGGTGTACTGGGAATGCAGTATCATATTGTATTGTACTGTATTGTACTGCTTACCATAACACTGCCTACATCTTTCAGGATACTAACCTGATTGCGGTTTGGCTTTGGTGCACCATGGGTTGATGCCTTCGATGCCTTGTGCATTAGACACCAGTGCAATAGAAGTTACTAGTTACTTCATCACAGTTTTTCACAGCTTACCATGATCAGATGGTTTGCTTCCGACAGGTAGTCAAGTTGGTTGTAGACGAGTTCCAGCAGCAGCAGCTCACTCCAGCAGCTCTCTAGCAGCCTCATCTGGTCCTCTACCTGGCAAATCACACCAGTTAAACATCTGTTCAGACTAAAGCCACCCATCAATGTATGAAGCCACTCAGCCTACATTCAATTCATTTTCGACTTTACTGTCCCGTTCTGTGTGTTCTATAAGTTCTTCAATGCCATTGAGGCTTAAATTTAAAATTAAGACTCATCTGCTTCAACTTGCTTAACCAATGCAGTCCGATCTCTGGTTTCCCTGGACTGTTGCATTTCAAATTACCCAAACTTACTTAGAGGCCTGGCCCTAAAGTAAAGTATCCCATATCCCACAAGTGAGACGGGGAGGCGCTCATTTCCTTTTCTTTTGACCCCTGAGCAGGCAACGGATGAATCCCTAGGTCCTGGCCACAGGGCCAGTGCATTGCAGAACTTGTTTATTTCCCAGTGGCTTTCAAACATCTGGATATCTGTTTTTTACCTGGCGACTGACTAACTGGGCCTCAGATTCGATTTATGTGTGACCTTGTCCACGTTAAAAATCTTTGTAATAATAAATAATAATAATAAATAAATAATAATAATAATAAAAACAACAACAAAAACAACAAAAACAGCAGCAGCAGCAACAACAACAACAGCAGCAACAACAACAACAACATGCAACTTAACCAGAGCAAATCCCTTACCACAATTTCTCGAAACAGGTGCGCACGCCTTGCCCAGTTGACGAGCACAAACAGCGACTGGTCGCAGAGCTTGCACAGCACCTGAGTCATGAAGTTCGTCACCTGGTCTTTGACGTTCGCGCTCGCTCCTTCGCTTGACGCACCCTGCTCCATCTCGGCCATCGAGTTCGCCAGCTGCTGCAGCAGTTCGTCAGCAAAGCGCCGCAGCTTCTGGTGCGCATCCCTCAGTCGCTGATCATTCTTCTGCAAGTCAACAATCAACTGGAAAAGGCCAGGCTGTGGTGAAGGCCCACGTGGAATGTTGTCGTCCGGGGGCGCATTGTTGTGAGCATGCCCCTTGCTCGTTCCGAAGCCCCTCACGTCAAGCGGCGACTGGAGGCCGTAGTCACCCGGATAAGACGAGATCTGACCGGAGTAGTGGATCAGCTCTGGAGAGTAAGAACTCTGCGCAGCCGTTGTTTGCTGGCGAAGAACGTTGTCGCTTGACGTCACTGGAGGCTGTCGGGAGTATCTAACCTGAGAAGATGCCTGCGACATGTGATACAAAGGCTGTGCGCCGCCAGCCGATGGCGGCAGCGGACCGCCCTGCGTCATGAACTGTGTTACGATTGCAGCGGCCATCTCCGTCAACCCGAGGAACGGGTTGGCTCCTCCGGACGAATACTCCGCAATCCCGGACGTCAAAGGCTGGCCATTGTACCC